>PVKU01001103.1:0-344122 GCA_004027475.1 Anoura caudifer
ATTGATAAATGGTCTATTACTTACATAGATATAAAATACTGTCCCACAATTATTGCATCAATTTAGTGATCAATTTATAATGGTGAAAAGATACCATTTTTTATTTCCTTGCGAACTTTTACCTGATAGGTTTGTTCACTTGATTCCTTCTCTTTATCTTCCTTTTTGTTGGCCATTTTCTATGTTTGCCACTGTTATATATATAATTTAATATTTAAGTATCTTTAAAGCAAATCCATAGGCCATTTTTTCCCAAGGTTCATAAAGATGATTGTGGTAAGTTTTAACTGCATGGGTGAAACTCTGTTAGGTCCCTTGGGGATGAGACCAAGCGTCACCTCCTGGCATCACCCCAGGGGCAGGTGTGGAGCAGACACTTAATGTTTACGTGGTGATTGGTTAGCTTTGACTTTGTGGCCTCTCCTTACAACAGGAGACGCTGTTTGACAATTGGTCCTGTGTTGGGCACTGTTGGGAAGATAAAGGTTGACAACAGGAGATTTTTTACCCAGACATTTTTAAAGGATGCTGTAAAATAGAATTGACTACAAATGATTGGCTGCCACATTTAAGAACAAGTTGGCCCAGGCATAAAAATTTTAGTGGTGAACATTCAACATGTCACATGCAGTCAGAGCCTGGGGGAATTAAGGCTGTGACAGGTTCTGAGTAAAAAAATGAATGAGGTTGTTAAATATGAGTGCCAGGTGGGCACTGATTTCTGAGTTATTTGAGCTACTCTTATCCTTATGTAAACTATAAAACAGCCTGGCTGCTGACCAGAACCTGCAGCTGTGTAAGAGAGACTTCACCGTATAAGTAGCAGAAAACAAAGAATGATAGGCTTAGAGTCTGTGGTAGTTTTGTACATGAAAGGGAAAATAAAATCATTGGAATCATAGGCCTAGGACCAGAAATCCTGACTTATATCTACCTAGTTGGGGCTATAAAAATAGTATGGAGTTCTCAGCAATGTCTGAGTCTTTTAAAAATAGTTAACTTTTATAATGGTGATTCATGCTCATGTTTCGTACGCTATTGTCCTTATTCTTTCTAGTGTCCGAACACTTCCTCTCTTCCTATGATATTGACTGCAGTTTGGAAACCAAGAAGGAAGTGGTCCAGTGCATGGGCTCCTTCCAGGATGGGGTAGCTGAGAAGTGTGTTGATTATTTCCAGAGATTCCGACGTTCTACCCATGTGACTCCCAAGTCATACCTCTCCTTTATTCAGGGCTATAAGTTGATATATGGAGAGAAACATGTGGAAGTGCAAACTCTGGCCAACAGGTAAATGTGAAGTTCAAGTACAGAGTTATTTTAACTCAGTGGCTGTCAGTGGGGTGCAAATGTGCTCCTAGTGAACATTTTTGTTTGTTGAAACTCGGTGGTGGGGGGTGTTCAGTGGCATTAACTGGTGTCAGCTAAGTGGAGGCCAGGGGTGCTGCTAATCATCCTGCAGTGTACAGGACAACATCAGACAGTTCTTCATCCCCAAGGGCCGATAGTGCTGAGGACAAACAACCCTCCTCTCAAGCCTATGCAAAGGGTTTAAGGCCGCTAGGGGCTTTATTCTTGCTCAATAGGATAAAATGCTGCCAAGTTTTTTGGTAGCCTACCACTTTGTCTAATAATGACTGACATAATTATACAAAAAGTAGACCTGGAAGGAAGCTGATCACCCAGCTATCCCCTCCTTCCTCCTCTCATACCGTTCTATCACCCTTTCTGCCTCTCTGCGTGTCTAGGATGGTCTGTGTGGTGTTCTCTGCATGGGGAACACCCTATTTCGCTGACGTTTGTTCTGAATTTCACTCTCTGCCTTGCTCTTAGAGACCACTTATACCTTCTGCGTAAATATGGCCAGAATCACCAGAGTTGATGCAGGGGACACACCTGGGTGGGTGACTGGATTAAATAACTCCGAGGGCTTCAGTCTTCATGACGCCTTACTTCAGGTTCAGGCAGGCAGCTAGTCCTGTCATGATGCTGTTCTTGTGGCTTTAAATTCTGTTCTTCTCTTGATCCCAACTCTTTCTTCTTTAAACCACATTGGTCCCTTTTGACAAGCAGAAGTCATTAATTTTGCTTCCTCCAAGACAGGGCTTCAAGCATTTGAGGTCTATTTTCATTTAGCTAAACTTTGTGAAGCATGTTACCTACGTGGTACAGATTCTAGACCCACTGTGGTTCCTTGTGTCATGCAGATTATTTTTAGCAGGTTTTCTCTTCCCACACACAATCTATGGAAAACTTACAAATGTCTTCAGACTAGAATCAAGCCTGGCCCTGTACCCTTTCTGTCAGGCCCTGATTGATTTGCCATTTGTATATATACTCCTTCTTCAAATATGGCCATTATTATGTATAATAGTAGATCACTTAGAAAATGTGGCCAAGTACCACCCAATTTAACATTGATCCCTCGGATTTTTCAATGCCAGGATGAATACTGGATTGCAAAAGCTAAAAGAAGCTTCGGAGTCTGTGGCAGCTCTGAGCAAAGAACTGGAAGTGAAGGAAAAGGAACTACAAGTGGCGAATGATAAAGCCGACACGGTGGGTAGACATTCACATGTGGAACACATTCATTTTGCATTCCCTGTCCACAAATGTTAATGATGTATGCATAGTTGCTAAGTTATAGCCACAAAAGTGCAAATTATTTATTTCTACTAGCATACAATACTCATAGTTTTAAGTATGAACAATTTTATAAGGAGACAAAATAAAAAATCAAGGCCAAAAAATGTGCCTTTTCAGCTCAGTCTTTGGTAATTTTTGTTTTATGTTGAACTAGGTTTTAAAAGAAGTGATGATGAAGGCACAGGCTGCTGAAAAGGTCAAGGCTGAGGTACAGAAGGTGAAGGACAAAGCGCAGGCCATTGTAGACGGCATCTCTAAAGATAAAGCCATTGCTGAAGAGAAGCTGGAAGCAGCCAAACCTGCTTTAGAAGAAGCAGAAGCAGCCCTGCAGGTAAGTCTGTGTGACATCACAGATGTCAAGTTTAGGGCCCAGGAGGAGGACTAAGAAACGATGATAACAACAGGAAACGCTCTAGTGATTCAGACCAACGCTGTCTCCACAGGAAAGACGTCAAGTAACATTTTTTGCTCGGAGATGTTATTAGCTCTTTATAGATTTTGCATGTGCTCTGTCACATCTCATTTCCCACTCATGGCTGATTGATGGGCAATGTCATACCGTGGCAGTCAGGAGTCCTGGGTTCTCATTTCTACTCTGGCACCAATAAGCTATGTGACTTTGAGAAAGCTGCATAAAATTGCTAAGATATCACCTCTTCGCTCATTCCCTGTGGATATTGTAGTGGTTCTGTAAGACGTAACAGTCTGTGAGTTTATCTATGAGTTACCCATATGAAGAAGTACTGATCTAAAGTAGTTCATTAATGTCAGAGTTTGATTGGGCTTCCAACACAATTATTTAATGGAATCACGTGGTGACAACAAATAGTGAAATTCTATGGGAGGTTGGATCTGAGGAAATATGATGAGTTTAGTGAACTAGAACACACCTGAAAGGGCTTGGTCCAGTTTTGAAGTCTCAATTTAAAATTTTTGGGGGCTCAATGTAAGATTGCTTTTATTTCAGTCTTATTCATCTGCTGCCTTGTGTAATTGATTCCTAGGTAAAAAGCTGCTGAAGAGAGGGAACTCTGCTGATCTGTCCACTGCTAATTCAAGTTACATAAGCTCAACTGAGCATGCATTTATTTGATCCTGTAATTATTATTTTTTACCACTTCTTTAGCATACTTCCTGAAAGAGTTCTGAATCTGTTTGATCCAAGTGAAGTCTTTAAGCTTTCTGAGTCAATCTACAATATCCGAATTAGATCTTGTCTTCTTACTTATTTATTTATTTATTTATTTAATTTTTAAAAATATATTTTATTGATTATGCTATTATAGTTGTCCCATTTTTCCTCATCATTCCCCTCCACCCTGCACACCCCCTCCCACCCATATTCCCCCGTTTAGTTCATGTCCATGTGTCATAAGTTCTTTAGCTTCTACTTTTCCCACATTATTCTTGCCCTCCCCCTGTCTATTTTCTACCTACCATCTATGCTACTTATTCTCTGTACCTTTTCCCCTCTCTACTCCTCCCACTCCCCTGTTGCTAACCCTCCATGTGATCTCTATTTCTGTGTTTCTGCTCCTGGTCTAGCTGTTTGCTTAGTTTGCTTTTGTTTTAGGTGTGGTTGTTAATATCTGTGAGTTTGCTGTCTTTTTACTGTCATATTTTTTATCTTCTTTTTCTTAGTTAAGTCCCTTTAACATTTCATATAATAAGGGCTTGGTGAGGATGACCTCCTTTAACTTGACTTTATCTGAGAAGCACTTTATCTTCCCTTCCATTCTAAATGACAGCTTTGCTGGATAGAGCAATCTTGGATGTAGGTCCTTGACTTTCATGACTTGGAATACCTCTTTCCAGCCCCTTCTTGTGTGTAAGGTCTCTTTTGAGAAATCCGCTGACAGTCTGATGGGAACTCCTTTGTAGGTGACTGTCCCCTATCCCTTGCTGCTTCTAGAATTCTCTCCTTCATTTTAATCTTGGCTAATGTAATGATGATGTGCCTTGGTGTGTTCCTCCTTAGGTCCACCTTCTTTGGGACTCTCTGAGCTTCCTGGACTTCCTGGAAGTCTATTTCCTTTGCCAGATTGGGGAAGTTCTCCTTTATTTTTTGTTCAAATAAATTTTCCACTTGTTGCTCTTCCTCTTCCCCTTCTGGTACCCCTATAATTTGGATGTTGGGATGTTTAAAGATGTCCTGGAAGTTCCTAAGCCTGTCCTCATTTTTTTGAATTCTTGTTTCTTGTTTTCTGTTTGGTTGTTTCTTTCTTCCTTCTGGTCCACTCCATTGATTTGAGTCCCAGTTTTCCTCCCATCTCTGTTGGTTCCCCATGCATCTTTCTTCATTTCACTTATTGTAGCCTTCATTTTTTCATATAATTTGTGAGCAAAATCAACCAATTCTATGAGCATCCTGATCACCAGGGCTTTGAACTGTGCATCTGATAGGTTGGCTATCTCTTTGTCACTTAGCTGAATTGGCTTTGGGGCTTTGATTTGTTCTCCCATTTGAGCCATTTGTTTCTGGTTTTTTTTTTTTTTTTTTTTTTTTTTTTTTTTTTTTTTTTTTTTTTTTTTTTTTTTTGTCTAGTCGCAGCTGTTATGTAGTGAGGGGTGGAGCCTTACTACTGTGTTCCTCAGGGCAGGGCAACCCAGTTGCTGGGTAGTGATGCTGTATGTGGGGGCGGGGTCCGAAAGGGAACAATGGCACTTTCTCTGCTCTCTCTTAGATTCCAGTCCCTTCTGTCACTTCCCCTTCACCTGGATTATCTGCATGCAAATATGGGGGGACCACCTGGTCAGCCAGCCACCTTGTGCGGCCTCACTGGGTCTGCACAGTTGTCACCTCATGCCCAGGGTCTGCTAGCTGCTGCCTGTGCACCTGGGGTCTTCCAGCCACTGCTGCCTGCCTGCCCAGTCCACATCTCCACTTTTTCCTGCCACGACTCTGCCCCTATTACTGGTCTGGATGAATGGTTGTTGGACTTCTGTACAGTTCAATTTTCTATGAGTTCTGGTTGTTTTCTTGTTTCTAAATCTTTGTTGTCCTTAATATTGGTTGTGAAAGGAGGCACTGTGTGTCCACCTATGCCTCCATCTTGGCCAGAAGTCCCTCCTTTTTTTATTTTTATCTCTCTAACTTTTCACATTGCACTTACACGTGGCAGGTCTTCTCTTGTCATTTCACCATTCATCTGTGCACTGGCTAAGCTGTCTCCTTAGACCTTGAAGTCCTCTGGGTTCTTCCATCTGTCAGATTGGTGGGCACCTCATTTCTCCTCCTCAAAAAAAGCTTATTGAGGTATGATTTTCATGAAAAATTTGTGTATATTTAATGCATACAACTTGAGTTTGGGGACCAGTATACACCTATGAAACCATTAACACCACAAATCCATAGAAATGTCTATCACCTTCCAAAATTTGCTCCTGTTAACTCTAAGCATTATGCTGTATAGATCTCTAGAATTTATTTATCTTGCATGACTGAAACTCTATGCCTTTGACCATCACCTCCTCCTTTCTTCTCTCCCCAGCTCCTGGCAAGTGCCATTTTGCTCTCTGCTTCTCTGAGTCTGACTATTTTAGATTCTACACATAAATGAGATTATTCAGTATTTGTCTTCCTGTGTTTAGCTTATTTCACTTACAATAATGTCCTCTAGGTCCATGTCATAAATGGAAGGATCTCTTTCTCTCCTTTTTAAGGCTGAATTTTACTTATATACAAAACATTTTCTTTATTCATTGATTCATTGATGGACATTGAGGTTGCTTCTGTATCTCAACTATTGTGAGTTATGCTGCAGTGAACATGGGGATGCAGATAGCTCTTTGAGAGTCTGCTCTTTATCCTTGCCCCTGACCTTTATGAGGCCTGTTGGCTTCTCTGAAAGTGTCTGGTCAACAGAGAAAAGGCAATGATAGTGTAAAGAAACTTCTAAACCTTTATTGAACTCATGATACCTGATGACATCCTAGTAATAGAGCATATGGCATCTCAGGTCTTGCTTAAATACTTGTATTTTCCTAAGATTTAAAAGGATTAGCATCTCTTTTAATATTATAAAGTATTTTCCAGGATCCTCCTAATTTAGTGCTATCACTCAAACATTCTGCATTATGTAATCATCAGTGCAGAAATGTGTGGGAACGGGTAAGATGATGGGGTGTGTGTGAGAGGGTTTTAATAATTTCTTTCATTGGTTGTGCTTCCATCTTATTGTCTCTTTGGGAGCTTTCAAAGTCTTGAAATATGGTACCACCAGTGCATACAAAGAAAGTTCCAGGTACATCCAAACTCTAACATTGTGGAATGAGGTTACATAAATTGATACAGTAAAAAAGGTAACAGCAAAAAATGTGTCTCTTCCTAACTCAATGCTAATCTGACTTGATGTAAATATACCAAATGCCTCCAGATGTTAAATAACTATTATATTGTAGTGATGTCTGGGAAATTATGTAACGGTCACATTGCTTTGCCTGCTGAGAAAAGAGGATTTCAATACCTCGCTGAATGAAATAGGTTGAATTTCATATATAACCCTCTCTTCAACTCCTTTTACCTGGGTACCTTAAAATAATGAGCTCAATCCTGTTGGAAAATTCCCCTTTCTAAAGCCAAAGTAAAATAAGCATGTTCAGCTTGTATACCTTGTATAACTTTAATTTTACCACACTTTCCCCATTGGCTGCTATTATATCTCTTTCCTTTCCTTTATAGCTACACTTCTCAAATAAAGGTCCGTCTGCCCTCTCTAGCTGCTGCTGCTGCTTTTTAAAACACAAATTCTCCTTCACTACACAAATAGTAGTCTGTTGAAACAAACCTTTTCAAAGTATATAGTTACATTTCTAACTATCAGGTTCAGTGATTTCCTTTCTTTCTCAGTCCTTGGAGAAAAGATCATCAGCTCTGATGAGAAGGACACTGGGTAGGAGGAAGGCAGATGCAAATAAGATAGAAAGTTTTCAAAATCTGGAAGGCATGGATGTACAACTTTTGTCCTAGAAAAGAGACTGTATCAGATTATTATATTTAATATTTTCCCAATACTTATTCCACAAAGAGTTTAAGAGAGAGGATAGTTATTATCAACCACAGGGATTTTATGTGACTATTCAATAATTTATGCTATAAAAATCTCAATATTGGAAATGGAACAAAACTTTTCTAACAACTTAGTGAAATTCCTATTGTCCAAGTTCTGTCATTTAAAGGTCAGTTTCCAGCTAAGAAACCTCTAATTATTCAGTCTGTCAGCCCCGGGGCTACCCATTTGTGTTAGTTCACTTGACAAGTCAGAGTTGCTTAAGAGAGAGGCAGATTCTTGACCTACATAACAAATGAGTCAAAAAGCCCTGAAAATACTGGAGTTTTCCTGGTTGAGAATCCTTGGTATATGTACATAAGTGCTGACTATTCTTTTTTCTTTCAGATTACACCTTCTGTTTTCTGACACTGAATGGTCTATACAATTCTAGGGAAGTCATGGCTCCTTATCTGCTCAGCAATTTTTCTTTCCTCATTGTCAGTTTGAATTGTAAACATTTGGACTTTTGGGGATGTGGTTTTCTTTGGGATTAAATATGCATCTAGTCCCCATGACTGCACCTAACTTAAAAATGCTTGTTGTCCTCTGTCAAAATCGTAGCATTTAGAGATGAAAGATTTGTCTGCACTTTCTCATCTGAGATTGGATGATAACCTCCCTTCCTCCGCCAGACCATCAAGCCTTCGGACATTGCCACCGTCCGCACGCTGGGCCGACCGCCTCACCTCATCATGAGGATCATGGACTGTGTGCTGCTGCTCTTTCAAAGGAAAGTCAATGCCGTGAGAATTGACCTGGAAAAAAGCTGTACGATTCCTTCCTGGCAGGAGTCATTAAAACTGATGACTGCAGGGAACTTTTTACAGAACTTACAGGTTGGTAGTTAAAGTTTTTATTACTTTGTTTAATTTCTTTATATATAAAATATGAGGAATTTATCATTTATATGTTTGAAAATATCATCTCCCACTTTCTGCCTTAGTTGTGCATTGTATTAATGGTCTTTCGATAAGCAGATGCTTAAATTTAATGCAGTCCAATTTTTCCACATTTTCCTTAAGTGTTCTCTATGCTGTCTTTAGGAAATCTTTGTCCACCTCTAAGGCAAAATGAATGCTTCTGTGTTTTCCTCTAGAAGTTTTATTGTTTTATGGTTCATATTTAGAGCTTGAGAAAACTAATCGGGAATAACCAACCCACATCCATTTCCCAAGTCATAACTCTAGCACTACCTTTCACTTTGTTTTCAATTCAACATGGCCCAGTGGCTGCTGCAGCTAGATCATCTTAGAGCAGCTCTAACAAGAACTAGCTTACGAAACTAGTGGGCCACACAGACTTGTCCCGGGCGATTAAAACATGAGCCTTTGAGGTCAGCGCCACTGTGAAGGAATAACATGCTGAGTGGAAAAGAGGTGGTGAACTCTGATTGGGCGCGTTGGAATGGTAATGGTGGCAGGGACATTTTCACAGGTAAATGTGACAGTGGACTTCAATCCTAGCAAGAGACTCCGGCTCCTCCATTACGTATCCACTGGTAGAGCAGATATAGATCCTGGAAGAACCGTTGTGATTTGCCTTTTGTCACCAACACCCTTAAGTTGCTCCTGAATATTCTGAATTTTCTTCTGGCTTCACCCTTTCAAGTCCCATTAAAGAAACATGTGTTAAAGCAGGTCTGAATGAGATCGTGTTCTATCCTGCATTATATATCTCCTGTGAAGGCTTGTTTCACTGAGTTATTTAGGCGCTATTTTTTTTTTCTACTTGGAAAACACTTGACCATCCTCTTTTAGATGATCAAACACCACTTTTAAGAGGTCCCATTTCATTGCTTGTTCTGTATTTTCTCATGATGCAAGAAGGCATTCTTTATCCATTTCTACTACTATTTAAAAATTTTTATTCTTCTAGAAGATAACAATTCTCCCATATTCTTCATTAAAAATGAATGATTAAATGATTAAAAATGAATTCATTACCCTCAGGACCTGATGCCTAAGTTATTATCCTTGCATTTCAGGTGAGTTTAATAGAACCACTGAATGTATTAAGATTTAGTTGTCACTATATGCTAAATATATATGTCCTTAGGCTAAATATTCCTCTGTGTGTTTGTTTGCCATTATTGATTTTATGGGTTTATAATTCACCTATTTAGGATTGATGACATGAAAATTTTATTGCTTTGGGAATTCTAATAACCATATTAGTATTCATCACTGAAATAATTTCCTTTTTCCTTAGATCACAGAAAATTTATTTAGGGTTGGTATATCTTGTCCACAAAAGATAAAGTGTCTGTTGACTTCTTTGCCATCATTGCTTACTCTCCTTTCACCTTTAGGACTTTTGCCTGATATCCTGAAATTTTGACAAAATATGATGTCATTCATCCTTTTCAGTGCTCAAAAGCATTGTGAGCATAATGTGAATATGACTTCATGAGAAGTATTTTGACTGAATTTTACTCCCTTTTCCATAGCAATTCCCAAAAGACACAATCAATGAAGAAGTGATAGAATTTTTGAATCCTTACTTTGAAATGGCAGACTATAACATCGAAACTGCTAAACGCGTATGCGGGAACGTAGCTGGTCTGTGTTCCTGGACTAAAGCCATGGCTTCCTTCTTTTCTATAAACAGAGAGGTGTTGCCGCTGAAGGTAAGTCTTCTAGGTGGAACTGTGTAACGTGCACCTGAAAGGGGTGTCTAGGTCAATGGGTTTTGTCTTTTCAGGCAGTACAGGAGTTTTCTGCCTTCAGTGTTATTGTACTCAAGTCCACGGGGACAACACATGACGGAAAGTCTGTGTACAAGATGTTTCTTTCTTCTCTGTACTCCTACTCCAATCAGAATGGTGTAAGCCTTAAGCAAGGACCCTCTGCAAGAGTACCAAGCTCATGTGGGTGGCTGGATAGTTTCCTACTCATTGTCAGCTTCAAAAAAGAAACACAGAAAACTATAGCACAGAATCATCCAATGATGTTCAAGATCTCATGCCAGGAAATCCCATGGAATAGGCAGGGTTGACACATAGATGTTGGTAGCTGGTCTTGGTTGCAAGGTATGACATAGTATTTCCTCTCCTTTGTCCCTCAGGAAAGACACTGAATATTATCTCTTTATGATTTAATGTGATTTGAGAATATGCCTATGTTTCCCTTTGCATAACTGTATTTCCACACTTCATTTGTGCACAGTCCCCCACCGTTCAATGACATTCCGTCTTTAGCAATACAAAAGCAAGTACATGTTTTGAAAATGGGATACTGGTATCCCCAAAATTATACCTCCTGGCTTTGTTGTTTTGCTTTTGTATGAGTTTGATCTTTTTCAATCATCAACTAAAATCCACTTATGCTTAAAACTACCCAAGGAACTTAATAATCATGATAGAAATAATCAAAAGTAGAAAGGACAGAGATGCAGTTGCAAGTCTGGTTTTATTTTCTAATTATTATTACACCAGGACCATTTATTTAGTTGTGGAGGCCCTTGCAGTCCTAGGGCAACCTTAAAAGAAAAGAGACTCATTTGGCTTAGAGACTTTTAGAGAAAATAATTTATGTGCTTTCTGACCTTATGAATTTGGGGGTTACTGAAGACTTCAGCATGGCTCAAAAAATGATGTTCTGATAGTGACTGAAATAGACCCATCTCAAATGAAAAGTGTGGGGCATCCTTGATAATTTTTCCAGCATACATATTGTCTTTAAGGAAATTACAGTTGAATTCATGATGGGTAGTTTTAATTTTGTTGTAGTTATTTTAAATAAAATGAGCTAAATTCAGTATAAAATAGTGGCGTTCCAAATAAGGCTTACATGAAAACAACGGAGTCTCCTCCCTCATGTTCAGTACATTTCAGCCTCCACCCCACCCAAGGCACATCTGGACCCCACAGTAGGAAGTGAAGGGAATTATCATCAGAAGTGGGGTCCTTTTACTTGCTCCTGGAACCTGTACTTCTCTTCCTGAGAAGTCTGTTCTGGGAGTTCTTTCCTAGCACCTGGGGACATTAATTTTGTCAGATGTCTCATAATTGCAGTCATAAAAATAAACGCAGTCACATAGATCCTATGCACTCACTATGTAGGGAGAAGTTGAAGACGAAGTGTGAGTTATCATTGGGTAGCTTTGCTTGATATGTTAAGAAATATAGACTGAGGCCTCTAATGTCTCTTATTCCTGGAAGGGCTCCACCCATAAACTCTTGCTTCCTGATTGAGGACAGACTAAGGACACTCATTAAACTCCACTTGCAACCTCTTTAATGCCAATTAGTAATGGAGACACATAGGAGCCATTCTCTTTTATCTCACAACCCCTGTAAATGGGCCAACTGACTTCTAGTAGGGAATAAACTTAAATATTAATTCTAACAATAGCAATTTAGAGTTTATTCAAGTTCATTATAATGAGTCTCTCCTTGAAAACTCTATGAAAACCAGTAAATATCAGTCTGTGTAAACAGAACGTTACAACAGTAAGGCCTTAAATATTGAATACAAATAATAACAATAATAATATATGTTAGTTACTGAACTTGTATGCCAGGTTCAAGACTTGGGTTTTTACCTATGTTATCTTATTTAATCTTCACACACACACACGCACACTCACACTCACATATTCACACACAGACACATACACAAATCCTAAAAGGTAGATTTTCAATATCTCAGTGGAGATACTGAGGCTCCCAGAGTTTAAGAGACCTGAATACGGTCCTGCAACTGCTCTTGTGAGCAGTTGGATTCAAAAGATTCTATACATTTTAGTTAGCAACTTTGGAGACCTTCACTTAGAACTTTTTTGAAAGTAAATTCGTAGAAAATATTCAAAATCTTTGGGGCTGTGGTAGTTTGATATTATTGGGCAATTTAATGAGTTGGCTCAGTGACATTGCTTCTCTTCTGCATTTATGCCTTGGCAACACGTACAGCTTAGAAAAGAACTGAGGGAAGATATGTCCCAATTTTAAACCCTTGCTATAGCATGCCTGTCCTTGGTGCTAGTCAGAACTCAGACTTTTCCCCTAAAAAATTATTCAGCCAAAATTTTGGAGCCTGAGCTTTTCAAATAGGAAAATAATTTATCACAAAAAATGTTTTTGAGATAACCTTTTCATCTTAAACATTTCACAAAGAAGATGGCTTTCATAGTGGATCTCCCTGCTAAGGTCAATTTTAACATTTTAAAGATTTTTAAAAGGAGA
Source organism: Anoura caudifer (assembly GCA_004027475.1). Lineage (NCBI taxonomy): Eukaryota > Metazoa > Chordata > Mammalia > Chiroptera > Phyllostomidae > Anoura > Anoura caudifer. The sequence goes on from PVKU01001103.1 coordinate 12,879, forward strand.
AATCTGATATCAGAAAAATTGTCAAAAGAATCTAAATTCCTGTAAGCCCAGACTATTTTCTACCTATCTTTTGCTAATATTGCTTTTGATTATGTCTATTGAGTCTAACTTGGTAGCTTCTTTAAAATGGATATTTTTAATTGGTCACAACTCAAGGTATCAATTCTTTTTTGAAAAGCAAGCAGTGTATGAGAATTACAGGAACAACATCAAGGCCACAACTACCCACAAAACCTAGAACTTTATATTCAGTGAACAGTTATGTTCCATCTTTTTTCTGGTTTAATATCCTCAGTAATAGTGATCAGTTCTGCTATATGGATTATTTCAAATGGAAAAGTCTTTCTTCTCTGCAACTCTTAATTTACAATGTTTTTTTTTTTAATTTTACCAATGTATTTTTAGTACTGCAATATTCTGATCTAGGAATTAACAAACTATGGCCCACGGGCCAAATTTAACCCATCACCCATATTCGTATGACTCATGAAATAAGAAAATTCTTACAATTTTCAGTAAGTAACTCACCAATGCCTTGATTTTACATTTTGGCCACCAAAGCCTAAAATATGGAAAAACATTACTGACTTATATTCTAATGGATTTTAACTTTTTTGCTTGTGAACATTTATGTCAAGTTCATATGAAGATTTGGTCTTGACTTTATGTGATTTGAAAAGATTGTAAGGATGGAACAAAGGAAAGGTATAACCACGAGACCGAGCTGAGTGCTGTCAGACTCGGAAATGCTGGATGGGTGGTTTGATGCCCATCCCCTCTCCTGTGTGTCCTGTGCAGGCCAACCTGGCGGTGCAGGAGAATCGCCACATTTTGGCCATGCAGGACCTGCAGAAGGCGCAGGCGGAGCTGGACGACAAGCAGGCAGAGCTTGATGTGGTGCAGGCTGAGTACGAACAGGCCATGTCCGAGAAGCAGGTAACTGTCCTCTGGCCTGGGAGGGACTGTTACCCTTCTACACGGCTGTGATAATCCCTTCATTCCTTTTTTACGTTCTCTCTCCAAAGCTTTGGTTTATAGCAAGACTTCGTTGAATTTATACAAACACACAAACACGCAGCACATCATTCCTGACTAAGCTCTGGAGTTTTTTCTAAAAGACACTAAGGACCATTGGTGAGACAATGGGATGTTCAGCCAGAATAGGAGTCAGTTCTGGAGCATGAATGTTCTGAGTCTCCTTATGATGATGATGTTGGTAACAGAATCGTGTGTAGCATTTTTTTTTATGTTTTTCAATTCATGCTCTCCCACTTTTATCTTACTTAATCTTTGAAACAGTCTTTTAGGCAGGCTGAATAAATATCATGCTTTTGTAAAGCACTGGATTGTGTTATTACTACAAAAGCAGTTCATGTTCCTTACAGAAAATACACATAGGTAACCATGGAGAAGACCACTAGAAATATTTTTCTCTTTATCACTTCATATTTGAACCTGTGCCTCCAGTTATATATGTATTTAAATCCATTTAAAACTATAACAGAAAATTCAGTACATACTGCTTTATAAATTGAATTTTGAACTTAATGATATATCACAATTACAAATTTTTGTATTTTTTCTCAATGTTGTTTTTTTTTACAATTTAACCGTTATTGTATTTTTTCCATTACCATTTAGTCCCCTTATACCCCTCTACCCAACAATCACTACACTGTTGCCCATGAATCTTTTTTACTTTTTGCTCAATCTCTTCACCCCCTAATCTCCCCCACCCCCATAGCTGTCATCCTGCTCTTTACCTATGAGTCTGTCCCCATTTTCCTTGTTAGTTCAGCTTGTTCATTAGATTCCATTTATGAGTGAAATCATATGGTATTTGTCTTTCTCTGACTGGCTTATTTCACTTAGCATGATGTTCTCTAAGTTGATCTATAGTGTCTGAAAGGGTAAAATATTCTTCTTTTTTACAGCCAAGTAGTATTCCATTGTATAAATGTTGTATGTTGTTTTATTCACTCATGTACTGATAGATACTTGGGTTGCCTCCATATCTTGGTGATTGTTACCAATGCTGCAATGAACACAGAGGTGCTTATGCTATTTTGATTTAGTGTTTTGAGTTCCTTCAGATATAGTCCCAGAGGTGGGATAGCTGGATCAAAGGCAGATCCATTTTTGTTTTTGAGGTATCTCCACACTGGTTTCCATAGTGGCTGCAGCAATCTGCACTCCCACCAACAGTGCAATACAGTTCCTCTTTCTCCACATCTTCACCAGCACTTGTTGTCTTTTGATTTATTGATGATAGCTATTCTGACAGGTGTGAGATGGTATTTCATTGTGATTTTTATTTGCATTGCTCTGATGATTAGAGACATTGAGCATCTTTCATATGTCTATTGGCCATCTGCATGTCTTCTTTGGATAAGTGTCTATTCAGGTCCTTTGCCCATTTTTTAATTGGGTTGGTTTTTTTTTGGTGTTGAGTTTTGTAAATATTTTATAAATTTTGGATATTAACCCCTTGTCAGATATATTGGTGATTTTATTCTGCCACTCTGTAGGTTTTCTTTTTATTTTGTTGATGACTTCCTTTGCTGTCCAGAAACTTTTTAGTTTGTTGTAATCTCATTTGTTTATTTTTTCGTTTCCCTTGTCTGGGTAGATATATCCAACAGAATATTGGTAGAAGTAATGTCCAAGGTTTATTGCCCATGTTTTCCTCTATGGTTTGTATGGTTTCAGGGCTAACATTTAAGTCTTTGATCCACTTTGAATTTATTCTTGTGTAAGAAGGTTCTATAGTTTCATTTTTCTGCAGGTATCTGTCCGATTTTCCCAAAATCATTTATTGAATAAACTATCACTAGCCCATTGTATACGCTTGCTTTCTCTGTTGAATATTAATTGACTATAAAGGTGTGGGTTTATTTCTGAGCTCTCAGTTCTGTTCCATTGACCTATGTATCTGTTTTTATGTGAACATCGGGCTGTTTTGCTTACTATGGCCTTACAATATAGTTTGATATTAGGTAGTGTGATTCCTCCAAATTCCTCCTTTTTCAGGATTGCTGTTGCTATTTGGGGCCTTTTGTGCTTCAATACAAATTTTTGAAATACTTGTTTTAGTTCTGTGAAATACGTCATTAGAATCTTGATAAGAATTGTGTTGAATCTATAGATTGCTTTGGATAGTTTGAACATTTTAATGATGTTAATTCTTCCTATCCATGAACATGGTATGTACTTCCACTTATTTGTATCTTTTATTTCTTTCTTCAGTGTCTTATAATTTTATGAGTTACAGGTCTTTTACATCCTTGGTTAGGTTTATTCCTAGGTATTTTATTGTTTTTGTAGCAATTGTGAACAGGATTGTTTTCTTAATTTCCCTTTCTGTTAGTTCATTATTGGCATATAAAAATGCAACTGACTTCTGGATATTAATTTTGTGTACTGCTAGTTTGTTGAATTCATTTATCAGTTCTCATAGTTTCTTGGTGGGATCCTTGGGGTTTTCTATGTACAGTATCATGTCATCTGCAAATAATGACAGTTTTATTTCTTTCTTTCCAATTTAGATGCCTTTTATTTCTTCTTCTTGTCTGATTGCTGTGGCTAGGACTTACAATACTACATTGAATAACAGAGGTGAAAGCGAACATCTTTGTCTTATTCCTGATCTTAAAGGGAAAGTTTATAGTTTTTGCCCATTGAGTATGATGCTGGCAGTGGATTTGTCATATATGACTTTTATTATGTTTAGGTATATTCCCTTAATCCCAATTTGCTGACAGTTTTTTATCATAAATGGGTGCTAGATTTTATAAAAAGTTTTTCCTGGATCTATTGATATGATCATGTGTTTTTTAACCTTCATTTTTTTTTGTGGTATATCACATTTATTGATTTGCAAATGTTGTACCAACCTTTCATTCCCAGAATAAATCCCACTTGATCATGGTGTATGATCTTTCTGATGCATTGCTGTATTTTGTTTTCTAATATTTTGTTGAAGATTTTAGCATCTATGTTCATCAGGGATATTGGTCTATAATTTTCTTTCTTTGTAGTGTCTTTATCTGATTTTGGAATTAGGATAATGCTGGCCTCTTAAAATGAGTTTGGGAGACTTAACTCATCTTGAATTTTATGAAATAATTTGAGAAGGAGAGGTGTTAGTTCTCAGAATGTTTGTTAAAATTTACTTGTGAAGCCATCCAGTCCAGGACTTTTGTTTTTTGGGAGGTTTTTGATTACTGCTTCGGTTTCACTCAGTGTAATCTGTCTATTCAGATTCTCTGATTCTTCCTGATTTATTTTTGGAAGATCGTATGCTTCTAGGAATTTATCTGTTTCATCCAGGTTGTCCAGTTGGTTGGCATATAGTTGCTCATAATATTTTCTTACATCTTTTGTATTTTTTTAGTGTCAGTTGTTATTTCTCCTCTTTCATTTCTGATTTTATTATTTGGGGCCTTTCTCTTGTTTCCTGATGAGTCTGGTTAAAGGTGTCATTCTTGTTTATCTTTTCAAAGAAGTAGCTCTTAGATTCATTGATCTTTTGTGTAGTTTTTTTAGACTCTATTTCATTTATTTCTCTATAGGGGACCAGTTTGTTTTGGTCTGGCAAATATGAATCAGCTCTGTATGGAAAACCTATAGAAGTGAGGTGGTGGGCAGGAGCCAGACCTTCAAACCACGCTTTCCCATGGGAATCAGGCCTAGAAAATGCATACAGATTGTTTTGGCTTGCTCTTTCTAAAGCTCCATCACCCTGGTCTAAAAAACAAATGTATATTATCTATCTTCAAGGTAATTTCCAAAGCCTGTGTGAATTTTCCCAAGGACAGAGCTAATCAGCTCGCCGCCTTTCTGTTCTGCATGTTATTTTCATTTCCTTGAGTGTACCTAACATGTAGACAATAATATTCTGTGTAATAGATAATAAATCCTTCTTTGATGTTAAACCCGAGAAAAGTAATAAAAGCCTGTCTAGGCAAGGGTCAGTGCACTCTCCTCTTGAGAGAGTGGCTGTGCCATTCCTTTTTTCCCCACAGGATTGCTATCTCCTGTGCATTTATTCTCTCTTTCAGTCACAACAGGTGTACTCTGCTGGCTGGAGTCTCTTACATTTCTGCTTCAATCTTTATTATTTCCTTCTTTCTGCTCACTTTGGGCATTCCTTGTTGTTCTTTTTTGAGTTCCTTTAAGTATAAAATTAGATTGTTTATTTGAGCTTTTTTTTTTGTTTTGTGAGATAGGCCTGTAATGCTATGAATTTCCCTCTTAGGATTGCTTTCCCCGTGTCACACAGATTTTGGATTGTTGTGTCCTCATTTTCATTTGTTTCAAGGTATCTTTTGATTTCTTCCTTGATCTCATTGTTGACCCATTCATTGTTTAATAACATGTTATTTAGCTTCCATGTCTTTGTGTGTTTTTCAGTGTTCTGCTTGTGATTGATTTCTAGTTTCATAGCATTGTGGTCAGAGAAGATGCTTGATGTGATTTCAGTCTTCTTAAATTTACTGAGACTGGTTTTGTATCCTAACATGTGGTCTAGCCTAGAAAACATGCCATGTGTACTTGAAAAGTTTGTATATTCTGCTTCTTTGGGGTGAAATGCTCTGCATATATCAATTAAATCCATTTGATCTAGTGTGTCATTTAAGGCCACTGTCTCCTCGTTGATTTTGTCTGGAAGATCTATCCATTGCTGTCAGTGGGGTGTTAAAATCCCCAACTGTGACTGTATTTCTGTCAATCTCTCCCTTTATGTTCATCAAGATTTGCTTTACATATTTAGGTGCTCCTATGTTGGGTGCATAAATGTTTACTAGGTTTATATCTTCTTGTTGGATTGTTCCCTTTATCATTATGTAGTGTCCTTCTTTGTCTCTTACTGTAGCCTTGGTTTTAAAGTCTTATTTTGTTGGCTATAAGTATTGCTACCTAGCTTTTATTCACAACATGCCATAATGTATTTAAATAATCCTCTATTATTAGACATTTAGCATATACAGTTGAACACTGAACAACATGGGTTTTAACTATGTGGGTCCACTTACACATGGATTTTTAAAAATATTAAATACATATAGTACTGTAAATATACTTTCTCTTTTTTATAATTTTATTAACATTTTATTTTCTCTATCTTATTTTATTGTAAAAATATAGTATATAAAACATATAACATAAAAATATGTGTTAAATGTTTATGTTATCAGTAAGGCTTTTTGTTAACAAGAGGCTGTTAGTAGTTAAGTTTTTGAAGAATCAAGATTTACTGTGAGTGTTTAACTTTTTAGGAAGTTGGTACCTCTAACCTTTGCATTGTTCAAGGATTAACTGTATATGTTAAATATATAGATAAATATTACAAATATATATAAATATTATACATGAACTTCCAGGGACTGGTTACACAGCTAAATCTTTATCCATATTTATTATTATTTCATAAATATAAATTTTTACAAGTAGAATTAACAGTTGTCTCTTAAACATAGAGACAGAACCATTTGTCTTTAATAACTAAGCAACCAGTGGCAACAGTATGTGGAAATCTGGTTAACGGTCTTTGATTGACACAAGGAGCAGCAGGGGAGCGATCTGCTGAGTCCTGTCGCTGAACTTTGTGAATGGGCTACAGGACACCACAGTCTGAAGATAATCTAAAGTTTCACTTGAAGGGAAAGGAGATGTGGTGTTAGATAAAGCAATAACAATGCTGGAACTTTTATGTGAGAACTTGTTCTAATTTTTAAATTGGGATATGTATTTCTTTATGTTTTTTTGTGCTTTATGAGTTAGCATGTATGCTTGCATTTTATTTCTACTTTTATAGATAGAGAGATCATAAGTGATGCAAATTTTCATGATCTCTCACTTGTTTACATCTGGGAAGGGTTTGACCAATTGGCTCAGGGGCCCGCAAGAGGAACCCATCCAAGTTCCTTAAAACAGGCTTGGGCAGACACAGGCACATGAGAATTGAATCTTATGCTTCCTAAGAAATGAATGGCTCACAAGTCTCAGAAAAGCAGATGACATATAGTGTTTTAAATTACATTTTTGAGCCAGAGGCAGTATTTATCTGAATAAAAGTTTTCTCCTGGTTTTGATGGTTTTTAGACCTTGCTTGAAGATGCTGAGCGGTGCAGACATAAGATGCAGACGGCTTCTGCTCTGATCGGTGGCTTGGCAGGAGAAAAAGAAAGATGGACAGAGCAAAGTAAAGAGTTTGCTGCACAAACTAAAAGACTTGTAGGTATGTAAATTCCTTTGTTAATTAGATTATATGCTGACTGCAACAGGGAGTTAGCAGATTTAAGCTTTAATCAAAATACAAACCAACACTTGATTACTTTAAAGTATATGTGTGTGTGTCTCCAGTATTTCAGAAGAATGAACACTGGTCTGACATCCATGTAATCCTTATTAAGTGTGTTAATCACCTTTAAACCTCTTATTATCGGGACTCTTTTGAATTCTCCTGTGAGTGAATGGTACCAGGTCACTTTTAAGGGAGTCTCTGTCTTCTAAGTTTTGTATAACAAACTCAGAAGTCAAAATAATTCGGTGCAGCCAGCCCTTGGTGGACCATTTGGACCCTGGTTAACAATGAAACAAACTACTGCTTGTTTATCGAGACACAGAGACATGTGTTACAATTTGGTTTCTCAAATTTAGTTTCAAAGGATTTTTTTCATTTTTGATATTCTACAAAATTACAAGGCTGATCGTAAAGTATTTCAGCGGTGTTTTGTTTTCCATTATAGGGGATGTTTTGTTGGCCACGGCTTTTCTGTCTTATTCTGGTCCATTTAACCAAGAATTTCGCAATCTGCTGTTAAATGACTGGCAGAAGGAAATGAAAGCCCGGAAAATTCCATTTGCAGACAGTCTGAATCTCAACGAGATGTTGATCGATGCTCCTACAATTAGTGAATGGAATCTCCAAGGCCTGCCAAACGACGACCTGTCCATTCAGAACGGAATTATTGTTACAAAAGCATCTCGCTATCCATTGTTAATTGATCCGCAGACTCAAGGCAAGATCTGGATTAAAAATAAAGAAAGCCAAAATGAACTCCAGGTAATTTGTGTTTGGGTATATCTATGTTAATAGCCAAGCCATATTGCCCCAGATCAACAAGTATGCAAGAATAAAGGATATTTGATATTTAGAAATAATTTTATCTATCTGTCTTACAGAACTATTTTCTGTTTATTTTGGATTATTTTATTAATTTATAATTGGCACAGAGTATTATATTAGTTTCAGGTGTAGAACATAATGATCCAACATTTGTGTACATTACAAAGTACAATATTTAGATATTGATATTTCAAAATAATTTCTAAAAATTGCATTATTTGAATTTGTGTTGATTGCTACTGACGCCATCTTTTGAAGTTTTCAGCTTCTCTTCTGTGAGGCACTAAAGCTCTCTAATAAAAAGCAGGGTGGAGTTGTGTGACACTAAGTGACAGCACTTTATAAGGGCACTTCATAATTATTCCATGATGGTTTGTCACAGAGGTGGTGGTGAGGGAAAGGCAGCATTGCCACGTGGAGCCATTTCATGCTTCCCAGTAAAGGGGAATGATGGTTTGCTAAGCCAAAGAATGGAAACAGTTAAGTTTTCTGTACCACTTCACCAGTGTGGCTTCAAGTAAGGATCTCTGGATTCTCCGTATTCGTCTCCTGTTACAGAATGCACAGGCACAACTTCCTATGAGTTATCTCTGCGCATTGTGCATCATGGTACCATCTGTCAAGGGCCACATTTTGATCTGGTTTCTAGGTCACATCTCTAAATCACAAGTACTTCAGAAACCACCTGGAGGACAGCCTTTCTCTTGGAAGGCCCTTGCTGATTGAAGACGTTGGGGAGGAACTAGATCCAGCCCTGGAAAATGTTTTGGAGAGAAACTTCATTAAGACAGGGTCGACGTTTAAGGTAGGTCGGCCCTTTTGACAAACTGTGCAGAGCAATTACCATGAGATCAGGTAGACGTTGCACAGATGGAATTTTCTCAGTAGGCAGCAACTGAAATTCCAGTCAGTGACAGGAGGCAATTTGCTTTGCTGCTTATGCTTCCTGAGTGGGATTGAAGTATTCAAGAGTAGCCCTTGTAGGAGTATCTACTTCACATGCATAGTGAAGTCTGACTCCATTTTGATGTTTGTGGACAGTTTTCAAGACCCATCATGTCCCTCTCCCCTTCTATATCCAGATCTGGGCAGGCTGTTAAAAAAATCTGGGTACTCTTTCAAAAAATCTGGGCACTCTGTCAAAGCAGACTTGACGTGGGTGAGAAATTCAAACCATGCACCTCCCAGCCCATGCCCCTGTTTTGGAACCCTCTTTCCAGTCCCATTCCCTAGTCACCACAAAACCCTAAAACCGCTTCCCCTCCCGACCCTCTTAAGAGATATTTTTGAACCTGCTTGGGAGCCTAAGCCTAATCTGTCCAGAAAAATCTCATATGAGTGGTATACCTGTTCATATCCTTTCAGTGCAGGCGTGGCATCACCAGTCTGGCCTTCCGAACCAATTTTGGGTGGGGAATTCATCTCACTTTCATAGTATGATCACAGCAGTTTCGATGATAAATTCTGTATTTATTGCACGGTATATATTGAACTTCCTTCCTTCCTTCCTTCCCTCTGCCTTCCATCCTAGTGGCTTGGAGCACTATGAATGCCTGAGGACCATTTCATATTTAGTATAAATTATCTTCAGGAATGTAATTATTTAAAGCAATGCTTAATTCTATACAAAAGACACAGTAAAGTGCATCTCTGTTTTATAACTTTTAACTTTTTTTATAAAAAAGGTAAAAATCAGTGACAAGGAAGTAGATGTGATGGATGGCTTCAGACTCTATGTTACCACCAAACTGCCCAACCCAGCCTACACCCCTGAAATTAGTGCTCGAACCTCCATCATCGACTTCACTGTCACCATGAAAGGTCTAGAAGATCAGTTGCTGGGAAGAGTCATTCTCACAGAGAAGCAGGTGAGTGAAGTAGGGACACCCCCTATCTGCGTTATGTTGTGATTCTTTCATTGAGGAAAACAACATGATAAAGGTTGTAATAGGATGGAACCCCCCATTTTATTCTTAAATATTTTTCATTATTAATTCTCAAGTGTCTTAGATAACTGCTAACCAGTTATGTACTAAACAAATTTCATCTGCATCTCATAAATCACATACATATCATCAACTGATTTTATTAAAAAGATGATATAACTAGGAGAATATTTTTTAAGCATCATTATCCTGGTTTTATATTGCTTCACTTTTCTGAAGAGTTTGCCCTGTTGTGAGTTCTGTTCACCTATGGACTTTTAGCTTTCTAGTACATGTCTAGGTTTACCTTTCATTCGATTCATTGTTATATTGTTTGAATATAAAATGAAAATGTACTCAGATAACACCGAACATTGTTTTTATTTGTTATTGAAGAAAGCTCTGTGCTGTTGTGAGAAGATAGAAGTTTGTGACACCAGAGTTTCATTGAGCTCCTTCTGGAAGCTCCTGGCTTAATTATGCTCTACAAGCATAACTCTAGATCTTTTTTTTTTACTTCTATTTTATAGGGTAACTTAATGCTCAATGAAAAAATGGCCAATAATTTAGAAATTTCCTTGTTCTGAGTCAGCATTTTCTCTAGGGAACATGTGAGTGGTAGGCAGAGAAATGTAGAAGATTTTATTAGGACTGCTTTGGTGAAACTGGATGGACTCTGAAGTTGCTATTGATTTTCTTCTGGATTCAATAGCAGTGAGGGTTTAGTTTACTTTATAGCACCTTCTACACCAACCTGAAGATTTATTTAGGTTAAATTGGCAAAATTGTTGGAGTCTGTCCTTCCCGTTATTTTTACCTTCTTTGTGTGTTATATCATACTTGTGCCCTTCCATATGCTTCTCTCTTTCTCCCTCTCTCCTTGCCTCTTCATTATTTTATGAATCTTTTTATTTCTTAACTTACAGTACATACATGATAGAGTCATATGGTCGGGAATGACATTAAGAGCTTTTAACCTGACTTGGCAAACTCACACAGTTGTTAATCTCAGTATGGCTGGGATAGGGGCTATGAAGTGAGGACACCTTTGAAACGTGCACTTGCTTATTTTTGGAGTCTCGGTGGAGGTGGCTGAGGAGGTTGAGTGCCGCTGTGCAGTTCCAGTGGGAAGGACTGGGGGTCCTGATCGGCAGCACGCGATGCTGCCTTGGGGCAGGATCCAGCACTGTATCTTGGGCTCCGCTCTCACCTGTGGCGCTGGCCTCGCGGAGATAAAGTGCTCTCATGGTGGTTTGAATAATATCCTTGTTCTTGGATTTCTTTCTATTCCGCTGAGATGAATAGACTCTCCTTGGAAAAAAATAACTTAGCCTGACAGATTGTAGTCACAACAAAACAAAACAGCGCCAGCACTGAGCCATAATTGTGGCAGCAGAAGTTTAAGATGAAGTGAGGAGCACTTTCAGCTCCTTTGCAAAAAAGCCTTCAAATGGCTTTGAAAAGCCACGCTGGATCCCGGGCCTGGCTTTTTCTTATTTCCTGGAAAAATTGAATGTCCTGAGAAATTACTCCTTTTCTGTCATCTTGTTATCAGAATCCATTCCAGTCTCACGGTAAACAACTCTCATAGAATATGTGGTCAGAGTAGCATGCCACTCATTCCTTCCAAGAGGGTCTTGTACCCTGACCCATTTCATAACACAGTGTGTAACCTATTGAATTTTCTTTTCTCCAAAGCAAAGTCTCATGCCACTGGACTGACTTCTGATGGCTTTTAAGTAGTTTATGTTCTGCAAGCAGCTTTTTCTTTTGCAGCTTCTGTTTTTTCCCACCATATTTACGGAATCTGCTCCCATTGCCGAGTCTCTCCAGCCTGGGTGCCGGCAGGTGGCTCTGAGCTGGTCTCTGGCACTTTCAGGGCATTTCCGATAATCTAGTGGCTCCATTGAGAAAGGCCTATGTCTCTGCCATGGGGACACAGATATAAAAAGTTTTTTTTTAAGGTTTAAATTATTCCTTTGACTTCATTGATGATGTAGTCTCTCTATGATCACTTTTGGGTCATTATAAATATCAATATAAAATATTAATATAGGATGTTATAGAGCCAAAGGGGGCACTGGAAGCTAGAAACATCCCATAGATAGGAAGTTGATGTTGGAAAGCCTCCAAGAAAATCCCTTAAACGTGGGGCTGTAACGACTGGTGAATGTTGCCAGTCAGGATGTGTTGTGCCTTTACTGTTCTGTAGATTCTTGGAACAGTAGCTTGCGATGCAAGGAAAAGACCACTATCCTTCGATTCTGTAATTTCACCAGCTTCCCAGCATCTCCAAAGCACAGGCAGTGAGGAGCCTCCTCACATGGGATCTGGTCTCCTGAATCCTCAGCTGTGCAGCCTGCTGGACTCAGGGGTTTGTTTGCCTCGGAAACAAGGGGAAACCCCAGAGCATATGAATGCAAGGAAGGCAGACTTTTGAACCAACTTTATACTTTCCTGTGTTCTTCAAGGCAGTTGTTTAAAATGTGTGAGTTGTTCAAGTTCACATCAAGGCCATATTCTATTGTTGACCTGATTGATGTACCTGTGAGTAGATTTAGACAGCCTTCCGTTGTCACCAGAAGGTGATGTATCGAGACCGTTTCAAGCAGGCAGCAAACCAGGGGCCCTCCAGCAATGTTCTTTTAAAGAAAACCGTCTCTGTGGCTCACTCTGACCTTGGTCCTAAAGAATAAGTCAAAAACTCAAAGAGAGCTCTGTAGTGTTAGGAGAAAACTACTAATACCAATTAACAACTCTACTGGTCACACAATACAAAGCCTCAGGAGTAATTATTGTTTAGAATTCCGGATGAGCAGACAGGTAGATGGTTTATTTCCTTTGGAGGTAAAAGAACCTGAATCTGGTGGAGATGACATAGGAAGAATTTAATAAAGACACTAAGCAGACATTCTAATCACTAACTAGCTCACTGGTGGTAGAGAAAAAAAGTAAATCTGTTTCTGAGTTCTGGTTTTTAATTTTTCTATTTCAATTACCAGCGTAAGGTACAGCAGAGAAAAAAATCTTTGGGGATGAAAGCCTGGTTGATACATTACAAATGAGAACTCTGAAAGGCTGTCCTCTGTTTTGTTTTATTGTTTCAAAACTTTGGCTGCAGATGTCATTTATGTACACAAAGGATATTAGTTTTCATTTGCACCTTTGTTGAGCCACTTAATTTTTGATCATTTAATTAATAAATAGTATGTTTCCTGAAATTGCACTGAATCACTGCTGTGCTTTCTTACTGACTTTGGGGATACTTTTCACATTTTCACGGTTTACATAAAAATTTTTCATTATAGCCTTAGGGTACAGAATACAGAGCACAAATGTTTATTGCTTTGTGTGGGTCTCTGTAATAGATAATCTCTTGTGGGGAAAATGCTTACAGACAAAATTATTCTGATTAATTAATTTTGCCCATTCACATTGAAAAAGAGCTATCTTTTTTATGTTTTGGTGGAGCTAAAGTTGTAATTCAACAGAAATAAGTTTAAATTAGTCATACAGATTAAAATGTGCCTAAAACCGCCAAAGTAGGTTTCTATTTTAAAATCTTGAATGAAAAGCAAATGGCAACAGTATTCTTTTCTTTCTTTTTTTAAATTGAATCTTTTGGGGTAACAGCAGTTAATAAAATTATACAGGTTTCAGGTGTACAATTCTATAATATGTCATCTATATATTGTATTGTGCATTCACCACCCCAAGTCAAGTCTCCTCCCATCACCATTTATCCCCCCTTTACCCTTTCTACTTGCCCCCATCCCCCTACCTCTCTGGTCCTCACCTTCCTGTTGTCTGTGTCTACAAGTAGCAGTTGTTGTTTTGTTTTTGCTTAATCCGTCCAGCTTTTTCACACAGTTCCCCAACACCCCTCCCTTCTGACAGCTGTCAGTCTGTTCTCTATTTATATGAGTCTGTTTCTATTTTGTTTGTTAGTTTATTTTTGTTCTATTTTCTTTCAAAGATACCTTTCTTTTTTTCACACTATTGCCTGGTTCTACTGTTTGGCCACTTGAGTACCGTATAATACATACTTTGCTTTTGTAATCCCAAATATTGTTTAAAATGTATTATCTATTTTAGAGAATATTATTTCATTTGTTTCAGACTTTGGGGGGGGAATGCAATTCTAACCCTTATTTCAAGCCGTTGGCAATATAAGTACTACTTTAATTGACAAATTTACTTAAATGGTGTTAATAATGGTGTTAAATTGACCACACCACCTCAATAGTGTTCAAGCTTTTACTTACTACTGTTAAAATCAGGAATTGAATACTTTGACCCTTATTGTATGCATTTTAATGCTTACCATGCATTCAATTAATTTTATTAATTTTATTTTATTAATAATGGTTTTTAAAGCAACATGGAGGCATAATTTTAGTTCCACTTCCATAGTTCACAAGTGGAGACAAGATTGGAAATGTGGTTTTGCAAACTATGTTGAGAATTTTGGCCCTTCCCGAAAAGCTAAGGGAGACCCTGTGAACGACAAGGAGCAGAAAGAGGTGATGGCCCAGAAAAGGGTCAGTGGGGAGACCAGGTATGGTCAGAGTTGTCCCCCGAGGAATAATTAATGTCCCCATTAAGGCAGGGGGTATGTAATTGGGGATAAATAGGATAAAAAATGGCTATGCAGGAAAAGACTCACGAAGACTCCGTGCAGCTTTGGGTTTGACAGCTGACACTCTCGTTGCCAGCAGATGTGAAAACATGTCCATAGCATTGTGAGTGCAAGATCAGAAAGTTCTCCTTTTTAAAAATCCCTTTTCAGCTACCTTATGCTTTTATAATGATATGTGAAATATAAAGTATGACATATCTGGTGCCAACTTATAATTTTATTTTTAAAAGCTACCTATTTCTAAATAAACATAATCCTCCTGAAAATCCATGCTGGAAATGAATCAAGGGAGCAAATAGAAGGGAAGAGGCGTTCTGAGTGGCTTTCATGATCCCGTAGATGTCTCAGCTGCTTTGACAGTGATAGCCTCACAGTCACTCTCTGAGCTGTTTTCGTGTCCGTCTTGCAGATGAAGAAACTGAGGCCTGTAGTTATATGACTTGGCCAAGGTCATGTAGTTAATAGTCCTGGGAATTTGGATTCAAACATGTCCTTGTGATTCCAAAATCATCACTCTTCCTACTGCTCTATTCCTTCTTACCTGCCTTCAGGTGAGGACTTTTATAAAACTCACCTTTAGGAACTCAGAAATGGCAATGTTAGCGTATGAAATTTAGGATTATAGATAAAAATAATTGAAGCTTTCCCCCTTAATTTTATTATTTCCTAGTGTGACTGTTTTTATTATTATAACTGCTTTTGGAAAGAAATTTTATAGTAGTCTTTGCATGTCACTTGTTTGCACTAATTTCTACATTACCTCAACTCTGAGATTCTCATCTAGTGAATAAATGAATTAAAATAACTACTGAGGAAACTTCTGAATATAACCAAATAACAGACGGAAACAAAGATAATAAGAACAGGTTTTGCTTGAGTTGCTACATCTCAAATAATTAAGAATTGATGTAAGTTCTGAGATTTTCTTTTGCTTAAAGAGGGAATGTTCTTTTTCTCGAAAGTTCCCTGACCTGACTCATTGTGTTCTGACCATGAGTGCAAGTTGGGAGCCTTGTAGGGCCCTGCTCATCATAACAGGTCAGTGGTTAGCTGGCCAGGTGGGAAAGCAGAGGCCACTGTTCTTTGCTCTTTGCCTTAACGCAGCTCTGTTACCACAACCTTCATTTTAACGTCAGGGTTTTTCAGTTACAAAGAATTTTCACATCTGTACCTCTGGCAGCAAGACATGACTAGATTTTTAAATGCTATTTACTCATTGTCCTTTTCATTTTTGATGCTTTTATTAGCTTCAAAGTTAGAACCTCTCTTTTAACAATTTGACTTTCACATACAATGTGACTTGTGCCAGAAGCATAGCTGTTCTGTTGTCCTCCAGCCTGTGAACTTCCTGCTTCCTCTGGTCTGTTCAGTGTCATGGCCATTTCCACCTTCTCCAGCCCTCACCAGCCTGTCTTTTCTTTCCTTCTCTTCTACTGTCTCTCCCTCTCCAAATTACCAGGACAAAGAAATAGCCAATAGGGACAATAATCTTCTGAAGCCAATCTCTCCAGGGAATACACAGATCTTCACTTCTCTTGGAGAGAACAGCATCTTTTCAGGCAAGATTTTTTCAATTTAAATGTACCTGAAGAAATAAAATGTATTTAAAATGAGGCACATAGATTTGTCTTCAAATATATTTCAATGTATTTTTAAATACATGTTACCTTCAAAACAAGCTCAAATGTAATCCCAAAAGGTACTTAAAATGATTTGACTTTAGGAAAGAAATGGTAAAAGGAATATTGGTAACATTTTTAGCAAATTTCACATTGCTTGCCACCAATTCTTTTTTCCTCCATTAATTTTCCTCTTCTTATTTTGATGTCCATATTTTCTGCAGTCAAATATGAGAACTACCATACAGGAGTTTGAGGGCAGCCCTTTAGGTTAACTTTTTAAGGAATAGCCAAACAATAGTTGTTAATTAAGAAAGAAAATATATTTATGCAAATTAACAGGAATTGGAGAAAGAGAGAACTCATCTTATGGAAGATGTAACTGCAAACAAAAGAAGAATGAAGGAGCTAGAAGATAATTTGCTTTACCGGCTGACCAGTATCCAGGGGTCTCTGGTGGAAGACGAGAGTCTCATTGTTGTGCTGAGTAACACGAAAAAGACTGCTGAAGAGGTGACACAGAAGCTGGAAATTGCAGCCGAGACAGAAATTCAAATTAACTCAGCCCGGGAGGAATACAGACCTGGTGAGTTTGGTAATGTCACAGGAAAATGAAGCAGGCAAGAAATGAAAATTAGAAAAATTGAAGTAAGAATTTTTAAGAATATCTGATTACATGCCCTGGCTGGTGCAGCTCAGTGGATTGAGTGCCAGCCTGTAAAACAAAAGAATATCTGACTACAAATTAGTGCAATCTGAGGAATTAATGCATAATTTTGAGGCTGTTCACCAGTTGCTTATCACTTGGCAACAATAAGCTAGGGTTTTATATGTGGTCTTTGTGTCAGGAAGGTAGTTCTCTGGTACCATGGGAGCTCTTCAGTCTTATCCACCAGTTTGCAAGTTAGTGTTGTTCATTGGTTGCCAGAGGAACCAGCTAAAAGAATCCAGTCTCCTTTACTAGGTTATCATTCCTCCTGGAAAAATAATCAGAACAACATCTTCTACTGGTGGAGAGTCAGGTGCAATCTCTTTGCAGTGCCTTGTTTTGTCAGCTCAAGGCCAAGGTAAGACACAGGTTCTTCATGACCCTTAAGAATGAGGTCCTTCCAATGCCTACACAACTTGCAGAGTGTTAAAACCTTTGATATCCCTACAGTTGTCTTTTCTTCCTATAAAAAGCAGTAAAATGTATTTATAAGGGATCTAAAATTCTAAAATGGAGAGTACCATTTGATAAATACAAACAGTGAAGTACTTACTATTCTTCACTGAGCTTAGTAAGTACTTAGACTGACTAGGTACTATAGTTAAGTAAGAATTAAATATACAGAATGAGCATTGCTCTAGACCCCCATTGTTGCTCTTAAGTAGTTATTGATAAGATATACAAATAAAACTTGTTTTCTGGGGGGGGGGGTGGCTCTGCCTGCAGAGCCCCGCCTGTCCCCCACAGATGAGAATAAGATTACCAAGACATGATCTGCTTGGGGAGGAGAGGTGGCCAATCTCTCAAAGGAGAAGGGCCTAGAGCATCTTCCTCAATGGCTTTTATTAGGTTCGTTTTACACAGGAATACAGGTAAAGCTCATCAATCATTGTCAGGCGGCAAGGATCAAACAACAGATAACATGCAAAGAACTCTGAGAGCTTAATCTGAGTCAGGGTCTGTCAGCTAAGGGGTTACAAAATTTAGGGAAACAAACTCATTTCCTCCTTGGACCCTTATCATTTAATTGAGAGCATTCTTAGCAAAGCAGGTTTCACAGGACTTTACGAATTCTTTCTTGTGCCTGATCACCTGGGGAGCCCGCCTTATCCAGCATAGAGCTGCACTGCCCTCTGTCAATGTTTCAGGCTTAAGTGGAGCAGAGCCAGGAGGCCAAGAGATAAGGAAACTTCTCTCAGATGGATTGAGGACTCAGGCTATGTCAGGATAGCCAGGGGGCAAGGGTCCATCGCCCCCTTTTGCTGTGGCTTCCTGAGTCCTTCCTTCCTTGAGGGTCTTCCAAGTGGTCATGCCTGTCTTAGGCGACCCCTCCCTTGAGGGAATCTTACCCATCATTGGCTAACCGACCAAGCATTGGGGGCCAGTTATGGATGAAGCAGAAGCGGTGCTCCTGCCAGGGAGATAAGCTTTGTCTCCTTAGTGGCTTACAGTCCGAAGGTCACTCACTCAGCCTTAGCCATGGAGGGTTACAGCTCCTGAAACCAGGCAGGGTGGTTCCCAACAGTTTTCATTTAGAGTTGAGGCTGATCAGTGCCTGGGTCATTTATGTTCCATCCTGATAGTGCAGGCAACCTGACTTTTTGTCTTTCAGTGGCTACACGGGGCAGCATCCTGTATTTCCTCATCACGGAGATGCGCTTGGTTAATGAGATGTATCAGACTTCGCTCCGCCAGTTTCTTGGCTTGTTTGACCTTTCCTTAGCCAGGTGCGTACGTGCTCAGGAAGCCAAGCTGAATTCTGTTTCTGTATCATTCTGTATCTGTGGGCTAGAACTGTGACTTTACATTTGTAACTTCCTTTTCATCTGCTGAGTCTTCTTTTTATCTAAAATCTAAGATTAGCATAATTGTAGTGTGCTAACCAGTCATTCTCACGTGTCATTGTTATGCTCAGAGAAAACTCCAGCAACTATTCATCATTGATTAATTCTTGTGGTGTTATTTGTTTCTGTTCAAGAAAACTCCCAAGACATTGTTGTGAGTGATAATGTTCCATGGGTAAAAGTGATTTTGATATGTTTTGGACTCTGTTATGTTATTTCGTGTTGAGAGAATGCTTGTTATTTTAGATTTAGAAGTCTTAACCTTGTTGTTTACAAATAAGAATTGGTCCTCTAAAGTTACCTACTCGCTGTTCAAGACGTTGTTTATATGGACAATGGAGAAGGGCAGGGGGATAGCCCTGATTTAAATATTCTCCACTCCAGGTCTGTCAAGAGCCCAATTACAAGCAAAAGAATTGCCAGTATCATCGAACACATGACCTACGAGGTCTATAAGTATGCTGCCCGGGGCTTGTACGAGGAGCACAAATTCCTGTTCACCTTACTGCTTACCCTGAAGATTGACATCCAGAGGAAACGGGTCAAGCATGAGGAGTTTCTCACCCTTATTAAAGGTCAATATAACATCAAAAGCATTGTACACAGGTGCAGATGTAGGAATGATTGGGAAGGTCCTGTTTAGTATTTTCTGGTTATAACAGTTTCCTTGCATTTCACTGAAGATTGCATTTGTGTGAGCTATTTTATTTGCTCATTAATTGTGTGAATATTTGTTTAGAACCTACTGTGTCCTGGGGTGCAGAGTAATCACTTGGAGCACATCAGTGAACAAAAAGAAGAATCTTGCTTTTGTAGGGCTTATATAATTTTGGGGTGATACAGAAAGAAAGAGTAAAGCAATAAGTAAATTATTTAGTACGTGAAAAGCTGGTAAGCATTACAGAGAAAGCAGAGCTGGATAAAGGTGTGGGGGATAGGGAAGGTTTAAAATTTTCAATGGGGTATTTAATGGGACCTGCAATGGGCCTCCCTGAGAGAGAGACAGGTGAGCAAAGGCCTGAAGCACTGGCCCCGGGGACATTTGGAGGAAGAGTGTTGAAGGGAGAGGAGCTGGCATCAAGGGCTCTGGTGGAAGTGAGGAATGTGGTGGAGGGAAAGCTAAGAAAGTAGAGTGGCTGGCCTGGGTGGGTGAGGCGGCCGTGCAGCTCAGCCTGTGGACACTGATTTTGTGTCTACTGAAGCTTTGCTCACAGGCAGATCCCCTGTGCCAGTGGAATGAGACAGCCTAGGGGAAGGCTGGGAGACATAAATCTGCTGTCCCATTCTTGAATGTTTGGACAACAAATATTTGAAGAAGTGACTGTGAAAATGATGGTGGGGGTCTAAATGATTTTATCTATTAAACCTTTCTAAGCAGAGCTGTTAAAGATAAGATGCAATTTCATCTTGGGGATGGGGGCCAATTTTCATGACTTTACCTGAGTGTATTTGCAGAGGATCTTAAAGAGGACCCTGATGGGGGGAAGTAGGGGGTTGTGCATATGCACATGCTGTGCCCTGGAGGGTGTGTAGGTCCCTCACAGTCATACTGATACATATTCAAGTGCATAGCCATGTTCATATACATGTGCATATGCATCTAATAGTAGCAACAAAGTCCCATTCAGTTAGACTTTAGCTTAGAAATGTATGATTTATGGACATTCTCTCTTTCTCTCTCTCTCTCTCCCTTTTTTCTCTCTCTCTCTCTAATTTGTTGTCTCTTATACCCTTGCTCCTTAGGTTTCTTTATTTTCCAACTTTCCTAAAGCTGACCATGTAGAAGATGAGTGGTCTGGAGAAACACCACCTTAGATAGATACATGGGGGTAGGAGTTGCCCTCTACAAGAGCCCTTCATATATTACTGATTTCTGGCCTCAGTACTCTGGTCCTCTACTTGACTGAGATTTCCAAGGTGAAAGTTGTTTCCGACATCCTCCATCCAGGCAAGAAATGCATTTCCCCATGGAAATGACATTGAACATAGCCTGCCTATCTGGTTGGAAAACTGTCAAGTGTGTGACATGATGATAACCAACATGGGATTCAGAGTTAGGAAGTCTCTGAGGGGCAGTAGTGGTTTTGCCACCCTTTTGATGAGTGGTCTCAAGCAGCTTATTTAACCTTTCAAGCTTCAGTCTCCTCGGCTATAAAATAAGGATAGTCATATCTACAGAATAGGATTATTGAGAATCACATAATTTAGGTAAACCCTGGCATGTAGAATACAGCAGATAGGTACTGCTGTATTACCTTTAGTATTTTAGTTTATTTTTATTAGTCTGAGGCTTACACAGTGCTTATGAAACAGAGTTTGAGAAGATTGCCCTTTGATAGTTGTGCTGGTGAGAACTACCTAATGATGTGACCTCCCTCTGCAAGGACTTTAAAATTACTTGTTTGAAAATGTTATTTAGATAGCAAGTGTTTGGATAGTGATGTTTTAGTTTACTCACCTCTAAGATGGGGAAGGATGAGCCTCGATGACTTTCTCCCTTCCAAATACTAACCAGGCCCCACCCTGCTTAGCTTCCAAGATCAGGCGAGATCGTAGATGACTTTCTAAGTCTGCCTTATCTCTGCCACTTATGATTATGTGGTATAACTTGTATAAGTCTTTCATTATAAGCATGTATTATTTATACAAAGTATAATAGTAAAAATTCAAACTTACTTTCCCCAAGTTAGGGTTTGAAGAATTCTCTATCATCTTGAGAATTTAATTTGAATTATTTCTATGTCACTTGTTTATTCATCAGTCTATTTAATCTGGTGCCATATTATGTGGGAATATGTCTGCCTCTGCCCCTTGCCCATTAAAATCATTCTTTGTGGCCCACTGTACACTTTTGAGCCAGGGAAGATATTCATGACACAGCCACCTTGTATTAAACAATGAACGATGCTTTGGCTGCAAGGAACATCCTTTCCTTTCCATGCATTAGCTTCTCCATAACCCTCTGGTGAGTACCTTATTCTATGTTGGAGGATGGGCAATTTTCATGGATATTGGTGTGATGTTTTTCAAAACAAAAGCATTGTTCTTAGGTTTTTAACTGCTCACTGGTATTAAAACAATGTTTTGATTTTATGAGCTTATATTTTCATTGAAATGGCTTCAAGTCCACATGTACCTTGTTGGAAATATACTAAGATAGATTTGGCAAAAGAGAGCAATTTAGTTGGGTACATGGTGCCTGGATAAAGTAGAGATTGGCTCAATAAATATCTTAAATATAGTTATTTGTTTACAGCCTACTCTGTTCAAAAATTATTTTAAAGGTAGCCAAATGCATTGGTTATATCCTTTAAGAGTTATGCTTAGAGTATATTTTCCCTGAAATAGTTTAATAGATGGTGTTTATTAAACAATATATTTTACACCATAGAAGAGTTGCTAACTCTTTCTTTGACTTAAAATACAATTGTTCTCACATGTAGTTTTGTGAGGTGGGCTACAATAACATTTTTAAGGTGTCATTTGTTTTATGGTGCGGTGAGAATTATGGGAGTGGTATGAGCTCAGGCAAATCATTGGTGAGAAGATAGCAGTCAGCACCCAGTGGAAATGCTGGTTGTGGCTGGATTGACCAGATGCAAATGATGCGGTCAGGGCCCTAGGGGTGTGCTCAAAATGGATATAAATCAGATACTGGTCTAAGGAAGACAGCTCTTCAAACACACATAATGCTGCTGATATTTCTAGATCAGTTCTCTCTCAAAAATTGGCTTGTGCTGGCATTGAGTAGTTCTTAATGTTGACAGTAGGTGCTCATTTGGTGACTCTTAGCTTTGTCCTCAATCCTGTTTTATATGATTCACACATATATGTTTTGTCATTCTATCATTATCATGACACCCAAGTTCATTATTCCTATTCTACTTTTTGAAAATAAGGCCCAGACAGGGGAACTGTCTTATTCCAGGCCTTGGCGAGGTAGAGGTAAGATAGAATCCAGCATCTACCTGGCTCCAAAGTTATCTTACTAACTCCTAAATGTGTTTTTGTGAAATCATCTATTCTTTTATTAAAATTTTAATCTTGTTTGTCACATGGTTTACATTTCTGAGCTTAAAAATGTTAAGGAAGTAAAATAATTGAAATTTAAATAGTTTAAGCAAAAGTTTTGTAGATTGTTATATAATAAAGAAGGAAAATCTAATAACTTTTATGTTTAATTTTAAAGGTGGTGCCTCATTGGACCTTAACGCTTGTCCTCCCAAGCCATCTAAATGGATCCTGGACATGACCTGGCTGAATCTGGTGGAGCTCAGCAAACTTAGACAGTTTTCAGATGTCCTTGATCAGGTAACCAGTGCTTTGAATAAATGTAGGATAATGTCTCAGTGAGCATCTTCCTGATATATCACCAGCTACAATATTTGTGGAAGAGCAAGATTTAATATTGACACTCTTAAAATGGTATGACACGTGTTTGACCTTCCTCACAGCTCACTTACACTCTGGTAGAGCATATGCCACCCATCGCAGACTTGTCTTGCAGTGAGAAATTATTTGCCCTGTGCCATGTGTCAGTATCATCATTTGGAGATGCACAAGTGGGAAGACTGATAGATTCAAGTAGATGCAATAATTAGGTATCCTTAAAAAATTTTGCTTTCTTTCTAGAGATTAAATAGGAAAAGAGATATGAACAGCCTGCTTCTCAATGCTAAATGTTCTTTCCTGCCTCTTGTTCTTCTCCTTCTTTTTCTTCTGCCCCTCCCATTATATGCCTTAGCTGGGCATCCAGGTATGAATCTAACACAGATTCTTGGCCTCTTGTCTTTAGAAGGTACTATCCCTTCATAATCAGCCTGTTGCTGATGAACTGTGTAAATGTTGGGGTCATGGAAGTTGAGTATAGAGAATTGAATTGGGACAGGCCAGGAGATGGGGTTTTTGAAAATTAGATGATCAGATAGAAATCACACTGACAGCAAGGTGTCTTTATGTAGCTACAGGTTGAGGGCTTAATTTTTTTTTTTTACCCAGAAAATTTCCTAGGCTTGGTTTTTGACTTTCCCAGTTTAAGTTGACCAGAAGCTTAAGTTCTGCTATATTTTTTATATCTTGGCTTACAACTGATGATTACCATGGAGTTAGGGCACAAACATTCTTTGGGGGTTAAATAACTTTCATCTGGGAGATTTTAATACACTCTAGCTTGCTCTCCCCAGGATGATTTTTGGTGACCTTACCTGTTTTGGAGTTGTTATGTTCTGGAGATCATATCTTATGCCTGCAATTTCTCCACATTATGTAGTCTTTCACGATTGAAAGAGGTTATTTCTTATTCTTACACGATACTCTCTAAATACAAACCTGGAACGGTTTTTCTTATTAGACCACTAAGAAGTACACTTGGTTATTTTATCAACGGGAATATATCAGAGAACATAAGATTGTTTTGTTTGTAGACGTTGTTTGTTCTGTTTTGAGAAGTTTGCTTATGCAATGCTGTTCTCTCTTTGATTTTTTAAGCTCCAAAGGATAATGGACAGTATTCTTTTCCTCCTTGTCAGTAGCCTAAAGGAAGCTAGAATCTTATTATTTGATATTAAGTGGTGTATTTCTAATTGATTAGTATAGTATTGGCCAAAAAAACTTCATTCAACTAGAAAAATATGTATTAAATGCTTTTTTTGTTTTTTGTTTTTTGTTTTTTTTTGTACGTAGAGTTGCCCTGGAAAATGAGGAAACATAAGTGAATGAGACTTGGTTCTTCATCATGAGAGGATTTCATGGAGCAAATCAGATTTCTTTAAAATAATAAAAATGAGTTTCCATTGATTTCTTTATTCTTTACAAATATGTTAACCACAAAGGCATAGACAAAATTAAACAACCCAGGACTCTCTGTACTACTGAAGCTAGCTGTAGGCCGTGTTAATACAGAGTGACTTTAGAGCAAACAACATTTGATTGTTAATTTTCAAACCTTTGGACATTAGAACATAAAATAAAAAAAATAACCAAGGGATATAATTCACACATGTCTGGAATGGTCAGAAAGTTCAATGAAACATGTCTGTGAATTATTGCTGAAAGATTTTTCCATAGTGTGATGTATTCTTTATCCCCTTGTATTTGCAGATATCAAGAAATGAGAAAATGTGGAAAATTTGGTTCGATAAGGAAAACCCTGAGGAAGAACCTCTTCCCAATGCCTACGATAAATCTCTGGACTGCTTTAGACGTCTTCTTCTTATTAGATCCTGGTGTCCTGACAGAACCATTGCCCAAGTATGAAGTACCTATTAAAAAAATTAAAGAATCTTTTTAAGGAGAAAGTCTTTTTAAATGTAAAGAAACATTTAAAATGTTAATCCCAATGAGAATTTCTTGTAGTCATCCATGTAATTTTCTAGCAATAAAATGAGAAACATGGAAAAGTAAACAACAAATAAATGTACTGAAGTGTACATTGAAGCTAAGTGATTTTATTAGTCTTCTTTGGCCCAAATAGTCCCACAAAAATGAATGGAAAAAACCCCATGTTTTTAAGGTTGGTGTATAGGTATAACATAAAGGAAATGTCTTATTCTTCTGTGTCATTTTTATATTAACTCAGAAATGATATGTTTGTTGTCTTTTGCTAGTAGTAAAACCATGTGCACTTAAGTAGGAAGAATGTGAGGTTTCTAGGGAGGAGAGAGACTGGAGGTGAAGCAGAGCATTCCCAAACCTGTATTCATTTCTCCAGAAAGCATTACAACCCTTGATGCAAGGGAGAAAGTTGGCCTAAAATTCTTTAGATTGTACATATTTTACATATGGTTTATATATGAATGCTACCCCTAAAGGATCCATCTTTTTCAATATCTTTAACCTGCTGGCCTACCATCATGGACATTTACTGAAAAGGCTCATTGTGTCTTCACAATTAAAGGTTTAACTGTAATATTCAGCATAGGTTTATTCTTCAAGGGCTTCTCCAAGAAAGCCTAAGGGGTAATGGCAGGCAGGGTTTATAATAGAATGTAGGAAATGTTCCCCTTCACTCTCCAGAGGGAGTGTTGAAAACATGGAGTAACCCTCTCTAAGTCCATTGAGGTATTGTGCAATAATGAAACAATTAGATTCAATTATTTATTGAGAAAAGGAAAAGGAGTTTTGCAACTCAGGACACTGAGATCACCCTTCCTTCAGTTTTCTTCTCAACCTCGTTACTTTTATTCTGCTCAGATGAATTGTCAAGCAGTTGCCTTATTTATGGGCAGTGTAGAAGGTTCAAATAGTTCCTTCCTTCCTTCCTTCCTTCCTTCCTTCCTTCCTTCCTTCCTTCCTTCCTTCCTTCCTTCCTTCCCTCCTTCCTTATGATTATTATTTTTTCATATAATACTTTATTTGATCCAAAGCTGAAATTTAAGTGTTCCATTCTCCTTTGTACCTTCATCCTGGCTTCTGACATCCATAGGCTGACGACAGCCATGGCTTCCTAACTAGTCTCCTATAGTCATTCTTGTCCACTCTAGTCCATACTGTGTGTTCTAGAAGAAATAGAAGTATAATTATGTCCTTCCCTAAATGGCTTCCCATGACCCTTATGAAAACACACAAGTCTTAAACCAGGTCTAGAAGGCCCCTCTGGAAAAATGTTCTCTCCTCTAAAGTTCTTGTTCTCTGATTAGATTCCTTTAGTGGTGTCCAATCAGACACCTTTTGGGAAGCAGAGTAGAAGATCTGCAGTGCAGACCTATTTAACCCCCGCTCCCTGTAGGCAGCATCAGACTTGTTCTCAGCATTTTGTCTGAGTGTGGATGCTCACATCAGGGAATATTCAGTTTCCTGGTGCAGGGATGATGCTCTGTCAGGGTTTCAGTTTTTCCAGATATAAAGTGGGGACAATGAAATCTAGCCAGGGTAATTGGAATGCATTTTAATTAGAACAGTGTGTTTAATGATAATAATGAGTGTCATGATTGTTACATATCACTCTGAAAATATACAAAGTTTTTTTCTGAGTTACTAATGAGGCTCAGATTCCTGCCACTTTAAAGGTAGTGAGGATAAAACAGACATGGAGGGATGACAGCAGTGAAAAGAGATCACCAAATGAAAAAATATAACATGTGTAATTATGAAAGGCTCTGCCCTATGTAACTGGCAGGGTTAATGTGGACATCATTGTGATAATCTACACAAATTAATTTTGGAAACCATACTACATTGTACATGTGAAGGAGTTAGAACAAGTTTCAGTGACATGTGTACCATTTTTGGCAGGCCCGCAAGTACATCATGGACTCTATGGGAGAAAACTATGCCGAAGGGGTCATCCTGGACTTGGAAAAGACATGGGAAGAATCTGATCCACGGACACCACTCATCTGTCTCCTGTCTATGGGCTCAGATCCCACAGATTCCATTATTGCCTTGGGGAAGAAATTAAAAATAGAAACCCGTTATGTGTCCATGGGCCAGGGCCAGGAGGTCCATGCACGCAAGCTCCTGCAGCAGACCATGGCAAACGTGAGGCCAAATGTCTACTTTTGTGTTACATTGCTGATATTGCAGGTTACAGAGTGAACAATTGCGTGAAAGAGCATGTGCATTGTTAAGAGTTTAAATTTACATACCACATGCTGTTTACTAAATAGGAAGCATATATCTATTAGAAAATTTTCATGAAAAACAGATATAATTTAAAATTTGTTTCCTCTGAGCCTTGTCCTATGGAAAACTTACCCAACTGAAAATCTTATTTCCTAACCAGTTTCATAATGCTAAACCCACTCCAGATCCCAAACCTTCAGTGGGGTCCGCAGCCACGCCCACTCTGTTATTCACTGCAGCCCCTCCAGCTCCAATCTTGGTTGGAATCCTCAACACTCCAGTGTCTACAACACCAGTGTCTTTCTTGAGTTCCAGAATATATACAGTTTATCTCCTGGAGTCCCCCAGGCCTGGCCCAGATCCCAGAAGCTAGGGAACCTGCCATTACCCTACAGTGGTGCTAGAGGTTCTAGGACACCTGGCCTGTCGCTTTCCAGATGGGGTTCCTAACACCCTTTGTGGATTGCAAATCCTCCAGCATGCAGAGTGTGCGGTGCTCAGGCCTGGCCTGGGAGCCACTGAACTCTGGAAACCTCACATTGACCTTGCTAATGGGACGGTTTAGTCCAGAGCTGGGACACTTTCAGGGACTTAAGTTAACAGTATGCTGGAGGTCCTCCGTTTCACTTCTAGAACTTGGCTCCTGAACAAGGCACTCATGTGTTTACTCTGGCCTAGCTTTCTCGGGGGTGTCCAGTTCAGCCTGGAGGACCCCTCCATCCCTCCTCCCCTCTTCCATCACACTTTGGCTAAGCAAGGTGGGGATGAATAACCACTTGGCTTCTTGTTCCTATTGGATAACATAACACACAGTCTTAGTTTAGGTCCCTTTCTGGCCTTTATTCAGCCAGACCCTACTCCTCTTTCTTGTGTCTGGCTATCCTTCATGTTTCAGATTCCTGTGCCCTCCAGGGACTCCCCATCCTGAGGCAGGACTGGTCTTTTTTCCTTCCAACTCCCAACCAGTGCCGCCCCTCATGAAACCACTTGGTTCTAGGTCCCTGTTGCTGAATCTAGAACCTTTCCACTGTGCTGCATCTAGATCCTTTCTCCTGGTCTAGAACTAGGTGCACTGGGTTTTAGAATCTGCATATTTACCTCGAGGCTCTACCGCCAGCTTTGCTGAAAGGGGCTCTTCACATGGGTTGTGCTATGTCTA
Source organism: Anoura caudifer (assembly GCA_004027475.1). NCBI lineage: Eukaryota > Metazoa > Chordata > Mammalia > Chiroptera > Phyllostomidae > Anoura > Anoura caudifer. The sequence continues at coordinate 41,467 of PVKU01001103.1, forward strand.
ATGACCTTAGTTTGCAACGGGAGAAGGAAGGCTGAAGGGATCTGGTTAAAGTGTTTCTGGAGACAAAGAAAAATTCATCTGTATTTAGGACTCCCTTGTCTGGTCTGGCATGAGGGCTTGGCAGGCCTTGATCTTGGTTTCTGTCCTCTTCCCTCCTTCCTCTCTACTTTCTCCATTCCTGCCTCCGCATATGAGTGTACTGAGAACAAAACGACTAACATGAACAGGACACTTCTTGAATTTAAATATATATATTTGTGTAACTAATAATAATAATATAGTTTCAGGCAACTAAATTATAATTTAAATGGAGTATTGTTAGCCTTTAGTTTATCCATTATTATTAGCATGCTTATAATTTGTCAGAGACAATAGCTTTTTATAAGTTTTGTAAGAAAAGTTTGAGGCAATATGACAGAATGAACCAGTTACCCAGTAGGAGCAAAACAAACAATCTGTACAAACTCAAAACACTGAATACAGAGTGCAGCAATTCAAAGGAAGAACCTTGGCCATGGATTCTGTGGGTGAACATTGAAGCATCGAAGTTCTCACCTAAGAAACTTAGATCAGGATTTACCTGTATGCTGGATGAAGGAGAGCAACAAAAGCCTTCTGTTGTTGTTAAGTTTTATGTTTAATTTCTTTTTGTTTTGAGGGGGTGCACAGTGTTAATTAGATTTTTCAAAGGAAAAGAAAGGGTCATAAATGAACATGTATAAAGGACACATGGACAAGCCAGAGGTGGTTGTAGAATTGAGGGTGGGAGGTGGGGGTGGTAGGTCAGGGGAAAGTGGTGGTGGGAAGATGGAGATAACTGTATTCAAACATCAATAAAAAATTAAAAAGAAACATAAAAAAGATTTAAATAAAGCATGCACCTCACACAAAATTTTTTTCCCAAAGGACAAAGAATAGTTTATTTAGTACATGCTATATACTTCTGAAGAAAATTATAAAGGAATATATCAAATTCCAAAATGATCAATTTTATAGGAACTATTAAGATTTTAGATCTGGTGCTTGATTTGTTTCTTGGAAAAAGGAAATAATTCAGGCTGTACTAGTCAAAACTAAATGATCCACAAAATGATCAAGAAAACAACTCAGGGTTGTCATCTGGATATTATGAGTAATATTAGCAAAAATATTCTATAGATTAGATATTGAGTTAATTATTATCATATGACCTAAAATTTTTCCAGTCCTGCTTTATACATGGAATATTCTTATGCTCATAGAAAAATTTATGAAAGATCAAGCTTATCTTCTAAAGTTCTTGTTCTTAGAATGGTCAAATTCCCCAGCAAAAGTTCTTCCACATTCTAGAGGGTACATGTCCAGATATCAATATTCTGGGAAGTCAGTGGGAGGCATGAGGGGCAGAACTCAAAATCAGTGGGAAAATTTTCTTTCTTCTGCTTTCAGTGAGGTTCCTATACTCTTTGTGCTGATGTGCTCCAGTCCAAATGCTGTTTTGCCTTTTAAAGAAAATTAGCTTTCCATCCTTCTTTAGGTGAGGCAGGAACAGGTCAGGGGTCTGGACTTTCAATCTTCTTGCCCACCTTCTCTCACGACTTCCCAAGGGAACTCTTGTCACCTTTCTTGAGTGTTTTGGGAGTTACGCGGTATAATTCAGGTTACATCTCAGCGTTCCTGAATGTCAATTGAAGATTCAGCTTTCTTGAGTTCATTTCATATGATATTGATAGTGTCTTCACCCTCACTGTTTTTGCTCTTAAGAGTTCATACCTTCAAAAAAAGTCCCTTCCCTGGAGTTTTCATGGCCTTTTGGGGAAGGAGCTGAGCTGAATGGGTATTTTCAATCAGCATGTTAACTTGCAAGTGCTGTTATGTCTTTTTATGCTTCACTTTGGTTATTTTCATGACTCTTACCATGTATTAGTACAATTGGCATGCTTTATGTGGGACCAGTATATGGAACAGGGAAAGATATACCTATCTCAATTAAACATTATTGTGTCCTTGTCTTGACCTAGATTTATTTAAAGTGTTTAGTGTGCTGTTCTGTTAAGTTATAATTACTTAATTTTTAAAGAATGTACTAATTTAAATCTCTGGGCAAAACACAAAATAGCCTCATTACCATTCACTGTTGTTGACTCAGGGAGGATGGGCACTTCTGCAGAACTGCCACCTGGGACTCGATTTCATGGATGAGCTAATGGACACAGTTACAGAAACTGAGATTGTACATGACACTTTCCGCCTGTGGATGACCACCGAGGTTCACAAGCAGTTTCCCATCACACTCCTTCAGATGTCCATTAAGTTTGCCAATGAGCCTCCGCAGGGCCTCCGGGCAGGACTGAAAAGAACATATGGTGGTGAGTGGAGGAATACATCTAAGTTTATTGGCATTCTTGCACTTAAACTATTTTCTTAAAGAAATTGTAAAAACAGAATTAGCTAGGGTATAGTTATAGCAAAGAGTACTGTTATTTAACATGTGAAGGAGTGGATGGCTGCTTTGTCATGGTCCTTGTGGAATGTGACCTGGCAGGGTTAGGCACCAGAGCTCAGAATTTCCCGCCTGATATTTTTCCTGTTTTCCCAATACTGCTCTACTTCGTCCTATACTATTCTTTGCTAGGTACCTACTTTTTTATGTAAATATCTGAAGTTGATGTTTTGGTCATATATCGTCTTTATGCTCCATACCTGGATAGGCTGAATTAAAATTATGGCCTGCCTTCATTTCATGAAGCCATATTCCATAATGTCAGAACAGTAGCACAGTTAGAAATCAAACAGAAAGAGCAAAACCAGACCAAATGCCCTCCATTGAGAACTGGAACTGAGATTTTTCTCTTTGCCTTTGCTTCCTGTACTTCATGGCTTCCTGTCTGGGATTTGTAGTCATGAACAGAGCTTGGACTGGGGAGTCAGAAATCCTGTTTCTGATCCTCTCTCAACAAACTGCTGTGTTCTCGTGGGTGTTAGTCACTCAAGCAACTGGAGTTTTCATTTCCTCACATGTAAAATAAGGAACATAAAATCTAGCCATGATGATTGGAGTCTAGTGTATTTAATAACAATAATGAATGTAACAATTCTATATCATTCTGAAAAATCTACAAAGAGATTTTTTAGAATTGTTAACAGGACTCAAATTCCTGCCAGTTTATAAAGTAATGTCAGGATAAAACGGATGTGGAAGGGTGATGGCAATGAAAAAAGGTTACCAAATGAGAAAATTTATGATTTTATATGTGTATTATAGATACATATATAATCATCATAACTATTGCTTCAGGAATATATTTAGGTTGCCAGGGCTTCTATACACAGTATTAACAATGTAATATTAATTAAAATAGTGTATGTACATGCGCCAAATAATAATAACAACAACAACAACAATGTAAACATTATTATTATTATTTAGTGGTGGTTGTAGTCATAGCAGCAGTATTTATTTTGCTGCCATCATTCCTTCACTTCTACTTTCTCCCCACATTATCTTGTTAGATTGGCAGGAACTTGATCCATGTCAGCGAGCCCCTCTTCTTCTCAAATTTCTTTGCAGATTTTTCAGAGAGAAGTGGCCTCTAGGTCCCCAACTTAAATTATTGTTGCCATATGAATGTGATAAAAAATAATTTAAGATAAATGAAGTTTAGTATTAGGAATTGACAAAAAGAATCAATAACTGATAAAAGTAATAGAAAATGAAGATGTTTGAGAGCTGACACAGGTTTTCACCTGGCCGACCTCAACAGGCGTGAGCCAAGACCTGCTGGATGTGAGCACAGTGGCGCAGTGGAAGCCCATGCTGTACGCCGTGGCTTTCCTGCACTCCACGGTCCAGGAGAGGCGGAAGTTTGGTGCCCTGGGGTGGAACATCCCTTATGAATTTAATCAAGCGGACTTTAATGCCACTGTGCAGTTCATCCAAAACCATTTAGATGACATGGATATCAAAAAGGTACCGTGTGTGTGCTGCTTCATGCCACTGGTGATGGTGGGTCCTCAAGCTAACGTGACCCCCACCCCTGGGTAAGGGATGTGCTGACATCCCTTACCCAGTTGTGACAACCAAAAAGTTCTGCAGACATTACCAAATGTTTTCTGGGTGGGGGCAGCTTTGGAGTAAATCTTGTAACAGTGATGATTTTCTGTGCTTGCAAAGTCATTATCTTTAAGTCATAGCAACTTAGGTCACACTTGCCTTTTGATTTCAGCTGAAAAAATAACCAAATTTTGATGATCTTTTTATATCTTAAAGTCAAGTTGACATTACACATAACACAACCTAACAGAGTTTTTTAGAGGGTGGAGGGAGTGAGTGGGGAAACTTTAAAAATATCTTACAAAATGAAAATGAAGCTAGATTACTTTTCAAGTGTGTGATTCTTAAAGAACTATCACAATATTAAAAAAAAATCTTTTTTTCTGTTGAAATTAAAATGTGAAAATATGAAGCAGAATCTATTTCAAGTTACGAGGATGAGTTTTGAGTAATCACTTATGTTTGCCTAATTAATTTTTTTGTACTTTTTACATTATGAATAAATGAGTGAATAAATGATGTTCCTTGGCAGTGAAAATGAGGATAAGACAGTAGTCAGTTTTACACAATTATTCTATAAATTTTCCCAGGGCATCTCCTGGACCACCATCCGCTACATGATAGGTGAGATTCAATATGGAGGCAGAGTCACTGATGACTACGATAAGAGATTGTTGAATACATTTGCTAAGGTTTGGTTCAGTGAAAATATGTTTGGACCAGATTTCAGCTTTTACCAAGGATATAATATTCCAAAATGCAGCACGGTGGATAACTATCTTCATTATATCCAGGTGTGTCAATGTCAAACCTTTTATGCATAGAGTAAATATCCTCAGCATTTGACCTTTTGGTTATTGATTTATACCGTTTACTCATATACTCTCTTTAGTATAATTTTTAATGGTGATACATATTGAAACTTCCACCATAGATGCTTTCTTCATGTATATTTGCCCAATGATTAAAATGGCTATATTTGTTCTGCATGCATGTTTTGTATGAATGCTCTCATTCTCTCGTAATGCTTCAGTGAAGAATATTTTTGGGGAGATGACAGATTGAACAGATAAGAGCTGGGAAACCTGCACAAATTCTCCAGAGCTCTCCACCCATGAGACCTCTGTGACTTGTGATAACAGGGCAGAGGCAGCCTCTGGACAGTCTGTTCTAGTTTTCAATCCACTTGCCTTATTTTGTGACGTTTGTTCCTTAATCTGAGTCTAATAGACAGTGCGTGAGTGTGTACAGGAGTCCATTCATACAAGAACTTCTCCATTCAGGGCCAGGTACTTCTTTGTCATGGAGGGGGTGATGGGGGGCTGTCCTGGGGTTAGTAGCAACCCTGGCCTCTCCCCACATGATGTCAGCACATCCCTTACCCAGTTGAGGCAACCAAAAAGTTCTGCAGACATTACCAAATGTTTTCTGGGGGCACAAAAATCACCTGTGATTGAGAAGCGTTGCTCTAAGAAAGAAAAAAAATAATAGATTTTGACAGGAAATTTGGGGAAGAAAGTTGATTTGTGTTTCAAGGTAACTACAGTTTCTGTCTCTATAGCTTGAATTCATTAGATCATTATTTAGCAATCTCGTTTGCCTCTAAGATTTATCTCGGAATGAACAAACTAAAGTGCAACAGTCCCAGAGGGCTAAATTTATTAGTATATTTAGAGGTTCCGTGATAAATAGATGTGATGAGTTTATCATATATTATCATCTCTACACTTTTAGTAATTCAAATCAGCTAATATATGTATTTTAATTGCACTATATGTCTTTAAATGATTAGCACTGAATAAAAAAGTACCTTTGAAGGTATAAATTCAAATATGCCTGTAGATATATTTATTTATATACCCCTCATTTCAAAATGAACTTGAGTTCATACGTAGGAAGACATTATGTAAAAAGAAATAAAATAAGGGAGTAGATAGGAGGGGAACTATGAATAGGACAATAAAACAATTCACATGTAGAAATCTGTGAAATTGCAGGTAAATTTTCTTTTTGCCAAGTAGCAGGGGGAGAATTTTGCCCACTTATTCTTGCTGTTTTCCTCACTGACTCTATTGCTCTGTTAATATTTTTCTCTTTTCGTAGTCTCTTTCCAGGAGAATACAGTTCCTTTGTTTGGGTCCTAATTGCTACAACTGTCATTTTCTGGTATCTTAAAAACATAGTAACCATTAGTTATCCAACATTAGTTTAAAAAACTGGCTTGAATTAGATCAGACCTTCAGAAAACAAAATACCGATCCATATTTCCCTCTCTGTCTTACATATTATAAAACAAGACAGTTATCTCGTCGATTAAATTTGTTGGAGGCGTAGACTTTAAAATACCATGAGGCGATTATGTTTCTCAATGTTAATTTTTTCCAGGCAACTTTCAATTTTTTTCTGGAGAAATTATTGAGATGGTGGTCTGATACAAATAAGGCATCTTTTATAAATGCGTATTCTAATAAAAGCGTGCTTCTTTCTGAAGACAATGTAATTTAACTGGTCCTTATGGCGGCAGTCTTTGCTTACTGTGGTACTTGTTGTTCAGAGTTTGCCCACCTATGACAGCCCCGAGGTCTTTGGGCTGCACCCCAATGCCGACATCACGTACCAGAGCAAGCTGGCCAAGGATGTGCTGGACACCATCCTGGGCATCCAACCCAAGGACAGCTCTGGTGGAGGGGATGAAACCCGGGAGGCTGTGGTGGCCCGGCTGGCTGACGACATGCTGGAAAAGCTACCCCCTGACTATGGCCCGTTTGAAGTGAGTCGAAATCTTGACAGAATGTCTGCTGTGGATGTGTCTGTTCGGTTAGGAGAATGAGGAAGGAGGGCAAACATTTTTCTGAAAAAAAAAAAAAATTAAAAAACTCACTTCCTGAAAACCCAGAAAAAGAAGTTTTTGACTCTATAAATGTGATGATTTTGGCATATCAATAATAAGAAAACTTGATATGAATGTTAATATTCATAATTAAATTACAGGTATATACTGATGGGTTAGGATTCCTTTTCTAGAGCTTTCCCTTGAGGTAATTCACATTGTTATTTGTTAAAAGAAAAGTAATGTATTTTTAGAGTTTAGCACCTGATTATTTAAAAAGTGTTGTGTAATTTAATGTTCACCTTAAACCTCAGGCGTTCTTAATTTCAGGGAGTCTGTATTTTTATCATCAACTTGCTTTGCAGCTTCTTCATCTCACAGGTTTAAGACACTAGCATGTCTTTGAAAAAATATATAATCTTTATTATATTGTTTCCATTACCATTTAGTCCACTTATTAGTATGCCTTTTTAAAATGCAGCTAATTTCTAAGCAATTTCATGATTATGAAGGTTAATTTTTTAGACATATTATCAAATTGTGAAGAGATTTACCCTGACAAGAATTTTAAACTTTTGATAAAAGCAAAAATAACTGGGCTACTTTCCATATTGTCTTAAGAGATGACCCGGACTAAGTGTGACAATTCTGTCACGGGGCCACCATGTTTCTTCATGTACGGCCCCTTTCCACCTGCTTTCGGAAGGGGCCTCGCAGGCTCTTGTTTCCTCAGCATCCCATTACTTTTTATAAAGCAGGTCACTTTGGCTGTGAATATGATAGACTGAACCCAGGGACCTATCACCAAGGGAATCATGTCCTGGGGAAGAAACTCTGATTGCTTGCTTGGAGAAAATCAATACTGCAATCAGCTTTTACAAACACCTTTCATTATAGTAACAGGAAACAGGTCATTCATGTCTAGCAGTGGTTAAAATATTTATGAAGCATTAAAATAGATAAAAATATAATAAATACATAAATACATAAATAAGGTAAGTAATGGGGTTTAGAAGCATCCCCCTCCTTTTACTCAATGTGTCAGAGCTACCCTAGGATAATGCGACTCAGCCCAGCACAATAACTGATTCATAGAAGATTCTCAATTAATACTTGCAGGATGGAAATGATTGGGTGGGTGGGTAGGTGGATGGATGGATGAGTGCTTTGATGGCAAACAGAAAGGTCTGAAAATATGTATAGTTTTTTTGATGCAGCCAGCAGAATGGTCATGCATGTATACATGTCTGTTTGTGTGTGCCCATGTATGTGCCTGAAAGTCTTTTTTTTTTTTAAATTTTATTTTAATTGTTCTTATACAGTCTTCTGTTTTCTACTCCCATCCCGTCCGTCCGCCCCAGCCCTCCCCAGCTCCCTTCCATTTCCACCCCCTTAGTAAGTCTTAGATTAGCAATAAGTGGCTATTTCCTAATAAGTGCAGATGCTGTCTAGAAGGCTGTGTGGCTGTGGTCATGCAGTTTTATTTTTCTGTGCATTAATGGCTGCCTGTTCTCTCTCACATGGGATGAAAAATTGCCTGGTCATCTAACAGATGTTTCCTTTCTTATTTCTTGTCTGTTTTCCAGCAGTGAAAAAATAAATAAAAACTTGCCACTTGTGGAATTGTAAAATCCAGGGCCTTTTCAGAAGTCCCAGTGACATAAACATTAACAGCTTTCTACTTTATAACATGTGCTGAATGTCTCCTTGACAGGTCAGAGAGAGGCTGCAAAAGATGGGACCATTCCAGCCGATGAACATTTTCCTCAGGCAGGAGATAGACAGAATGCAAAGGGTGCTCACCCTGGTCCGCAGCACCCTGACTGAGCTGAAACTTGCCATCGACGGCACCATCATCATGAGTGAAAACCTTCGCGATGCGTTGAATTGCATGTTTGACGCCAGAATTCCTTCTCAGTGGAAAAAAGTATGTCGAAGTCTGCTCCTGTTCTGCCTAGTCACTTCGTTGTTGTGAAGAGTTGCAATTGGCAAGCGGAAAGTATCTACGGATAATTTACGTAAAAGTATTCTTTTGCTTAGGGACTAATCCCCTTAGAGTCCTGTATTTTTAGGTTGTAGGTAGGGAAGGAAATTCTACAGCATTTCCCTTGTATCAGGGTGGGCAATTTGCATACATTCTTTCATTTCAATCTTACATTTTATTGTCCTTAATTTACAGATGAGGAACCTGCTTCAAGAGAGGTTAAATCTTTTCTCAAATCACACACCTAAGTCATCCAAGAATCAGAATTTAAATCCAAGCTCTTGGACTTCAGAGCCCATGATACTAGTTTCATAGAGGAGAATGTTCTGAGATACACATGCATGTTAAACATTTTCTTTCCTTTGTAGATATGTGAGTATACATATCTCAAGATAACAAATGTGCTTACAGATTACCTGTTGGTGATTGTGTCACATGAGAGATGTGGTTTTAAGAAATAATTTTCTACTTGAAAAGTAAAATAAGGACTGAGTGTCTTTTTTAAGTGGAAAAACATGTGTATTTGAGGGCAGAGGGCACCTAAATGACATAGCTTCTTTGTTCTGTATTTAAGCCTCTGCGTGTTGTATGCAAGTGCAATTTGTGGGGAAAATAAGTGAAATCTCTAAGATTGCTTATGGTGGAGAAGGGACCTGGGTTAGGGTAGGGGTGTTGCTGTATTTATAGCCCATATTTCCTGAGAAGTTGTATTTGTCATATACCATTGACCAGGGGTGACTCTGCCCCCACAGTAGGGACTCCTTGAGTACTTGACTCACAGCTCTTTCTGAAAGTCCCTGCTCCCCCCACCCTTCAGAAGTGCGTATATGCTCTACCCTCCCTGAAGGTTTGGCAGAAGGAGGAAACCGAGATGGATGGCAGGTAGAGAAGTGTGACAGTCTTTACCCACTTGTGATCTGAAGTCATGGATGCAAAGTGAACCAATCTGTACAGTTCCACAGTTTCCTCCAGCCTCACTCAGCCAACTGGGAGTGGGCCTGGGGAGGGCGGATGGTCAAGGTCGTGCCATTTTGGGCTTCCCTAGGCAAGTGCAATGGAAGACGTGTTAGTTTTCTGGGGTTGCATAATGAGCTACCACAGACCGAATGGTTTAAACAATGGCGATTTATTTCTGGGGTTGCACAGTTCTAGAGGTGGGACGTCCAAGAGCAAGGTGTACACAGGGCTCCCCTACAGTGTCTTATGAAACTAGAGCATGCAGAGCAGAGCAGGGTATGTGCTCCCTGCAGGCTTCCGGGCCCCAGAAGAAAAAGAGAAAGTTGCTGTTTCTGAACATGTATCTCCATGTTTCCTGCTGCTGGTAGGACTTTCCTAACCACCTGCTGTCTCCGTGCTGATCTACTGACATGCATTGGAGGATACTTCTCTTTCTTTTCCACCCACTGCGTGGGGCTGCAGCTCCCCACAGTTACAGTGGGACCCATCCGGTGGAGGTCTCACCATCTGGTGGTGGCTCTTCCATCGTGTGGCTTGTGAAGTTGTCATAGTCAGGAGAAGGGAGGAATGGACAAGGTACACTGGGTCTGATCTTCATGGATCAGAATAGATGTAGGGACACAACATGACAACATGAATGGGAGACTAGGAAGTGTAGGGGTCACTTCCCACATGGGATGAAAACTCACTGGTCATTTAACAAACTGTCTGTGCCACACCCCACCTCCCCTCAAGTCAGATTTGTTTCTTTACCTCCTTAGAGTGAGGGGAGTGATGGGATAAAGAAGCCTATGTGAATGGAGCTCTCTGTCCTTGGAAGGAAATGGAGTTATGGAGATAATGTGCTTTGCCCAACCTTGCTTTGTTCCACAGCAAGGTTGAAAGTGCAAGGGTGGGACTGAGTGAATTAAGTGGATTGTCAGAAATCAGAGGTCATGAGATAAGAAGTTAGGGTATTAAATGGATCATTCACTTGGGTCCTGGTGTCACCAAGAATGATTAGTGGAAGTAAATAAATGCAGTTAATGGGTTGTGAGCTGAACTCTGAAGCCAAAATACCTACCTTCAATTTGTGCCTTTGCCACATCTAAGCTGTGCAAGCTCAGATAAGCTACTTGTCTTGCCATGCTTAAGTTTCCTCATCTGTAACATGGGAATCATTATTAGTCTCATCTCAACTACAGGCCTTGTGAGCATTAAATTGAAGAATGTAAAGTGCTTAGAACAGTGTCTGGCATGTGGCCAGTATTACGTAAGTGCTTGCTATTATTATTCTTAAAATGACATACCTCCAGTATTACCACCATTATTACCACCACCACCATCTCTACCACCACCACCTTCTTCATGACCACTACTTCATCACCGCCTGCATCACCGCCATCACTTCCACCCCACCGCCTCCATCACCTCCACCACCACCATTTCTGTTACTAGCACCGTTTCTATTACTACCACCACCATCACCACCACCACCATGTCTGCCATCACTACTTCCATCATTACCACCTTCCTGACCATCGCCCTACCAGCAGCCCTACTACTTTCCCAGCTCTATCACCACTACCTCTTTCACTACCATCATCATCACCGCTACCTCCTCCACCAGCACCTCCACCGCCAGACCTCCATCACCACCATTTATATCATCACCACCACCATCACCCTCATGATTATTTTAGGGATGGAATGGAAGAGCAAACCAGGAACCAAATTCCTTGGTAAATAAGAGGGAGTGACCAGTGGTGATAGAAATGAGAAGGGGTGAGGACGGGATGTCCAGTATCTGAGATTCAAAGGAAGAGAATAATGGGAAACTATAACTTGTCAGAAACAGGGATATCTATTCCTTCCTTGTCCTGATGGCTGTGCAGTAAACAGTATCTTACATTCTGAGAGGGCTACAAAAGAAGCAGTCTTTTCTGGGTGAGGGTAGGGGAGAGATTACAGAGGAGGTGGGGGGAATGTTCAAGGAAGAGGTGAAGGGTCTTGAGGAGTTTGCTGATCATGGCACTGAAGATGCTGAAGGTGCAGTAGAAAGACTTGGGAGGGCAGAGGGCTGAGGTTTGGGTCAGATTGGGGGATGTACAGGGAGGGCTGCATCTAGAGATGAGACTGGGTCATGAGGTGACTAGGTGCTTGGCCTTTTGAAGTTACTCAGGTTATTGGGAAGGTGAGACCTGATGGGATTAGAACAGATAGTCTTTCAGAAGAGACTCAGTGCTGAGCCTCCAATTTCTCACCCAGGGTTTGTGCAGATTCTAAGGCAGTGGGTCCCACAGGCAGCATACAGTACCTGGGGAGTTCCCTTCCTATTGACTTCTCCATCTTATTGGATGACAGTACTATTCATTGCTCTAATCACATAGCTTAGAAACTCAAAGTTAGCTTTGACCAGACCCCTTCCTCTGTTTTGTACCTTTAACAAATTTATTGCCAAGGCCAGAGTTTTCTATCTGAATTGCCTCTCCTCACTGCTAGTGACAGGAGGAGAACCTGCCTGGTCACTGGCCACTGTTTTGTTACTGACTAACCCAGCAGACTGAGCTTGGTCAGCGCCTGGGAGGTTCTGCAACAGAGATCCTTGCCAGGAGGCACCTCTCAATAGTGGTTCCCTGTGTCCTCAGATCAAATGCAGTATTGAGACTTCTTTTTTAGTTAACGTATCTATAAATGTTGAGTAGAATGAGTTACCTAATTTTAAAATTATGATCAATATACTATCAGTCTTTGGAATCCCATTTTTTTTTGAAAAACAGGAAAATTAATTTTTAAGATATTTGAAATTCAGTTGGTATATCTGTCCAGATTGGTCACTACATTTATTCATGCATAAAATATTGCAGTTGCAGTAAAATGTTATAAAATATGGTTCTGAGATACCCACCTTCACAGCTGCTGATAATGTCAATGACATATCCATGCCAGTTGTAACCACAGAAGCTCCACATGGGAATTCAGGAGAAATGTTACAGGCAATGAATGTAATTAATTTGTTGGTGGTAAAGGGACCTGTGTTTCTACATCTGCGCCTTCATCAGAAGAAATCAAAGTACATTCTAAGGGACAAAAACTTCAGAAAATAATTGTTGTTTGCCTTGTTACAAATGATAAATGGAGAAAGGCTCCTCTGAGTTGGTATTCAGAGAATGTGTTTTAAAGCGTTGGTTGGGCCGTGAGCATGGTCATGCAAATGGAGATCTTGTTTTATAACGCATCTACTGAAAATGTAACTGAAGGAAAATAGTTGGAACCAGTTAAATTTAATACAATTGTTTTAATTGCTCTGTAGCTGAATTGGTGATGAATATGTTTGTATGTGGAAGGTGATTCCATTGACCACAGACATCTGGGGCAGCATCTGAGCTCTCAGCTGATCTGTATTCATGCAATCTGTTACTGATTGTTAGCTGATTGTGTCATACAATCTCAAGGATGAAGAATCATTTGAAAACTTAAATTTCAGAACCCCAGAGCAATTCATGTCTTAGGGACTTTTAAATTCTAAAAGTGAAATTGGTATTTTATCATGTTTTTCTGTGAACATAGCCAGTTAGACCGCAAAATTAAGCCTGTATTAATTGTTTGAATGTATGTATTTCAGGCATCGTGGGTTTCAAGTACATTGGGTTTCTGGTTTACTGAACTTATAGAAAGAAACTGCCAATTTACCTCTTGGGTTTTCAATGGCCGACCCCACTGCTTCTGGATGACAGGCTTTTTTAACCCTCAAGGATTTTTAACTGCAATGCGACAGGTAATAGCTCTGATTTATACATGTTGTGCTATAATTTTCCTGTATAAAGTTCTCTTCTTTTGTTATAGTTTTAGAATATAATAAGACAGAGAATGGCTGTCTCTTATGGGTGCTAGCTGTTACATTGTCCTGACCATAAATCCAGGAACTTGTTCTGAGGCTGCTGGCTTGAATTTCAAAATCTTTATTTGTTATTTTTATATTTGATTTTATTATATATAATAAAATAAAAAATATATATGTACAAGTGGTTAACTTGGGACATGAGCGTTGCTTCTGAGAGAATCTTTTTAACCTTAAATACCATTCTACTTATTTGTGTTAGGGTAGTTTGGGGCTGCACTGGAATTTATGCTCTGTACTGTACATACAAACCTCTCTGATTGCTAATTGCATCCTCTACTTTTGTTCTTGCCTGGAGTAGGAGATAACTCGGGCCAACAAAGGCTGGGCTCTGGACAATATGGTGCTTTGCAACGAAGTCACCAAGTTGATGAAGGATGACATTTCTGCCCCTCCCACAGAGGGTGTCTACGTCTATGGCTTATATCTTGAAGGTGCTGGCTGGGACAAGAGAAACATGAAACTCATTGAGTCCAAGCCAAAAGTTCTCTTTGAGTTGATGCCTGTTATAAGGATTTATGCAGAAAACAACAGTAAGTTTTCTTGTGCATTCAGGGATGGTTGGTATTATTAGATTCAATGATATTAATAACACAGAATCTTATTTTTTATCATATAATAAGGATTTGATTCTTTTATCAACTAGCTTCACATGTACACCCATGTTTAATGAGTATTTATTGACCATTAGTCACTTTCTTGGGTGATATTCAGAAGGAAATAGTTATCCAGATAACCCTTGCCTATCTAATAAAGCAGATAAGATATATATGGATGATAAAATATTAGCTGATAACATAAGAAACAGGTGTTTGGAGGGTGAGATAATAGTAGGGTGAAGTGGTCAGGGCACATGGGTCTGGAGTGGGCTTGGAAGGATGGAGATGATGAGGGGGGCAAGTGGTGGAAAGAGGCTTTCTAGGCAGGTCAGCCCAGGGCTCACTGGATACGCTGGCTGTACCACCTTGGAGATTGAAGCCAGGTCGTGAAATCTAGATTGAATTCAGGGACATTTAGATTAATCCAGTAGCTAATGGCAAATTGCTGGACTCACATTTCAGCCTATGAATGTAATAACATGTCTTTGAAGCACGTATGTTATTCTACCTTGACAAAGTCATCGAAGACTCTATTTGATAAGGCTAAAATTACCTAAACTGCTTTCCATCATTGACTTGATGTTTTCTGGGGGCTTTTGTTGTTGTGTTTTACTCAGCTAAACTCTTCTCAGCAATAAACACCTTTCTGAGCATGTGGGACTTTCCTGTTCATTTTTAAAAATTAAAATTTCTTTTTTTATCTATCAATAATCACTTTATTTTTACTCACTTTTTTTATTGTTGTTCAAGTACAGTTGTCTCCATTTCCCCGCACTTCTCCCCCCTGCCCCACACATCCCTATCTCCCACCCTCAATCCTACTCCCCTTTAGCTTGGTCCATGGGTCCTTTATACATGTTCCTAGATGACCCCTCCCCTTCCCCTCCCACCCCATTATCCCCTCCTCCCACTCTCTGGTTACTGTCAGTTTGTTCTTAATTTCAATGTCTCTATTATAGTTTGCTTGTTTGTTTGTTTTGTTGATTAGGTTCTACTTATAGGTGAGATCATATGGTATTTGACTTTCACTGCCTGGCTTATTTCACTTAGCTCAATATACTCCTTTCCATCCATGCAGTTGCAAAGAGTAGGAGCTCCTTCTTTCTTTATGCTGCTTAGTATTCCATTGTGTAATGTACCACATTTTAAAGAAATTTGTATTTTATTTTATTTTAATTGTTGTTCTTGTACAGTTATCTGTCTTTTACTCCCATCCCAGCCCACCACCCCAACATTCCCCACCTCCCTCCCATATCCACCCCCCTAGTTTTTGTCCATGTGTCTTTCATACTTGTTGCTCAAAACCTTTCCCCTGAAATTCCCTCCCCTCTCCCCTCTGGTGACTATCAGCCTGTTCTCAATTTCAGTGTCTTTGGTTATATTATGCTTGTTTGTTTTGTTGATTAGGTTCCTGTTAAAGGTGAGATCATATGGTATTTGTCTTTAACTGCCTGGCTTATTTCGCTTAGCATAATACTCTCCAGTTCCATCCATGCTGTTGTGAAGGGTAGGAGCTCCCTCTTTCTTTCTGCTGCATAGAATTCCATTGTGTAAATGTAGCATAGTTTCTTAATCCATTCATTTACTGATGGGCACCTCGGTTGGTTCTAATACTTAGCTATTGTAAATTGTGCTGCTATGAACATTGGGATGCATAGGTTCTTTTGGATTGGTGTTTCAGGGTTCTTAGGATATAATCCTAGCAGTGGAATTGCTGGGTCAAAAGGTAGATCCATTTTTAGTTTTCTTAGAAAATTCCATACTGCTTTCCATAGTGGTTGTACCAGTCTGCAATCCCATCAACAGTGCACTAGGGTCCCCTTTTCTCCACAACCTCTCCAACACTTGTTTGTTGTTTTGTTTATGATGGCCATTCTGACCGGTGTGAAGTGGTATCTCATTGTGGTTTTAATTTGCATCTCTCTGATAGCTAGCAATATTGAGCATCTTTCCATGTGTCTCTGGATCCTCTGTATGTCCTCCTTGGAGAAGTGTCTGTTCAAGTTCTTTGCCCATTTTTTTAATTGGGTTGCTTGTCTTCTTACAGTGGAGTCATGTAAGTTCTTTATATATTTTGGAGATTAAACCCTTGTCTGAGGTATCACTGCCAAATATGTTTTCCCATACAGTTGGTTCTCTTTTTATTTTAATACTGTTTTCTTTAGCCATGCGGAAGCTTTTTATTTTGATGAGATCCCATTTCTTTATTCTTTCCTTTATGTCCCTTGCTTTAGGGGACATATCAGTAAAAATGTTGCTGCATGAAATATCTGAGATTTTCCTGCCTATATTCTCCTCTAGGACTTTAATGGTGTCACGGCTTATATTTAAATCTTTTATCCACCTTGAACTTATTTTTGTGTATGGTGTAAGTTTGTGCTCAAGTTTCATTTTTTTTTGCACGTAGCTGTCTAGTTCTCCCAACACCACTTGTTGAAGAGGCTATTTTTACTCCATTTTATGTTGCTGCCCCCTTTGTCAAATATTAATTGACTGTAGGGACTTGGATTTATTTCTGGGCTCTCCGTTCTATTCCACTGGTCCATGTGCCTGTTTTTACACCAGTACCAGGCTGTTTTGATTACAGTAGCCTTGTAATACAGTTTGGTGACAGGTATTGTGATCCCTCCTACTTTGCTCTTCTTTCTCAAAATTGCTGCAGCTATTCAAGGTTGTTTATGGTTCTGTATAAATTTTTGAAGTGTTTGTTCTATGTCTGTGAAATATGCTATTGGTACTTTAATAGGTATTGCATTGAATCTGTAAATTGCTTTGGGTAGTATGGACATTTTGATGATGTTAATTCTTCCAATCCATGAACACGGTATATGTTTCCATTTGTTTGTGTCCTCCTTGATTTCTTTCTTCAGTGTTGTGTAGTTTTCTGCATGCAGGTCTTTTACCTCCTTGGTTAGGTTTACTCCTAGGTATTTTATTTTTCTTTTTGCTACATCGAATGGGATTTTTTCCTTGATTTCTACTTCTGCTGTTTCATTGTTGGTATACAAAAATGCCTTTGATTTCTGGATATTGACTTTGTATCTGGCTGTTTGGCCAAATTCATTTATTAGGTTGAGCAGCTTTTTGGCCAAGTCTATAGGTTTTTCTATCTACACTATCATGTCATCTGCAAATAATGATAGTTTTGTTTCCTCCTTTCCAATTTGGATGCCTTTTATTTCCTTTTCTTGTCTAATCGCTGTGGCTAAGACTTCCAATACTATATTGAATAGAAGTGCTGAAAGTGGACAACCTTGTCTTGTTCCTGATCTTAGTGGAAAAGATTTTAGTTTTTGCCTGTTGAGTATGATGTTGGCTGTAGGTCACTCATATATGGCCTTTATTATGTTGAGGAATGCTCCCTCTATTCCCCCTTTGCTGAGTGTTTTTATCATAAATGGGTGCTGTACCTTAGCAAATGCTTTTTCTGCATCTATTGATATGATCATGTGATTTTTGTCTTTGCTTTTGTTTATATGATGTATTACATTTACTGATTTGCGAATGTTGAGCCATCCTTGCATCCCTGGGATGAATCCCACTTGATCATGGTGTATGATCTTTTTAATGTATTGTTGAATGTGGTTTGCCAATATTTTCTTGAGGATTTTAGCATCTATGTTCATCAGCAATATGGGCCTGAAGTTTTCTTTCTTTGTTGTGTCTTTATCTGGTTTTGGGATTAGGATGATGCTGGCTTCATAAAAAAAAGGGTTTGGGAGTCTTGCATCATTTTGGATTTTTTCGAATAGTCTGTGAAGGATAGGGGTTGGCTCTTCCTTAAATGCTTTGTAGAATTCTCCTGTGAAACCATCTGGTCCAGGGCTTTTGTGTGTCAGGAGTTTTTTGATTACTGCTTCTATTTCATCTGCTGTTATTGGTCTGTTCAGGTTTTCTGCTTTTTCCTCATTGAGTTTTGGAAGATTATATTTTTCTAGAAACTTGTCCATTTCACCTAGGTTTTCAAGTTTCTTGGCATACAGTTCTTCATAGTAATTTCTTACAATCCTTTGTATTTCTGTGGCGTCAGTTGTAATCTCTCCTCTTTCATTTCTGATTGTGTTTATTTGGGTCCTCTCTCCTTTTTTCTTGATGAGCCTGCTTAAAGGCTTGTTGATTTTGTTTATCTTTTCAAAGAATTGGATCTTGGATTCATTGATCCTTAGAATTGTACTTTTAGTCTCTATGTCATTTAATTCTGCTCTGATCTTGGTTATTTCCTTCCTTGTACTTGCTCTGGGCTGTCTTTGTTGTTGTTCCTTGAGTTCTTGTAGGCGTAGGATTAAGTTTGTTTGAAATGTTTCTATCTTTTTTAGGTAGGCCTGTATTGCTATGAAATTCCCTCTGAGGACTGCCTTTGCTATGTCCCATAAGTTTTGGGGCATTGTGAGTTCCTTTTCATTTGTTTCCAGAAACTTTTTGATTTCCTCCCTAATTTCATTCTTGACCCATTCATTGTTTAATAACATGCTATTCAATCTCCATGATTTTGAGGGTTTTGGGTTTTTCCCCTTGTGGTTGATTTCTAGTTTCAGTCCCTTGTTGTCAGAGAAAATGCTTGGTATGATTTCAATTTTCTTGAATTTGTTGAGGCTTGTTTTGTGACCTCTCATGTGGTCTGTCTTTGAAAGTGTTCCATGTGCATTTGAAAAGAATGTGTATTTAGTTTCTTTGGGATGAAGGGCTCTATATGTATCAGTTAAGTCCATTTCATCTAGAGCATTGTTCAATGCCACAATATCTTTGTTGATATTTTGTTTGGAAGATTTGTCTATTTTTGACAGTGGGGTGTTAAAATTCCCTACTATAATTGTGTTGTTGTCAATATCTTTTTTGAAGTCCTCTAAGATTTTCTTTATGTATTTAGGTGCTCCTATGTTGGGTGCATGTATATTTACAATATTTATGTCTTCTTGGTGGATTCTTCCCTTGAGTATTATGGAGTGACCTTTTGGGTCTCTCTTTATGGCTCGTCTTTTGAAGTCTATTTTGTCTGATATGAGTATTGCTACCCCAGCTTTTTTTTCCTGTCCATTTGCTTGGAAAGTTTGTTTCCAGCCCTTCACTTTGAGTCTGTGTAGGCATTTTGTCCTGAGGTGGGTCTCTTGTAGGCAGCATATGTGTGGGTCATGTTTCTTATCCATTCAGCTATTCTATGTCTTTTGATTGGAGTATTTAATTCATTTACATTTAAGGTTATTATTGATAGGTACTTATTCATTGCCATTTTTGTGCCTGGGTCCGTCTGTCTGTCTGTCTGTCTGTCTCTCTCTCTCTTCCTTCCTTTCCTTAAAGCAGTCCCTTTAGTATCTCTTTCAGAACTGGTTTGGTAGAGGTGTATTCTTTTAGACTTCTTTTGTCTGGGAAGCTCCTTATTTGGCCTTCTATCTTGATTGAAAGCCATGCTGGGTAAAGTAGTCTTGGTTGCAGGCCTTTGGTTCTCATTACTTGGAATATTTCTTGCCATTCTCTTCTGGCTTGGAGTGTTTTCATGGAGAAGTCAGCTGCTAACCTAATTGGGGCTCCCTTGTATGTTACTTTCTTTTTCTCCCTTGCTGCCTTTAAGATTCTCTCTTTGTCTTGGAATTTTGCCATTTTAATTATGATGTGTCTTGACATGGGTCTCTTTGGGTTCCTCTTGTTTGGGACCCTCTGTGTTTCCTGGATTTGTATGACCTTTTTTCTCATCAAATCAGGAAAGTTTTCCATCATTACTTTTTCAAATAGGTTGTCTATCCCTTGCTCTTCTTCTTCTCCTTCTGGAATCTCTATTATATGGATATTATCATGTTTCAAATTGTCTTGTATTTCTCTTAATCTCTCTTCATTCTTTCTGAGCCTCTTTTCCTATTCTTGCTCTTTCTGGGTGTTTTTTTCCTACTTGGTCCTCCAACTCGCTGATCCGATCTTCTGCTTCATCAGTTCTGCTTTTCATTCCTTCCACTGTGTTCTTCAGTTCAGAAATTGTATTCTTCATTTCCTCTTGGCCCTTGTTGATAGTTTCTATTTCCTTTTTCATGTGGATATAGTTTGCAATGAGTTCATCATAGCTTCCCTATAGTTTCTGGTAGCTCATTGAGAGCTCCTAGAGCTTCCTGACAACCATTGCTTTGAACTCAGAATCTGATAGTTGAGTTGCCTCCATTTCATTTAGCATTCTTTCTGGGGCTTCCTCCTTTCCTTTCATATGGGGATTGTTTCTTTGTCTTCCCATTATTTGTGAGACTCTTCTTGTTAGCCTCAGCTTCTTAAATTGATCTGTTCTGGCTCCCTGGGTTTATTGTGTGAACTTCTGTGGTAGAATACCTGTGAGATTCAGTGGTGCAGTCTCCTTTGGGTATCCTGGTGATCACAGCTTCCACTGTCTCAGCTGTTGGGATGCCCCCTCTTTGGGACCAACTCTGTTTTTTTTGGCTGTTCCAGGTTTTTTTTTTTTTTCACTTGTGGGAATTTAAAAAGAGAAAAGAGGAAGAAAAAATGAAAAAGGAAGAAAAAACAAAGAGGAAGGAAGAAGAGATAAAATTGGACAGAAAGAAAGAAGGAATAAAATAAGAAAGAAGTAAAGAGAAGCAAAAGGAGTTGAGGGGTAAAAAAGATAAAAATAGTGAAAAAAATAATAAAAAATTATTTTTTAGAAAAGAAAAACAAACAAACAAACCAACAAACAAACCCAAAAAACCTCTTGCTGTTGTCACACTTGCCAAGCTGGATTTTCTGGTCTTGCTGGCTGCAAAGGCTGAGGGGTGATGGTATCGCTTTTTTCCCTGTTCAGCACTCAGTTGTCTTTGGGCTAGTCCTCCCAGTGCTAGCCTGGTGCCTCTCCGCATAGGGCCTTGGGTGTATGTTCTGAGCCTCCTGGGGAGTGCACACTTTCCCAAGTTTATGGGTGTGAGCTCGGATCTCCGATGCCATGCACTCACCCCAATTTCACGGGAGGGAGCTCCAGGTTTCCCTTGGATTGTGTGCACTCCCTGGGTCCACATGCATGGGCTCCAATTCTCCCATGGATCGCTCGCCCTCCCTGGGTTCCCTGCGTGGGCCACAGGTCTCCGATCACACAGTTGTCCCCTTCACGTGCGCGGGCGCCTTTGGCCACAGGTTTCTGGTCATGAGGCTGGGCGCCTTTGGACATAGGTCTTTGGTCATCTGCTGTAGCGTGCGAGAGTGCCCACGGTCACACATGCAGTTGTCTCTGATAGTGCACAGGTGTCTTTGGTCGTGGAGCCATCTGCTGTTGTGCAGGTACCGGCTCCCTCCCTAGAGTCCTGTAGCAGGGCACACGCTAGGCCTGGGGGCCTTAGCAGCCCTGGTCCCCACTGATCCTTAGGCTCTTATTGTTCTGCAGTACTCTCCTTACCGTCCGATTTTTCAATGTCCGTTACAACCTTCAATCTCCTACTTTCAAATATGCTGTGTTTCCGCTGGTTGACTGCTGCATTTCTCTGTGGATTGGCCAGGTTATTCTCCCCTGTGCAGGGGGGAAATGGAATCTGCTCCCTCCTACTGTGCCGCCATCTTCCTTCCTATGTACCATTTTTTTTTTGTCCACTCATTTATTTATGGGCACTTAGGTTTCATCCAGCACTTGACTACTGTAAATTGTGCTGCTATGAACATTGGCATGCATAGGTTCTTTTAAATTGGTGTCTCAGGATTGGTGTCTCAGGATATAATCCTAGCAGTGGAACTGCCAGGTCAAAAGATTGTTCCATTTTTAGTTTTCTGAGGAAATTCCATACTGTTTTCCACAGTGGCTGTGCCAGTCTGCATTCCCACCAACAGTGTACTAGGGTTCCCTTTTCTGCACAGCCTTACCAGCACTTGTTGTTTGTTGATTTGTTATGATGGCCATTCTGACTTGTATGAAGTGGTATCTCATTGTAGTTTTAATTTGCATTTCTGTGATGGCCAGTGATGCTGAGCATCCTTTCATATGTCTCTGGGTCCTCTGTATGACCTTCTTGGAGAAATATTTGTTCAGGTCCTTTGTCCATTTTTTAATTGGGTTGTGTGTCTCTTTGGAGTGGATTGTGTGAGTTCTTTATGTATTTTGGAGATCAAATCCTTGTCCAAGGTATCATTTGCAAATATATTTTTCCACACAGTTGGTTCCCTTTTCATTTTGCTGATGTTTTCTTTAGCTGTGCATAAGCTTTTTTATTTTGATGAAGTCCCATTTGTCTCTCTTTCCTTTATGTCCCTAGCTCTAGGGGACACATCAGTGAAAATATTGCTGCATGGAATATCTGATTTTCCTGCCTGTGTTCTCCTCTAGGACTTTTGTTGTGTCGCAACTTATATTTAAGTATTTTATCCAACACACACACACACAGTGAAATGATTACTATTAGCCATAAACTTTAGAGGTAACCATGATAGTGGATCCTAAGGAAATACTGATTTTGTGACAGAAGGACAAAATATTTTTCTTTAAACAAGGGATAAAATATAACATCTTTTCAAAAGACAGCTTTTAGTATCCCCACTCATAGATGAATATCCCATTTGGAACATGGGCCAAGGAAAGAGAGTTTATAAACTATGAGAATTTATTTTTTAAGAAAACATTGGCTTAATGCTTTATATATATATCAGCCACGGCCTTAGGTGCAAGAGACACAAGATACCTATGAACCAGATTCAGCCCACAGAGGACCCAGTCTAGTGAGGGAAACTGGTGTGTAGATAGAATTTAATGCATGTTATGATAGAGATTCACCCAGGATGGTCAGGAGGCCTTAGAAGGAGATCAAAAGTATGCCTAGGAGGTTGGTGCAGACTGTTTCTGAGATGTGCTCTGCAAGAGAAGAATGAGCATGCTAGGAAGTTAAAGATAGATTTTTTTTTTTCAGCAGAGGAAAATAGCATTAGCTTCCTTGGTCATTCCATGAATGATTATCTGGTAATGAACATCTACCTTGCACTGCTTAGGTACTGGGGATGCGACAGTGAAAAAAGACCAGGGAGAATCCCCATTCTCATGGAACTTAAAAGGGAAGGGCAGCCCTGGCTAGGTGGCTTAGTTGGTTGGAGCATCATCCTGTACACCAAAGGACTGTGGGTCTGATCCCAGGCATCCTTGGCATATACCTAGGTTGCAGGTTTGATCTCCAGCTGGGGTGTGTATGAGAGGCAACCAATCGATGTTTTTCTCTCACATTGATGTTTCTTTCTCTCTCCCCTGCTCTGTCTCAAATCAATAAAACATTTCCTCTGGTGAGGATATTTTAAAAAAGAAGGGGATGGGTAGTCTAAAACAGAGCAAATATAGCCAAGCCTTGTTACTCATGGATTCTCTATTTATGATTTTTCACCTACTGGCTAAGTTTATTTGTGACCCCCCAAATCCACATTTTTGGCATTTTCTTGGTCACTGACAGACATGCCCAAAGCAATGAAAAATGTGAGGCTCCCAACATGCATGATGTTCCCAGTTGAGGTTGACTATGTGACGCTGTCTCTGCTGTAAACAAGTGTCCTTTATGCGGTCTGTTTGGTGTTACATTTTCACATGTGTGTACTTTTTGCTGTTTATAATAGAATTCCCAAGTGTAGTGCTGAAGTGCTGTCTGGTGTCCTGAGTATGAGAAGGCTGCCACGTGCCTTACAGAGAAAACACGTGTGTTAGATGTGCTTCATGGAGACATGAGATACAGTGTTGTTGGCCTCGAAGTCAATGTCAGTGAGTCAACAGTGCATATTAAAAAGGTGTCGTTAAGTGAAAATACACATAAAACAAGGTTTTGTATTGGTGGGCTGTTGAAAATGGGACCAGAGCCTCTCAGGAACCTAAGCCTCTGTTCCCCCTAGGAGCATAGGTTCCGTGGTCCCCGATTCAGTGTTCATGGAGACTTTATAAACCCGAGTCCCATGAGTAATGACAATCGATCGTAAGTGAACATACTGATGTCATATAGTTTTTGTTTCTATAAAGAAAAGCACACAATTTGTATGCTAAGAAGTAAAGTAATTTAGGGGTTGGGGGAAGGTGTTGTTGATGAAGGAATATTGAACTGGCATCCAAGTGACTGGATGCTGACATCCAGGAGCAGAGGCAAGAGCATGAAGGTATGAGTTAGCAAAGGGTTGCTATGTTGGAGGAACAGGGAGAAGGTTGTGGAGGAAGAGGAGCCCATAGGAGAGGAAAGAAAGGTGAGGGCTCAGCACAGGCCCTGGCCCACAGATGCCCAGCTCAGGATACGCTGGCTGTGTCTGAGAGGACGCAGGTCTGCCCGGGATTGGGCAAGCATGCTGCCTCTGACCTTATGTTTATTGGCTCTCAGGGCAGTGTGAGATCCTGGGGCAGTGGCTTTTTTATACAAATGAAAATTAAATGTTCATTTGGCTAAAAATCGTATTTTAGAAAATTTGCATTGTCCTATCATTGTAGCTAGTCAACATGCTGTAAAAAATGTTTTCCTTATGAAATGCAAGAAAGGTCTTTCCCATGTGGAGTTAAGGGTTACTTTTTTTATTTCTTGTGACTAAACTGTAAAAATCCATTGCAATATGACATTGAACATCTCAGCATGGTAGTATTAAAGTAATAATTTTATAATTCAGGCAATTCCTTATTTAAGAACAGATTTTTCTACAAGCACAGTGTTCACCCTGCTGGGCGTTAGTCAACAGTGAGGCTCATTAGCAGCAGGTAAGGGAGGAAATAAAATAAACAAAGGAAAAGTGACTAATTTCAAAGTACTGAAAAAAGAAAAGGAAAATTTTAGTTCTCTGTTCTTTTTTTGGTTTCAATAGAAATTGGTGGAAACTTGTTTTGCTGATTGACTTTATTGTTGGAGAGCTGTTTGTTTAATCATAAAAATAACATTCTGTTGATCTTTTTATATATTATAAATAATTTTCATTCATTTTTGATAATGGAATATGGTTCCAATTAAGATAAAGAGGTGTAGCATTGTTAATGGCCAAAGGACACTCCAACAAAAGCACAGTGTTTTAAAATTAATATTCTTATAATGAATTCTCATGGTTATATGAAGGATAATTTTCAGTTTTAATAATTTATCATTATTATCATTATACTGGATTGGCTTATATATTTTCAAAAAGATGTCTAGAGATTTATTTGAACTCTAAAAATTGAGTGATAGATCCCCAAATGTTTATTTCATTCATGTTTCTTGTTTGGATATCATGGGAAAGTTGTCCAGATAGTGCTAAGTTCATCAAGAGGGTAAAAGCATCCATACAACTCAGGTCCTCTATTTTCAAAGGAGGCTGAAAAAAGGCGGACCTAGGAAGGATCTGTCTCCTTGTGTATTTACTGCGTTGATAGTGATGCTTATAAATGAACTGCAGTGCTGTAGCCTATGTGATGGGAAAACTGTGATTACAGCATTTCAAGGGAGTGAAGCAAGACTTATAGGTACCTGTGGTCATGACGTAGGCTGAGAAAGATCTCTGGGTCCCTGCAGCTAATGAGGATATTTCCTGCTGGGGAACACATTTTTCTAAGAATGCCCTGTACCTCCTTCTCCACCTAACACTGCAGATGTGGGGTGAGGGTGGGATTAGCCTGCGGGTGCCCAGGAGGCGGAGAGCTTCTGACTCCTGAGCCCCATAGCATTTAACCCACTTTGAGTTTGTAAGCCTGGAACTCTGTCAGAGACAAGGAGAATACAAGCCTGGGGGATTTGTTTTTGTGAAAAGGTAAGTACATAGTAGCAATAGTAAAGAAGGGGGTTGGAGGTACAAATCTAATGCATTTTGGGCATCTACTGCATTCCAGACATTATATAATGGCAGGTATTCACATATATGAACTTATTTAACCTTTACAACAACTCTCTAAGATATATCATGCCGATTTTGCAGATGAGGAAATTAAGGTTTAGAGACATCATGCAATTTGCCTGCGATTCCCACCCACCAAAGCTGGTATCAAAATCCCAACTGTCTGTTGTGGGATGAATGCAGACCTTTGGGAATTCCTGGACTTAGTGTTCTACTTAAGACTATGCATTTAGGCAGTCTCTGAGGTGTCTGGGCTGGAGCTTGAAAATCAAGGCTAAATTGAAAACAAGGGCAGCTCCTTGCATTTTGAAGTCATGAGTTTATTTTTCTCAGGTAGCTGCTAAAGCAGACTCACTAAGATCCTCTGCTGAAGGGAGATCTCACCTGATGGCCTCCCTCCCCTCATGCTTCAGGCTAAAGGGGGTCACCTCCCCTGCCTACTTACCGGTGGGGCCGCATGTTCATAGGTAAAAGAGAGTCAGGCACCTAGAGCCAGGCACCTAGATATTTAGGTTGCTCCCCTGCCTTTATCACTCTAGTAATTAGTCATGTGGCTTTGGAGGGGACTCGAATATGCCAGGAACTGAAGTCAGGTATCTAGGTATTGCTGGTTGATTTTTACATCTTTCTGCAAAGATCCACAAGCACATGCGTACACATAGTATGTCCAGCTATTGCTGAGATGAAGTGCGCAGGCTCTGGATCTGAGCTGGCGAGGCTTGGTTCTTATTGGGTCACCTACAGCTTTGTAACCTTGGACAAGGAACTCGCCTGCTCACGGTCCAATTTCTCATCTGTGAAATGGATTTAATAATGGTTCCCATCTCACAGGTTGTTGAGAGGATTACACTGGTGATGTTCAGCACATAGCATACAATGAATCATTTTATTATTGTTGTTATTATTGATATCTCACATGCTTTTTGAAAGATTAAAAGAAATATCCTATGTAAGAGAGCTCTATCTAATATCTGAAAAAGGGGTGTCCAACCCCTGGCCCACAGGCTGCCTGCGGCCCAGCACAGCTATGAATGCGGCTCAGCACAAAATCGTAAATTTTCTTTAAACTTTTTTTTGCTCATCAGTTTTCTTTAGTGTTTGTGTATTTAATATGTGGCCCAAGACAACTCTTCTTCCAGTGTGGCCCAGAGATGCCAAAAGGTTGGATACCCCTGTAAAATGTTGTTGGTAAAAGGGGTTAAGTAAAGGGATAATTTACTAAGTCATCCAACTTTTCGGTGTCTCTGGGCCACACTGGAAGAAGAGTTTTCTTAGGCCACACACTAAATACAATGTGACATGTAATCACACACACACAAAAAACCTCATAATGTTTTAAGTAAATTTACTGTTTTATGTTGGGCTGCATTAATAGCCATCCAGGACGGCATGAGACCCGCAGGCTGTGGGTTGGACACCCCTAATTTAAAGGTTACATAGGGGAGCTCTACAGAACTTGGTTATTTTGGGTATGGGAAGGAATAAACGCTGTAATAACATTTGGGTGAAAAATGTAGGCTAGAGAGGGAAATTACCTAGTTAGAAAATGAAATTCCCTCAAGGTGTTTTCTTAAAGTCCTTAGATTCCTAAAGCCTGTAGCTCACCAGTTTCGACAGCCGCTTCTCTGCTCCTCCTTCTGGAGCCCAAGGCTTTAAACATATTTAGCTGATTTGTTCTACCTACATAGTATGTTTGTTTTTTCCTCCAAAGTTATTTGTTGAACCAGGCGTAATGGTTTGGAATCATCTGTTTATGTGGTGGTTTAGCATCTGTCAGCACTGCCACTGTGAAAGGGTAATTTCAGCGGCTCCCAGCCCTGCTGCAGGAGTCTGCTGGCGAGCTGTGACTTGGCACGGCCCTGCAGTTCTGACGCAATTACGAATGAGTAACGTTGGATCGATGCTTCACAGGATTTTTTTACCTGCTTTTTGTAAAGGATATTATTTTTTTTCCAATTATATTTTTCTGGGGATTAAAATCTGAGTAGTCAAATACTTGCCAAGGTGTAATTATTATAATTATCATTTGGTTCAAATGTAAGACTCCAGTGGCTTACTGCCAGACTTACCAAATGATTGTTAATCAAATTTTCATCCAGAAGAACAGTAGTTATATATTTGTTTTGTTTACAGACCCTAAGATTAAAGGATTTAAATACATCAGTTAGTAGAGTTAGTATTGGCTGCACTTCATGAATTACTGTTATTCACGTATATTCACGTATTTGTGCAATTATGATTACTAATAATATTCCTACGATAATTCAAAAAATAGTGCCTAGATGTAAAAATTAGGTGTTACATTACTTAGATTGTTTCTAATGACTAATTTCATGTGATTAAGCAAACACATAGTTTGAAAATACTATAAAATATCTATTTTAGAACCAGGTGTCACATCTCTGGTATTGCTGACATTTTTGGTCCAGATAACTCCGCTAGGAGGGACTGCCCTGAGTATTATAGGATGTCAGCAGAATCCCTGGCCTTTATTCGCTAGATGCTGGCAGCACCTGCCCAGTTTTGAAAACCAAAAATGTCTCTAGAGATCGGCAAATCACACCCTCCCACCCTGGGAGTAAAATTGCCATTGGTTAAGAATTGCTGCTTTAGAATATTTAATATTTTGTATTGAAACTTATCTATAATATTATCATATTCAAATATTTAACTTCTTTCAATAAAATTAATTATAGTGAAGGTATAAAAACATATGGTACAGCAGGTTGAAGGTTTTATTGGGCCAACAAATGAGACTTTAACTTCTGATAGTCCCTTGCTTTTATAATATGTTAGGAAAAGCTAAATTATTGAGCAAGTTAGTTTGGAGAAATAAATTAAGTCACTTTGACTGAATTCAGTTAATATAAATGATATATTAACATTGCATTTAGAAAGTTAGTGTTTTCATGTATCAGTGCCCATGTTTGTAACACTAATTAACCAAAACAAAGTTATCCTCTTGGCTAAATGTGTTTTCATCCCAATAGTTATATGAGGGTCATTTATAATAGTGGCCTTCCAGAGGAGTACCAGGATGGGTGCAGACCCAACTTCTGTGCTGCAGAAATTTATAATCTGGAAGAGAAGGGGAAATAATCTACTGCCTCCTGAGACAGATGCTATAAGATATGCAGATAAGCCACTCTGGACAGAGTGGATTTAACAAGAAGCTAATGAAGCTTAAACTCCAAGTCTACTCAATGTAGAGGCTCCTTCCCAAACCTACTTGTATATTTGTAAATTTGAACTCTTTTTCTTAAAGATTCCTTTTCCCCACATTGTATGTTTATGGCCCCAGGAGGCCTGGATTTGCTCCTGATTATGGGGTTTCGAAGGGTGGAGAGAAAGTGAGCCTTTGATTCAGGATGAATACATTAGGGAGGACCTTTGAAGGGTGGCCACCCACAGGTTGTCCTTCATGGCATACGTGGCTTTGAATACTCCATGTATTCCTCTGCTTCAGAAAGGCAGACTGAATCTCAGGAAGCTGAACTCTGCTATGACTCTCTGCTTCTCAGCCACTTAGATTTCTCTACACATATGGAGAACTCACACCACCTGGAAGGAGGCGGCCCATCCTCCGTCCTGTGATTTCAAATGTGGTTTGGACTATGGTACAGAGAGTTCAAGACAGGACTTTAAAATAATAATAGTAGTGAAATAATAGTGGGCACTGGTTCTGGATATCTGATTAAAAGCGACAGGTGACTTGTGCCAAAGGCAAGCTCTAAGGGAAACACAAAGAGGGTATGAGAGCACAAGATTTGGCAGGAAAGTAAAGGAGAAAGGGTGGAGGGGGGAATGTTGAAAGAAAGGAGACGGAGGGAGGAAGCAGTGGGAGGTTCATGGTCATGTTATATGGGCAGGGGTTACTGACATGGGACAAGAGGCCAGTGGGGAAAAGCTGAGTATGTCTGGATATCTTGTCATACCCCCTGGAAACCTGCGGTAGCATCTGCTTCACATCTACAGATTGACTGACCTCAGGAAGAATTTCTCGCATTTCACCAAACCCATCTCTCTTTGGAACCACCTTCAAAATATGCACATTTGGCTCTGTATTGTTTGAGTTACTTAAACTAGAGACTCACCAAGTTTTTTCTTGTATGAATTTTTTTATAGCTCTAAGAGATCCTCGGTTTTACTCCTGCCCCATCTATAAGAAGCCAGTCCGAACGGACTTGAATTACATTGCTGCTGTGGACCTGAGGACGGCCCAGGCGCCGGAACACTGGGTGCTCCGTGGGGTCGCCCTTCTCTGTGATGTCAAGTAACATGGGGCATGTCCCCACCCAGTACTTTGGAAAATGCGGGATACAAATGATCACAACTGTTATCTTGTATGAACAGTGAACATCGTGTAAATCAGGTTGATCATTATGAATGAGCTGCATAGGTTTTCCCTTGGTTGGATGCTTAAATATATTTAACCTGTTTTATCATTAATGACCAATCAGTGTGTTTGTAGAAAAGTGACTTGGTGATTTAAAAGTAAAAATTACAACTTCCTAATGAAGCATGGCCTTCAAATCCACAATAATAGATTTTCTTCTTTCTTCAAGTCTAAAGAACTGACTGGGTTAAGCAGGCAGGCTTTCCCCTGACAGGGTTATTCGTCTGGTAATGGGCTTCTGGGGACAGCCCTGTTTTCTAAGGCAACATGGCAAGTTTGTGCTGATTTTGCTTTTATTGCCTTGTTGCATTTAGGTCAAGTTAAGAGATTTTTTTTCATGGCTCAAACAGCCAATTAAAAATACCTTTTAAAAACAGAAGGAAATAGAAAAAAATGGGATAAGGATGTGAATGGATGCATAGACAATTTGTGTAACCCTATAGAATAGACATATCATGTTCAACCCCATTGGTAATTAATAATGAGATACTAAGTGATATTTGTTATAAGAAAAAAATTAAAGCTAAAAGTAAATTGTGCTGAGATCTTTGCAAAAGGGATTCACTCACAGATCCCTAGAGCAATGAAAACGACCCATCCTTTTTGTAAAATAATTAAATAACTAAGCAGAGAAAGAGACATAAAAAGTTTAAGAGGCTGTGATCCTTATTTTCTCTTCTGGAAATCCATACCAAGGAAGCCATTTAAAAGACTTTAAAAATTTATATGTAAAAATATATTTAATAACAGACATAAATTAAAAGTGCCCTAAATATTCAATAATAAGGTTGTGCTTAAGGAACTTAAGAGATATTAAGGCAGCCACAAAAAATGTTAGAGATTTTATAAGGTGGAAATGGTAAGCACATATTAATTGAAAGATGCAATTACAAATATCGAGCACTGTGATTGTAAAATGTATTTACATGTGCACGAAGATAAGACAGTAATGTGGAAAAATAAAAACAGGCATGATAGCATGGTAAAGGTTTCAGTTGACCTGGAAAAAAGTAATGACAAAGAAAAAAATAAGGAAAAGATAAGAGTCTTAGGTAGTGTATGCCATACACTGTATGGGGACTTCACATGGGTTTTTGTTATTAAACAAAATGCTATCTAAGGAAACTTCCGTAAATTTTTATTTTAAATTCTAGTTAGAAATTGCTTCATCTATAACCTATTGCCTAAAAAACTTGGTCAGTATTAAATTAGAATGTGGTTTGCAAATGTCTGGTTAACTTTAGATCTGTATAACTTGTTTCTGGTGACAGAAGCTTTCATAGGAACGGGTGGGGGTAATAGGGAGAAAAGCATGGGGGGTCCCTATCACTAGGCTTTGCTCTGTCATGAGCAAGTATTAATTTATGCTAATTATGTTGAGTTGGACCAGAGTGGTTCATGTGACTCCTACCTATCACGGATGATGCTGTTTTTATTTGAGTGGTTTCTTTTGTCCTGAGTTAATACATCAGTTGATTTATGTGGATTGTGGGGAAACCATCATTTTATTTTGAAGAACATATAATGAAAATGTGAAAACAATGAGAATTAATAAAGAGTTGTTAATGAATTTCTTAATTGAGATGAGTACTTATTAGAAAGGGGGTAAGTGCCATCAAGTATTTAGAATTAAGCTTTCAAAACTTGATTTTATATCAAATAACTTGAAAATGCTTAATTCATATAACATTGTGATACATTGGTGTATGTGTGTTTGTGTGAGTATGTCTTGGAGACCCAAAGTAGAACAGGACACCATGAAAATAACTAGAAATTTTTGCAACTGTTCAACAAGGAATGTCTCTGAGCAATGAAGAGCCAATGAGGCACCTTTCTGCTTCACCTCCATCTCTATACCCCTGCTCCCACT
Source organism: Anoura caudifer (assembly GCA_004027475.1). Lineage (NCBI taxonomy): Eukaryota > Metazoa > Chordata > Mammalia > Chiroptera > Phyllostomidae > Anoura > Anoura caudifer. The sequence continues at coordinate 73,770 of PVKU01001103.1, forward strand.
GAAGGGCATTCTGCATTCTGTTGAATCATGGGCAAGGGGGGACCTGCTGACTGATTTGCTAGGTGATGGAGAAAGTCACCGACTTCCATGGATGTGGAAAAAACAACATTGAGGGACTTGGTGCCATTGCAGAGTGAGAGAGCAGTCTTTTTCATCTGTGTCAATATTGGTTTATCAAAAAATTGTTGATTTTGTACCCCCTGTGTGTCAGGCACTCTGGTGCACTGGTGGAATTTGATGGAAAAAAAAATTGTCATAGTCCCTGATATCATGGAATGTGCCTAAGAACAAAAGACACAGAAAATAAGACAGTATTTAGGTATATAATTTTACCTAATCTCAATTTATGAGTGTATAACATGACACATGTATGAGATGCACAGAACAATACAAAGAGTGTGGGTTAAATGCTGTGAAGGAAAATACAGGGGAGACTGCAGCATTTTGGGTGAGTCACAGATTAGCAGGCAGAAGCTTCATGATAGTGGTATTATCTATCTATCTCTCTATCTATCAATCAATCAGTCAGTCATCTGTCTCTTTATTTTATGCATCAAAGACAGGAGTGTAAAGTTTTATTAAGGACAAGGTTACATACAAATCTGAATGTTCCCTAGAAATGGTGTCTTGTGTAAACAAGGATGAGGGACCCCTAGATTTAGGATGTCACTGGAGAGACAAAGAAATGCTTTATGTTAGAGGGATTAGAATCGGAACCATAGATTGCCACCATAGATTGCCACAGATTTGGTGAAGGGAAGCACATCACCTGGAGTTAAAGTGAACAGGCACTTCTAAATGGCAGAGGATTTAAATATTCTTTGGTAAACTGAGAGGAAGGAGTAAGAGGGCCAAGAATTGGAAGAGTTTATTACTTTGGAGACAGGGAAAAGCCAAAAAAAGATGGAGCCAAGTATAGTTTGCCTCTTTTTTAAAAAAATTATTTTATTATTGTTTATGTACAGTTGTCTACATAGGCTGGTCAAAAGTAAAATGCTTTTGTAGAGGGCTGGGTGTTGAGTGCTTCTGCTACATACTCTTATGACTACACAAGGTTTAAAATGCAGCATCTGCCCTAGATGTGTTATTAAATAATGATGATCTTCCTTTGTTCTGGCCAGTGCATAGGTCAATGTGAGTGTGTCCTCCAAAAGTTCCTGGGTTCCTACCAGATCCTCATCTTCACCCTCCTTGCAGTGCTGACATCAACAGCTTTCATCTTGCTAGGACAGGAGTCCGTATGTTCAGGACCACAGAGTTCTGACTTGGAAACTGCCTTCACGGATTGCCCCAGATGACTCTGGCAGTCCATGCTTCTGGTTGCCCCTGAAAACTTGCAGTAGGGACTTCCTGGTGGTAAAACAAGACAATGAACAGCATGTATCCCAAATGTGTTTATTGGATGGTTCACTGCTCACCTGGAGTCAGGTGCGGTGAGTGCTGCTTCCTTGGGAAGGAGCACCTTCTGGAAGCCTTGCTGCCACTCCGGTGGGCTGGCGGAGGACCGTGGGGTAGCCACATTCAGAACTACTGTCTGTGCTTGGCTAGAGGTTTGGTGACTTTATAGCATCCTGGGCATGTCACACCTGGGAAGCAGGAACTGGGGTTTTGCACAGGTGCTTCTTCTGGTTTCCCTGTTCTCTTCTGGTGAGGGATGAAGGAGGTCCTTAGTGAGAGGCATGTTGTTATGGGGAGGTTGTTACCACTGGAAAAGTGTTCTCAGTTATTTCTAACTAAGAAGGTAGAATGTAACAGCAGCTGGGAGCTCCCCTCTGCAAGTAGGGTCTTCCCAGAATTGGAATAAAGGGGGACAGTTTCGCCACATTAACTATCCTTTTATACTTGGGGCTACAATCACCATTTCACAGATACTTACCTCAGTCTTCTATGATCCTTCCTTTAAGGAAATGTTGGCTGTTTCCCTAAAGGAAAGGAACATTGAAGCAACTCAGCTTCCATGAGGCCATGTCCCTACCTACTGGGGGCACTCTTTCCCTGCAGAGATGTAATTTAACTGGGCCACAGGGGAGGGCAGCCAAAGGTGACATCTACATTTAAACATGAAGGAGACAGAGAAAGTATCTCAGACCCACAAGTACTGAGGTCTCACTGTCTGTTTCCTAAAGGGAGGAGGTGAGCATGGAGCCTGAAGGACGAGTGACAGGAAACCCGGCCTGGATGGGAGGGCTGAGAAGGACTGCTTTCTGAATGCGCTTTCAAACCTTGTTATCACTGCCGACAACAGCAGAATAGTGGCTGATGGAAATCATATGTCTAAGTCACTGGAACGAGAACTCCTTCTTTGTGTTAAATGTTATTTGCAATGGAAAAATCTTGTAAAGAATTCAGCATTAAGAGGCATGATGAGCAAACCAGTATAAATGAAATACACAGCATCAACAATGTCTTTATCAATGACAAAGTTTCATTCAAAGGTGGAACATTATGGAAAATAGATATGTTAATGTGCACTGATAGTGTAGTTTATAATATTTGCAACACAAAAATCTTTAATAATGATAAAAATGTTACAGTATATGTCCAAGAATTTTCTCTTCAAGACATAATATGCCCCCTACACCCAAATCTACAACATAGATTTTTAAAAAAAATGTATGTCAGGCCCCAATGAGAGCATAATTGCTCTTACATTTTATTTATTTATTTATTTATTTTGGTGCTAATTCTAAATAGTCTTATTTAGGACATTACACTTTCCACTTTACAATACAGTGCTTATAAAGTACATTATTTCCTTTCCCTGTGCACATAGTCCATGTTCAAGTATCAACAATGCTCAGTTTCATTATACAGCAGCTCAACATTTAAAACTGCCTGGAATTTGCTACAAATGTAGGTCCTTCAACATTTTGTGTGGAACGATGCTAAATCTATGCAAGAGGTTGGCTTAATCAACCTCTTCAATGGTGGGCCCTGAGGAGACACCCCAGATGGAGGGGCCCACCACCAGGGAAACCCCCAAGCTTTCCTCCTGGCATGCCTCCTGGTACAGCTTAGTGATGATTGGGTACAGACTTTTCCCAGCACTTTCTGCTGATGTTCAAATTCTTCCTTTTCTGCAGTCTGATTCTTATCAAGGCAGTTGGTGATTTCATTGCCCTTGTCAACAACCTTCTGTGTGTCCTCATCATTGATCTTGCCTTGAAGTTTTTCGTCTTCAACAGTTGCTTTCATGTTGAATGCACAGGATTCACCTGAGTTCTTGGAAGATACCTCGTCACATTGTTCGCAATCCCACTTCAATATATATGAAGGAACCCAAAGCACTAATTTGAAAGAACATAAGCGCCTCTATGTTCATGGCAGTCTATTTACAATACCCAGATATAGAAGCAGCCCAAGTGTCCATCAATGGATGAGTGGATAAAACAACTATGGCGCATTTACACTGTGGAATACTACCCAGCTGTAAAAAGAAGAAAATTTTACCCTTTGTGATAGTATGGATGAAACTGGAGAGCATTATGCTAAGTGAAATAAGCCAGTCAGAGAAAGACAAATGCCATATGATTTCACTCATATGTGTAATCTAATGAATAAACTAAACTAACAAGTACAATGAGGACAGACTTGTATATGGAGAGTAGAATAATAGCTAGTGGGCTGTCATTCAATCCCCATGACAGGTTAGGGGATAGAAGGACTGAGCAAAAAGAAAAATGTACTCATAGACGTGGAGAACAGTGTGGTGGTTGCTGGGGGGAAGGGGTATAAAGGGACTAAAAGGTGAGATCTATGGCTGGTGATACCCACTTAGGTGGAGAAGACTTTGACAACTGAACGGTCAACCATTTCATTGTAGAGTTCAAGTGCAAGCACTAGAAGGACATCAGTGAGAATAAGAGGGCTGTTCTTCACCTTCAAACTGCTTTTTTGAATGTGCTAAGTGTATTCTCTCTTCCAGTATCGAGAAGTCAGTATTGAGATTGATTCACTCAAAGAAGGAATTGACTTCCATACCTCTATCACCTGTGCCCGATTTGAAGCATTGAATGCTTACCTTTTCCGTGGCACCCTGGACCCTGTAGAGAAAGCCCTTTGTGATGCCAGGCTTGACAAATCTCGGATCCATGGTGATGCCCTGGTGGGGGGTTCTACCTGCATCCCTAAGATTCAGAAAATCCTGCAGGACTTCTTCAGTGGAAAAGAGCCGAACAAGAGCATCAACCCTAATGAGGCTGTTGCCTATGGTGCCACTGTCCAGGCAGCCCTGCTCTCTAGAGACAAATCTGTAAATGTTCAAGATTTGCTGCTGTTGGCTGTCACTGCTCTTTCCCTCAGCACTGAGACTGCTGGTGGAGCCATGCTGTCCTCATCAAGAGCGATAACACAATTCCTACCAGGCAGACACAGACCTTCACCACCTACTCTGATGTCCAGCCTGGGGTGCTGATTCAGGTTTATGAAGGTGAGTGTGCCGTGACCAAGGATAACAAGCTGCTTGGCAAGTGTGAACTCACAGGCATACCTCCTGCACCTTGTGGTGTTCCTCAGATTGAAGACACTTTTGATAGAAATGCAATGGCATTCTTAATGTGTCTGCTGTGGATAAGAGTTCAGGAAAAGAGAACAAGATTACCATCGCTCCTGACAAGGGTCGTCTGTGCAAGGAAGATATTGAGCGCATGGTCCAGGAAGCTGAGAAATACAAAGCTCTTACATTTCAAATGCTGTTTGTATTACAAGTATTAGGAGTGGTTTAAAAAAATTACATTGTGCAATTGATTAGTGTTGATTAGTAGTCCCTGTCAGCACATCAAAACAAGGCCTGTGAAGGCGAACAAATGGTGCACTTGTATTTGCAATATGGTCCTCCACATTGGGTGGCATGCTTTGGAAAACCAATAAACAAATCAGTAGGTTTTGAAAACACAAGGAAATCTAGTGGTTTTGCCAAGTAATTTTTCTAGTGTTCAGTTTTAGAAATTTTGATGTTAGTAGATTCTGGTCGTTGACTGGTACCTGCTGCGTCCACAAACACCTTCAACCAAGGATAGGAGAGAACTCAAGGTCAGCTTTAGATTCAGATATGAGATTTGGCTAGGAAACTGTGAGTCCACAAACACGTTGCTTGCCTTTTTAAAACAGTGAGCCTCATTCTGTGTTGCACTTTAAACAAAGACCTTATCAGTGCAAGAGTGGAATGTGTCCCCGGCCCAGCCTGCACCCTGAGGGCCTTTTTTGGTTCTCTTCTTGAGCCTGGAAAATCGTAAGGCTGAGCAGACAGTAATGATAGGTTGAACCCTACTCTCTGCTTTTATTTGCATGAAGAGAAGTGGGAATAAAGGGACTAGGTGGGAAGGCAGGGAATTGAAGGGTGGAAAGAAGTATCCTGAGTGGAGTGGGATGGTGAGTAAGAAGGGGATCAGGTTTCTTTCCCTCAGGCACTGTTAGAATTTGATTATAGTCACGTGCCACTTAACGATGGATGTGCCTTCTGTAAAATTCATTGAAATTCATTGTTAGACGATTCTGTTGTTGTGTGAACATCACAGAGTGCACTTCTGCAAACTTAGATGGTACAGCCGTCACTCAGCTAGGCTACGTGGGAGAGCCTAGTGCTCTAGGCTGCAAGCCTGTACTGCATGGGACTATATAAAACAGCACCAGGTTAAACCAAGTACAAGAGAAAATGATGCCATCAAGACATTAGGTAAGTAAGATGTATGAGGCTGCTGCCCATGTAACACAGCATGATGCTTTACAGAAAATTTTTTGTAAGTAAAGCGTACACTCTAAAATGATGGTGAAAGTATAGGATACTAAATACATGAACTAGTAACATGGTCATTCATCATTATCAGATATGAAGTCTACGTAATTGTATGTGCTGTACTTTTACATGAGTGGCAGGTTTGTTTACACCAGCACCACCACAAACAGGTGAGGAATGGGTGATGCTGTGACTGTGTGAGGGCCACAGATTTTTCAGCTCTGTTAGAACTTTACGGGACCAGCACAGTGCAAGTGGTGCGTTGTTGACTGACACGGTGTTACGTGTGCATGACTGTAGTAGCAATAACCTTGGTGGATCAAGACAATGGATGAATAATCCTCCCCGAAACGCTTCAAATGAGCCTTTAAAAAATAGCTTCTTTATCCTCTGGATTTCAAAGTTTTCATTACAAATGCCAGCAGTATTAAGATCTAATACTGTAACTTCAATGCCTTAAAAAAATTAATATGTGGTTTTATAATAGTCCTTTTCTCTCCTCCCTTTAAGGAACATCCATAAAACCACTGTGTGAATTGGCTAATGAGTTTTCTTCTGCCTTTTCTCTGCCATCATGATTTAGGGCTCCATTAGTTTCCCAAGGCTCTGGATTTATAGGCAAGTTTAATTGTTTCCAAGTTTGAGTTTATGTTGGATGGCTGCAGAGCCGATACTGGGAGCCTTGCCCTCCCTGTTATTTGCACGCCAAATGCCATTTTTCATTGAGCTATATGTTATCGCTCCTTGCTGTGTGTCCTGTGGGTAGGGCCAAGCCATGCCATGCAGCATGCTACTTTGCTCCTGCTCTAGGAATGTTGTGTGAGTGCTGCTAAGACCTTGCTTCATTTATTTCTTCTTGTAGGCTAATATGCATAGCATTCATATCAAATGTAATCACAAACACACTTGCCCAGAAAGGCAATTAAGTTTCCCCATATTTTGTGCAGGAGTCAATTTTAATAAGGCCACACAGAGTGTTCACGAGTACTGGAGAAAGGAGAAAGATTAAATCTGATGAAGGACACCGAAGAGACCGCCTAGAAAGTCACAGAATGGGGAGATTTGTGAAGGATTATGAAGCAAAACCTGTGCTCTAGCTGATACTGAACACGCCTCTTTACTGCTGGATGCAGTTTAAAATTCACTCCATGGTGTTTTACCTCGCTCAGTGCAGCCTGCTGTGATCTATCCATTTATAATTTATTTATGCAAATTCTTAAAGCAAGTCCCCATTGACCTGTTGAAAAAGAGTTTATAAAACATTTTAGCATTTTATTATTTGAAAAGCAATCATTTGCTTGTACCAGTGAAACTTTTTGCTCTTCTAGCAAATAGTGAAAATGTTTTTAGTGACTCAGGGATGTAATAAATTGCTATTGTTCACATCTTATATCCCTTGATACATTATGTTACTGATTACAAAGATTTATAAGTGTTACAAATGAGGGATTTTTGAAGATGATTGTTGTAAGTGTAATCATATTCTTGGAAAGCAAAAATTCTTTTCTAGGTATTTTGATTGTATTAGAAATCAGAAAATTGAGCATTAACTGGAGAATATAGCTAATGAGTATGTTTAGGTTGCTTTAGCCTGTTTTGTTTTATTTTTATGTGTTTGTGGTTTGTTTTTCTAATCTGTTTCTCCCATGCTAAAAGCCTACTAATATTCTTCAGTGGAGAAAAGCAGAACACGTTTTGGGACCCGTTGATACCATGTAAGGATCGGGAAATTTACTGGCAAGTCTGGGCTGAGGATGGAATAGTGAGACAGCTTTTCTAAGATGATGTTGGAGGTGCAGAATCATTGCACAGTCCATTATTTTGATCCCCACTAATACTAGCATGTTTGCATTTACAAGGAAGTAAACTATTGCTACTGCAAATATATATTATGTACAATATATAGAACAAACATGTACTGTTCTAAATTCTACGTCTTATGTGTAAATAAAAATAATGAGCTTAGTTTAGAGAAATTCAAATCTCTCTTTTCATATAATAGGAGTGGATCTTTAGGTGAATATGAAAGAGACTCAAAAATCATCTGGGAATTAAATAGACCTTAGCAATATGATTTCATGCCAGCCTCCTCATAATTTATAGCAATACATCTCATAGAAGCAATGGGCCACTAGACACAGCCTTGTCGCAGCCTGTGAAGTTGTCCCTGGCATGGCTCTGTACCTTGCTGCAGCGGTGTCCTTGTGGTTCTGCTGGGGTAGGGTCCACAACACCCAGTTCCTGCTGCTGGGGAGCACTCTGTGGTGAGCATGGCATTGCAGGATCTTGTGGCCGCTAACGTAAGCCCCAAGGTGGTTTACAGGATCGCATAGACCAGGGCGAACCTTCACCAAGCTGTGAAACCCTCACTGTGTCTGTGTCTTTGCACAAAGACCCTTTCCTTTATCTTGTCACCACCTGCAGGTACGCCCTTGGCTCTCATCAGGCTGAACTGCTCATGATGTAAGATGAGACCTCCTTGGAGCAGTACTTGCGTTTTAGATAGAGACTTGGATTTAAAGAGACCTTGTTTCTATGCTTCACTGGCCTAGATTATTATTTTGTCTGTTTAGGCTCCACCCAGCTCCCTAAAGTCTCCATTAACCATTAGCTTCTTTATGTGTAATTGTGACATTAATCATAGGTACAGACTCTGTAACAAAATATCCACAGGAAAAAGGATCCTAAATTAACTCCCTAATCTTAAACTAACTCCCACCTGCATCTCAAGCTCTTGCTTCCAGGCCTGGTCTGCTGAAGGCTGTAGCTTTCCCACCTTTACCATCTACTTGCCCAACTCAAGTCCCCGGGTGGCAGCAGTTGTCACAGGAATTGGAGTGTGCCTACCTCTGGGCTCTGCAGGTCCTGCCTGGCTAACTCCCTCCTCTCTGGTGCCATCCTTGTCCCCAGCTTGCTTCCTGGGCACGCCCTGTCTTGACCCCTGGGAGGTAGGAGGGTGACCAGAAGAAGCGGAGCATTGGGAGCCGACAGACCTGCCATTAACTAGCTGAGTAAATTTGAGACACTTGGTTATGATTTTATTTTCCCCTCCTCTGAAAAGTGGGTATACAATACCTTCCTGGTGAGGCTGCTGCGAGGAAAAATAGAGACACACGATCAGAAAGTGCCCAGAACAAAGGAGTGCTCAGCCAAGGTCGGTTCCTCTCCACCTCCCTGTTATAGGTCAATTCAGGTAACAAGGAGGGAGGTGGACTGCCACCACCTGGCATGAGGACACTTCTTTGGGAGATGACCCCGATGGTCAGCAGGTGCGGTCTTTCCACTCCTTCCCATTAACTGTTAAGACCAGCTCTATCTGTCTCAATGCTATTTCCTCCTTATTGTCAGTTTAAGAGAACTGATTTCCTGGGTTCCTTTCGTCTTTATTGTTTTGATGTGCGTGTGTTTATAAGTCAATTCCAAAGGAAAGCTTTCCACCCTCTGTAGTTTCCTTCTGCGTGGTGTGTCATAAATACCCAAGGTGTGCATTCTGATATGTCCTTCACTGACGTCTGATGCTGACATGCACGCCATAAACCATGAGCTGATACTGCCTTTCCTCTGTGCTGGCTCAGACAGCGAGGCCTATTGTTTCACTGGCAAACCAGGGACCATGCACATGAGATGACAAAAGGGAGATGGAGAGTAAACAGCCGATAGGGGTTTGCAGTTGCTGTTGCTTTTGTTTACTTGAAAAAATCCTAATTTTTTTGTAGTTGTAGTTGTTAATCTTGGCTGTGCATTAAAAACACCTGGGGAGCTTTTAAAATGGTCTCGATGTCAAGGTGTCAGCACCGTTTCACAAAATCAAGACACCTGGGGGAGGGTTCAGGGTGTCCTGTTAAAGCAGCGAGGGTGGAGAACGTTTACTTTTTAAGGTGCAGACAGGTAGGTGGGACTGTTCACAACAGTCACCATGAAATAATTGGGAATCATATTTGTGATTCAGACAGCTTTCCGCAATTACATCACTGAAGAGAGTTGAGGTGGTAAAATATTTTTAAATAAGAGATATTGGAATGTTTGTCATTTTACCAGTGTCTTTTATGTATTCTCTAACTTTCAAATCTTGATTGTAAAATAATGTTGCTGAATTCTATTGCTCTATGAACCCATGAAACAAAAAGATTCCTTTTTAAAAAATTAAGATAATTGTAATTTTTGGGCTAAGTTGTATGTAGGTTTATTGAATAATTTTTATCTCCAAATTTACATGGGAGAGTTTGTGGTGGAATATATAATTTAATTATTTTTTTCCTGATGGCACTATAATTAACAAGGAAAAATTATATAGATTTTATTTGTAAAGCTTGATGATTTGCTATACATGTACACTGTGAAATAATAACCACAAATTAACGAACATATCCTCACCTCACATAGGTACCTTCTTAACTTATTTTTGGTCGGAAGAGCTATTGTGAAAACGTATCACCCAAATGCTCGTTCTTTACTAGAATGTGGCATAATGCACTTGATCAGTGTTCCTAAATTTTAATACTCCCTGGAAGCACACGGGGATCTTGTTACAAATGCAGGTTACAATCAGTAGGGCCCAAGGCTCTGCATTTCCAGCAAGCTCCCCGATGGCACTAACGATGCTGCCCAGAACCGGTGCGGTGACTCTTCAAGGGTTCCGAAGCTCTGTTTTTAGCTACATTTACATTTAGGAACATAATGCCTTCATGGTGAAGTGGCCTCTTTATTGTTCATCCTTGGTAGTTTTTTCTTTAGGTGTTTTTTTCTTTGATATTAATATAGCCTGTACAGAGAGAGGGAGAGAAACATCAGTGTGTGGTTGCCCCTTGTGCATCCCCCCACTGGGGACCTGGCCTGCAACCCAGGCATGTGCCCTGCCTGGGAATCGAACTGGCAACCCTTTGCTTCGCAGTCCGGAGCTCAATCCACTGAGCCACTCCAGCCAGGGCTCTTCCTTTAGTTTTCTACCTTGTAAACCTCTTTATGCCTTTTTATTTAGAGTGAGTTTCTTATATAATTTATTATTGGTTTTTAATGTAATCAGGTAACCTGTGTCTTTTAATTGGGATGTACTCACCGTTTATATTTCATGTAATTATTGCTATGGTTTGATTTAAATCTTCCATCTTAGTAGTTTTCTATTTCTTCCATCTGTTCTTCATTCCCTTTTTCCCCTTTTTCTGCCTGCTTTGGATTGAGTATCATTTATGGTTCCCTTTTTATCTTCAATATTGGCTTATTAGTTATAACTTGTTCACTTTCCCTTCTGTTGATGGGTATCCTCAGGTGACCAAGATGGCCTATGGCCCCTCAGCCTGACTTGACTTTTGACAGGCTTTTTCCTGACTGTAGGGCTGTGACTTCCCTTTTCTTAGAGCATTTACTCCAGAAAACTTGTAATTGTAAATCTCTCCTCCGCTCCTTTGAGTTGTCATTCTTTCTCAAGGACCTGGGAGCCATTCCATTGAAATGAAATTTTCAAGAAAGATGGGATCCCCTTCTCCCAGTCTCTGTGGGAGGGTAGGAGCCTGTCTTCAATAAGCTACAATTAGCAAACAGAGATGGCTTATTCATATCGACAAATCTCCCTGCTGATGTCCTCCAGTACTTCTTCATTTCATCCCAGCATTTAAAAATCCCCCTGCATTTTGTTTCAGCAGGGTTGAATTCCATCTCTTGCCGTGTTGTAGTAGTCTTGAATAAAGTCTCCCATGCTGTTTTTTTAAAAAAATATTTATTTATTTATTTTTAGAGGGGAAGGGAGGGAGAAGGAGAGGGAGAGAAATGTCAATGTGTGGTTGCCTCTCCCACACCCCTTACTGGGGACCTGGTCTACAACCCAGGCTTGTACCCCAACTGGGAATTGAACCAACAACCCTTTGGTTTGCAGGCCAGCGCTCAGTCCACTGAGCCACACCAGCCAGGGCCAATGTTGTTTTTTAATGTGCCAGTGCAACTGTCCTTTTACAAGAATTTACAATATGCCTTTTTGCTTATCACAGTCTGCTTTCAAATTATATCACTGCATGTGTAAGAACCATACAATCCCTCCCTCTCATCCTTTCTGCCACTGATGTTACATACTTTTATATGAGCTATAAGCTACATAACACATTGTAACTATCCTTGCCTTCATCAATTCATTTTTAGAGTGATTAAGATGAGAGAAATGACTTCAACTTTTTCCATTTTCTTCTATCATCATTTTTTTAATGTAAAACAAAGTTTGCATCTGTTATTGTACTGCTTTTCCTTTACGAAGTTCTTTGAGCATTTCTTGCAGGACATTTCTGCTGGCATCTCCCAGCTTTTGTCATCCAGAAAGTTCTGAGTTTGCCTAAATTTTTTGTTGGGTATAGAATTCTGGGTTATTTTTTTCTGTAAATCTCATTTAATGTATGGTAATTATGAAAAATAAACTGATAACCCATTTATCTTTTCCAACAGGCAGGGTGCTTTCTGATACAACTGGTACTTTCAGAGCTAAAAGGCTGGACACAGTGGACTCCTGGCCTCTTCCAGGGTCTGCAGGACACAGAGGGCCTGAGACACCCTCTGTATAAGGTCAACCACCCACTGTGTTACAAAAGCGCTTCCGCTTCTGTGGAAACTCTGGGAGTGTTTCCTGAAAGGTAAGAGGATAATCATCTTTGCCAGCGCAGCGTAACAAAGGTCTCTTCCATTCCAGATCTCTAATAAAGGTTGTAATTTCACAGTTTCTTTGGGATTTTCTTACTTTTAGAATGGGGCCCTTTATCTTGAAGCTTTCTACATGTTAGTGGAAGCAGAACATAGGATTTTTCTAATTTACTAAAATAAAACCTCATTGTTAATGTGCCACAAGTCTCTTTATGTTTCTCTTGCAGATCAGAACCTTTTGAATTAAGCAAAAAGGAACTAATTTACTTGGTAAAATGTTTAGCTTTCATCATATTAACAACTGAGCTTGTATACATATATTTTACTAAAACCAATTGTATTTATTTTTTATGAGTGCTGTAACAAATTATCACAAACTCGGTGACTTAAAATATTAGAAATATACTCTCTCACAGTTCTGGAGGCCAGAAGTCCAAAACCAAGGCACCAGCAGGGCTGTGTTCTCTCTCCAAGTTGTTGGAGAGGATTCTCCTTTGTCTTCCAGCTTCTGGCAGCAGCTGGCATTGGCTGCTGGCCACCTAACTCCAACTTCTGCCTCTTTCTTTACATCACTTTCTCTTCTGTCTAATCTCTGACCATCCTCTCTTACAAGGACGCTAGCATTTAGGGCCCACCCACATAATCCAGGGTAACTTCCTCATTTCAGAATTCTAAACTTAATTACCCTTTATCCATACGAAATAACATTTAAAAAAATAGTAAAAGAGTGAGTTGAAAAGTAGGAAAGTACAAAAGAGAAAAGAATAAATTTCAAATATAGAATTAAGAATTAAATAAAATCAGTGAAGAATAGAATTAGTATCTGAAACAAGATTGGAACAAAGTTGTAAGAGATAACTATAATATGATTTAAAAAATCAATTTTCCAATATTGAATATATTAAGGCAATAAAATTCTAAATTGAAAAAAAAAATAACATTTACAGTTTCCAGGTATCTGTGTATCTGGTCCCAATAGTACCTGATGTCTTTGGGTGGCTATTACTCAACCTACTACTTCAATGCCTTTTAACTTTACTGCATGCAATTAAAAAAAAAAAAAAAAAAACACTTTCTGTGTAGAGTTATGGAGGCATTTCACAGCTGAAAGAAATGGTAGCATGTAGAGGTCTTTGATTTGGTGCTTTAATTAATCATAGTTAGAGTAATAAAGCTAATACTTACTGAATATTTGCTGTGCGATGGGCCTGAGAGAACTTCTACTGAAAAGATGGTCCAAGGACCAGCAGCGTTGAAGTACTCGGGAGCCTGTAAGAAATGCATAGCTTTTCTGGTTTGACATCATACCTCCTCAATCAGAATCTACATTTTACCAAGATTTCTATTGATTTGCCTGAATATTATAGTTTGAGGAAGTTCTTTCCTGAATTAATTAGCCCTCATATATATCCTATAATGTGGCTATTATTGTTGGCATCTAGCATTTTACAGGTGAAGAACACAAGGCTTAGAGAGTCTGGGGAACTTGCCCAAAGCCATTTAATTAGCAGGAGTGGATCTTGTAATCCACTTGCCTTTTCCTGAAGGTACCATTCGCCATCTATGATATCCTGCCTCTTCATGCAGCAAACAATGGATGTTCACTCCTTGGGAACACAGGGAAACAATACCTTCCATCAGCCTTTTAAGTCCCATGAGTTTCAGGTGTTCTGCCAGGCAGCCAGTTACCCAGTATCAGCTCTGTGGCACTTCCTATAAACAGCATTCCTACACATATCATCCTAGATAAATTCTGTAGACTTGCTAAAAGCATCAGTTAGACATTTGCTTGAGTATTGGTTAATGAAATCATTTTTATTTGGCAGAAAATTAAAAAGTGCCCATTAGAATGAGAGTAAGATTACAACCCCTGCCCTCTGCCTCCTGTTCATTTGCGTAGATGAAGAAACCGACAAGCAGATACTGCATTGCAAGAGGGTGGAGACCATTTTACAGTCTATGAAGCAGTCACCACGCTCTGTGGCACTTTCTCTCTCCTGATAACTTTATGTTTTCTGACTTAATAATTTCTCCGAAGATTGTATTGGGTGTGATGCTTCTAGGTGACATGAAGGTTCCCTTTAGTCTTCTTTATCCGAGCATCAAAAATCATTTTTAGTTCAAACCTCCTTCCATTCTGACTATAGTTATGAATTCCCCATGTTCTCTTTATTCGCAACAAAAATATTCTTCTTAAAACAAATATTGATAAATAATTCCCAAGCATTATTTGTAAAGATTTTATTTAGACCTATTCTATAACTTGGGGATGATACTAGGGGAGAAAAAAAAGTATTTGCCAAATTAGCTACGTTTTACTCACAGTATCTCATTTGTGTCCCAGAACAACCTTGTAAGCTAAAAATACTATCCTCCTTTTACATGTGAGAAAAAACCTAGGCTTGAAATAGTTAACTTGGCCAGGGTCAATGTGAGGGTCAGTGAGTGGTGTAGCATGCCAGGCTGCACGTTTACGTTAATCTAGGCGCCCAGGATTCTGTGCACTGTCCCCTGCATCCATCTTAGTCTTTATCAACTCACCCTGCAGTTCAGATTGGAGAGAAACATGCTATCAGTTGCTCCTTGACCTTCAGATTGACTCAAGGTTGGGGAGCCACACTGCTCATTTCTCCGCAGCGCTTTCACTTTGCTAAGTTACAGCTACAGGTTGTAACTCATGAAAAAAAAATTCTACTCCAGGGAGAGAATGCTATTATAGTTAGTATTTTTAATTCAAGAACAAAGCTATTCTTATAGTGTTAGAAAGGAAAATATGGAAGCTGAAATTTTATATTTGTGGTTAAAATATAAACCCCCGATATGTCAATTACACCTCAATAAAAATGATGATGAATTATCCCCAAAGACTTTTCTATTAGTTCACCTCACTCTTCATTCACATATATTTGTTTACTGCTCACAGATTTTCTCAGGTCTAAGGTTTACAGAATCTTTATTAAAGAAGATTTATCTTTTTCTTGAAAAGGTTTACCTTGAAAAAAATGAGGACACAGTTTTTGAAGAGATCTCAATGGTGGGAAGGGCAGGTCCCTTCTGGAGTGGCTCTCTGTTGGGGTATATCTGAGATTTTGATGGATTGTGATGTAACCTGCAGCCAAGTAGTCTGGAACCCTTTCCCACCGGTGTGAAGGTTCACACTGAAAGATGGGAAATGATCTTACAGCAGAAATCACAGCTGTAGGTTCGACTTACTTCTATTCCCCCAGGTATGCAAAAATGTGATGTGAATTCAATCTCCCTAAAAGAAAAAGAACGCACACATTTATCTGAAGCAGGAAAAAGAAGCAGCGTGAATCCATATGCTCTGCAACTCCTTGTTTAGACACATTTTTTTGAAGCCATGTGGTAACTTATGAAAAAGCAAATAAGCCCAAGTCCTTTTTCCATAAAGCTTTTAGTATCATTTGTACAGTAATTATGTTCTCCATTTTGAACTTATAATTATACTTACAATACAAATTGCAATTTGGCTGTTTTTTTCCTTACCTTTGAAAATTGAGTTAGAACTTGTTGAAACTCTAACTTAAGTGTGGTGTGAAACCCAACGTTTCTTGCAGTTTTTCAGTTTATGGCTTAGTCAGCTGGCTTTGATTTCTCCATCTTCCTCCATTTGACTACTTGTGTCCAATGCTTTATCTTCCATGTCAGTGGTTCTTTTCCTTAATTTTCCTAAAACTAATGACATGTATTGATTACATGTAGTAGAATTATGCTGAAGAGTTGGATAATGTGGTGGGATAACAAAGCACAACCCACCGTAGAAATGAAAATTGAACAAATATTTCTGCTATAAAACATTTTTAGCCATTTTTTACCCCTCTTATTTTCTACCTCTCATCTATTTTCTTGGGCTCCATGCCTGACCCCAATTAATTTCAGGTATTATTTCTTTGAATATATTTTATCCTCTCCTTCTTGTGGTTTATTACGCATTTATTTGTGTGTTTAATGATGCCCATGTTGCTCTGAGGTTCTGTTCTTTCTATTTTTCAGATTTTATGATCTCTATTGACCTGCGTGCAAGTTTTCTGATTCTTTCTTCTGTCACCTTGAATCTATTTTTGGACTCTGGACTCTGTTACGGATTGAATTATGTGAAGACTTAAATCTTAAGTACCATAGACTGTGATCTTATTTGGAAACAGGGTTATTACAGATGTAATTAATTACAGATGTAATTGGATTAGGGTGGGGCCTTAATCCAATATGACTCGTGTCTTTATGGGAAGGGGGCATTTGAATGTTGACACACACACAGGGAGAATGCCAGGTGACAGTGAAGGCAGAGATTGAGATGGAGAAGTCAAGGGACACCAGATGTTGCCAGCAAACCAAAAATCTGGGAGAGAAGCAGGGAACATATTTCTTGCCCATGGTCCTCAGAAGGAACCAACTCTGTCAACACCTTAATCTCAAAATTCTGGACTCTACAACTGTGAGACCATACAGTTCTGTTGTTTAAGCTGCCCAGTTTGAGGTACCTTGTTATGGAAGCTCTAGCAAATTAATACATACTTTTAGTGATTTTTAAAAAAATTTCAACTAAAAACATCCCAGAATTAACTTGCCCACCCAGTCATAGGCAGTGTTGGACAACTGCTAAGGGTCAGGAAGTAGTGAGGGAGGCAGAAGAATTAGGCGAGAGCTTTTTCCAATGGACATTCTTCCATTTGGATACAGGAGGAGAGGAGAGTAAGTACCAATAATAGTTACCTGAATAAAGTTGTTCTTAAAACTGAAAATGACCAGAGCATTAGCGATTCTTCCACAAATACCCGTATTTTGCTGTGTATAATGTGCACTTTTTTGCCCAAATTTTTGAGATGAAAATAAGGATGCAAATTATATATGGGTATTACTAACTCTAGCTATATAAATGTTTTCAATTCTTTTATTTATGTGTATGCATTAAAAGTGTAACTCTAGAAAGCAATAACATATCCATATGCAAAGGAATACCCTGCAATATGATAATTGGCTTTGTTTCTAAATATAAAAAAATAAAAAATTTGAATTAAACAATTAAAACTAAAGATTATTTTTGTCTGAAAGTTTGGGCCAAAAATATGGGTGCACATTCTACACAAGAGCACATTATATATGACAAAATATGGTAGCTGCCGAAGATATGATTGTGGACAGAGCAGGCTGGAAGACGGTGGTTGGTTGGTGTAAATAAAGCTATTCCCGGAAACCCAGATCAGCATTTCAGTGACATTTACACGCCAGATCGTGTCCTTATCTTCCATGTGAGGTAAGCACAAATAGCCCTAACTTGCTTCTGAAAGTGAATTGTGGTCCCTCTTCATTTACTTATTTCACATCATTATTTATTGGTGCTATTTATGCTTTCTCCCATCTCAGTTCTCCCACTGGTGGCAATATTATTCAAGTTAATTCTCATAAATAAATTATTCCAACAATGGATTAAGTATAAATTAGTTGACATAATTGTGCATCCATTTTGGTAAATACAGAATGTGACATGAAGTATTTTATGCTAACATAAGCTCTTGGCTTCTCTGATCATTAAAATTCTCTGAATAATAATAAATCACATCATCTTCATTATCCTTCAAGTTTCTTTAAACTCCATGAATTTCAACAGAGAATAATGAAGAGGAATAAAAAGTTTTCTTAACCACAAACTGGGCAGCTTAAACAGCAGCACAGAAAGCACACATACTCTTAATTGAAAGTATTTTTTCACTCTCATCAGTAGACCATTTTTCTGCCTTAATTCTGAGGGACAGTATAGTCATTTAAAGAAATGTGACCTTTGAAAATTGCTAACTCCTTTCCATTCCCTAATTCAAAATTATTTGGGGGCTCAAATACCATCCCAAGGCTAAAACATTATATTCCAAAGATATGTTATGTTGCACGAAGAGGATTCTTGATCATTGTCTTCATTTTCTTTCTCTTTTTCATCTTTTATTTCCTTCCTCATCTTTTCTGCTCTTCCTCTGGCTCTTCTTTCCTCCCCTTCCTTCTTCACTCCTGCAATGAATTTATTGGTACCAGTGCTTAGTTCCCAAGACCTTGAAGAGAAAGAGCCTTTTTCTTGAAAATTCTAGCAGAGCCCTTAGGCCTGGCCTGGCTTGGGTCACATCCCTATGTATGTGAAGTGGCCTGAAGGATGTGGCTGTGATGGGCCAGGGCTTGGCTGTGTAGAGTAGTAATGGTGAGTTACAAGGGCTGAACAACAGGAAGAATGGTTCCTGAAAGCGTCAGTGGCTTTATCTCACTGAAAAAATGGAGGGAATGGATGCTGGCAAGAACAGTAAAGTGTCTCTACAGTTGTTGTATGTGTGTGTTTACGTAGATGATAAACTAAGAAAGCCTTTTCCCAATACAGGTATATAATATTTTTATTATACTAATGTGATAAGAATTTTTTGGTATAAAGTATAGATATCTTTTGAATATATGTTTTAAAAATGAATAATTTTCAAAAAATTGTTTATTGAATAATTCATCCTTTCTCAAGTGAATTTAACAGACCTCTTTTTTGAAATCTGAACTTCCACATACACGTGCAGGACAAGTAGAGGACTGGTTACCCCACAATTGCTACAACGCACTCCCTGCCCAGAGAGCTCCACGCTGCTCTAGGTGGCTCCTCAGATCGGCTCTCTTAGTCCCCAAGGAACCTGTGGATCCTAGTAGCCAAAAGCTCAACTTGAGATCCTTCCTCTCTGCAGATCACTAGCATGGCAGATTTGGATAACCAAGGACATTTATACATTGATTTCCTTATCCCTGGGGTATTTAAAAAATAATTGTGAAGAACACACACTCTTCAAATCAACTTCAAATTAATGTATAAGATTTTGGGCCAAATCCAGTAAATAATATCGGTTGGGAGCATATCAGTTTAGATATTTTCAGACATAAGAAATTAAGTTAATTTAACATGAGAATACTAGATAGGTATTCTAAAATGGAAATGACACTAGATACAAAGTGAGAACATTTGTACTTATTGTCTGCTTCACTTTGGGCTAGTTACCTAACTTCTAAACAGTGGTTTCCTTATACATAAAGTAAGGGTAATACTGTGACTTGCAAGGTTATTTTGAAGATTAAATGAGACTTATTAAATATCTATTATCAAGCTGGCCATATGCTAACATTGCTGAGTCTATGCTTAATTAGTTGTAACTCATCTTTAAAGCCCCAAATTGCCCTCATGGATCGCCATAGCCAAACTCTCTCAATATAGGAAATAACTTAGTGTTGCTTGTTCATCTTAATAAAACATTCCCTACATCTGTTCCCAGCACTATCTGTAGTGCTCCTCAGATCTCAGTCCATGAATTCCAAGAATTACTGGGAGGGAAAATACGTTGATAAAACAGTCACTGCTTAGTTCATAGAAGAAGCTATTAAAATGCATGTTATTTGAACAGATAATCAAGACAATTGAAACAGGTGTTGGAAAATGTGGTAGATGACCAGCAATAAATATTTTGGGTGTAAACCCAATGGAAAATTAGTTAAAACTTAAAATAGTTAAGTGTCTGTAGGGTTTATGCAAAAGGATTTATTTCTGTTTTGTCTATTTTGTAGCAGTCTCGAAACAAGATTTCCTTTGTCATCTCTCCCTGAAGAGCATTCACAACCCCGTCTAAGTGACAGGAATATTCCTGCAGTTTGAGATGGTGACTGGTCAGAAGTGGCCTCGCTGTCGGGCCTCTCAGTGGAGCTCTTTCACTCGGGTGTTCATATTAAATTAAACATACTCATATTAGCACTTTCAAGACAAATTTATGCATGTGGGAACTTTTATGTCTTTAAATACCACTTGGATATGAATGCGAGCTTGGTATTTTTTTATCTAATTGTGGGAGACATACTCAACTGTGGCTCCTAGGAGCCTCACCCCCTGGTGTTCTCTTGAGTCTGGGCAGGACCTGTGACTTGATTCTAACCAACAGAATGTAGCAGAGGTGACAGGGTCTTTTGTGATTACAATTCTACGGTTCTGCGGTGATACTGCATAAAATTGTAACGCTGTCTTGTGGGAGCCTCTCTTTGGCTTTGAAGAAGTGGCTATGTTGGGGAAGCTCTTATACCAGGGAGCTCTGGATGGTCTCTAGGAGCTGAGAGGAGTGTCTGCCCTACAAACAGTAAGAAAATGAGGCCCTTGGTCCCACAGCCACCAGCAAATGAATCCTACCAACAACTTGAAGAGCTTGGAAGCAGATACTTCCCCAGTTAAGCTTTTGATGAGACCATGGCCCCAGACAACATCTTGATTTTAGCCTCGTGGGCCCTGAGGCAGAGAAGCCAGCTAAGCTGTGCTTGGACTGAACCCACAGAAGCTGTAGACACTATCTACAGAAACTAGAGCTCATGCATAGCTGACGTTTGATTTCTGTGCTTATTGATGATGTGTCAATAGATAACTAATACTTCTTTTCCCCAAATTTGTCCCCACATCATATGATGTATTGTTACTATCTGATAAACCAGTGAGTTGAAGAAATTATATTAATCCACAATATAATTCAAATAATTGCTATCAAGATATAAATAACAAGTCCATATTGAAGGGACAATGACAGTAGAAATTGTATGGCGCATTGATTGGCCTGTGATTCTGGTTTTGGGTTCTAGGGCAGCTGCGATATTTCTTGATATTCCCATTCTAGGACCCTCTCCCCTTCATCTGTACAATTTAAAAAATGAAATGTTTAAACTAAATAAATTTTAAGTTCCATTATAGCTATAAATTTATAAGGGCTTCAGAATTATAGCTTAAAAATTATAGCTTTAATACCTCTAGTCAACTCTTAAATTAACCTCTTGTTTATTTTGGCGTTCCTGATGCTCATAAGTGCTTGGTTGGTATTAAAAGGGCCTTATTTAATGACTGAAGGGGGTACATTAACTTCTCACTAGAAGCCAGCTGATTAATTTACATAACATCTTTTCATCTCATCTATTTTGTTAAACTGGGAGATCTAGCAGCAAAAATATGACAATTTAGATTACAGCTTGTTAATTATAAATAGATTTTCTCAATTCATTGCTATATTAGAGAAAGGTGGTGCCTTTTCTCTTCAAGCTGAAAAATTTTTAATGTTTGCATTCTATACTTTTCCTACCCACAAAAAAGAGGAAACAATACCAAAAAGAAAGAAAAAGAAAAATACAAAAAGAGATAGAATTAATTTAATTTGGACTATACAAGGAAATTAAAAATTAGGTAATCCCATCCATTCTGCTCTTTAAAAAAATACCTTATACATCACAATTAGAATAGGGAATGTTTAGTGTCTTGTGTTGTCTGGTTTGTGTAACAAAATCCTACCCAGTAGCTGTCAGCAAAGTGATCTTAAAAAGTGGTAACCTTATTACCACTGACAGGTGCATTGTAAGAACTTTTCTTTCTACAGAGCAAGATGTTATTTCACTGTGTCTACAATTTAAAAAGAATGAAAGAAAGAAGAAACTTCCCGATTTGAAATGAGCTACTTTCTTCCCATTTCCCCTCATGTAATAAAAAGTCCATTCTGAAATATCATGTAGAAAACCAACACAGCCTCGTCATTCCAGACACCACAAAATACCAGGATCTTGTGTACCTGGGAAGCACTAAAAGAAGAATTTTAAAATAAATACGGGCTTGTCTATATTTTTCATAGTCAAAGAGGTCCAGATGGTAAAATTTTAGCTGGAAATTTTTAAAAATATACAGTGCAGCCCCATGTTAACATTGTTTTGGAATATACAAAATCTAAGAGGAAAATAGAGCCAAAGTGTAGAAAGCCAACCTATGGTGAAATAGGTGTTCCTTCTTCCCTCCCCTGAAGGAGACTGTGGAAGGGGTTGGGGAAGGCCCAGCACAACCAGAGGGGTTTGTGTGTGTGTGTGGGAGGGGGGGCAGGACAGGTTGAGGAGAGGAAAGGGAGCTGGTTTCTCAGGGAAGTTGCGTAGACTCAGGGCAACCACATTCCGGAGGCGGACTTGGTTAGAAGCCAGGATGCCCATCAGTTCATGGCTAGAAAAGAACAGCAGTGCAGAGGGGAGACAGGCCACTAGTCGGGGAAGACGAAGAGAAGGGAAGCAGAGTAGGAACTGGGAAATTGATTTCTTTTTGTTTTTAGTAAATTATTATTGAAATATAATGTAGGTCAAGGAAGTTCACATAAAGTGAAGAATTCATTAACTATATTGAATTCTAAAAAAATACCCTCTCAAACCTGGAATTTATTTATTAAAAATTGTGTATTTATTTTTACATGTTTTACATGTTAAACTTCAGTCACCTTCGAAGTCCTTTCCATTTGATAAAATACACCTATAAAGCATTTTTCCACTGCGCAAACCACTTTTTAAACTTGTTGATTTTGATGCCTTTTAAGTGCTCCTGCTGTTTTTTGTCTCATCTCTTTCACATTGACAAAATGATTCCCTTTGAAGATGTTTTCTCATTGGGGAAACAAAAAAGAAAGGTGCTTGGGGCACGATGTGGTGAATAGGGAGGGTGGGGCACAGGGGCCACACTGCTTTTGGTCAAAAACTGCTGACCACTCAATGCAGTGCAGGCAGGTGCACTCATAAATCACCCATCATGAAATGGGCAAATGCACTGAAAGAGTCTTCACAAAGGAATTCAGTGAAGCCAAACGCAGCCTCTCACAACAACGCCAGCTTGTCTACTGATGCAGATGGGTTTCCAGAACACTCACCTAGTGGAGGCAGCCTGTACTACAAGGTGCCCGCCCTCCAGAGGATAATTCTGTTATTTTTTAGGGTCCCTCTTTGTATTATATATATGTATGTTATATTTCATAGATATACGCAAGCCTACATCTATCTTAAAATATGAATATATAACATATGTTAATATGAATTGAATGAATATATATTCATATGTAATGTGTAGTATATACATACATAGCCGTAAAGATAAAATTTGCCCTTTGGGCAATTAGACTGTGAAGGGGGAATTGAGAATGAAACGAAAGTCAACTTTCAAAATTAACTTTCATTATAACTTGCAAAAACAGATAAATTGAACCAAACCAAAACAAATCACAAAGCTCATCACAGATGAAATTTAAGCTCCTTTAATTCCAGTTGATTCAAATCTATGTGTTCCAGCTAAAAAACCACAGATAAACTGATCCAACACGAACTCCAAGCAGACTCCTGTGCTCTGAAGATGAGGTGCCTGACTATTCCAGCGACTCCCAAGTGTTCCCCGTTCTTTCGGAATGTGGTGGTGTCTCTTTCTGGATTGCATTTCCTTGATAATCAGTTGGGCACACTGCATATATTCATTACCTATTGCGTGTCTTTGAAATTTTTTGTGAGGTGCTTCTTTAGTCTCATGCCCATCTTTCTATAGGTTGTCTTTTTTTTTAATTGACTTGTAGAAGGGATTTGAGATCTAGTTTCTATGTTAGATATGGCTTTCAATCCTACTTTTGTTACTTGCTGGCTACGTGATATTAAGCTGGGATATCAGTCTGCTGGAGAGGATCTTAAGAGAACATATGTTTTAAAAAGTCTTCGGTACAATTACAATACTAATAAAAATGACATTTAGTTATGAATAAGGCAAGTTCCTAAAAATATCTATTGGATAAGGCTCCATTAGATTTTGTTTACTGTGTCCTGAAAACCTTTGGATGATAATATACAGCCCTTGGTTCTGACTGTTTCTGCTCCTGACAACCCCAGAAGGGTTCCATTGCCTCATGGGGTTCCTATAGCTCCTGTCCCTCTCCTCCAGGCCTGTCTTTCTTCTAGCTTCTGCTGATCAAGAAACTGATATTAAGAGATGCTGAACAATCTGTTTGAGGTACATCCCTCCCAATAAGAGGTGGAACTCACTTATGGAACTGAATATAGAACTCAAACCCAGGCCTGCTGGGTCCAAAGGCAGCAGATTGTGGGCACACTAATCCATGCTGCCTCTTCATATAGTCTTAATGTTTGAGTTAGATGAGAATATTGTTGAGCTACTGCTAAGTTTGGGATGGACTTGGCCTTCAAAATAACATAACATGACCCATAGTCCTTATACTGAGTCCTATTTCTTAAAACCTGCATTACAGAAATGCTCAGTATCACCTGATGTATCTAACTATATGTTTACTGAGCATCTACTGTGGACATGAGGGATAAAGTGATGAGTAAATAAGGATAGTTCTAGTTCCTGTTTGCATGGAGCTCACTGTAGACAGTTAATACAAAGGAGGCATAAAAGGCTCAGAGAGAGGTAATAGAATAGATGTGATTTTTGGGGGGTGGCATGGATACAAAAAGGACTATTGAGCTCAGGAACCTATCCCTCTGGTCTCTTCAGATGCCTTATTCAATCTACTGTTACATTTTTTTCTATCTACTGCCTCCTTCTCACCCATAGTTAAATGTCTAGGTCTTCCCTCTCTTTAAATGAAAATGATACTGAGGAAAAACCTCCTTCATGGCTCAGCAGTCTCCTATGGCTCCCCATTACATCACTCTTTCCTGTTTCCTCATCTCCACTGTCTTCAGTACACTCAGTCTGCTGTTGCTGTGGTTCACTGAAACAGTGGTAGTGGTGTTGCAAGGATGCTTCTCGGGCCTAACAGTTCTCATTTCTTAGCATCTTACCCGATGGGTGGACATGCCTTTCTTCTTCCTGCTGGTTTTCCTTCTCTAGTCCTTCCCAGACTACTTAGTCTCCCTGGGGCTTCTTCATCTTCTATTTGTCTGTCAGCATACTGTCCTAGAAATTCTTCTCACTCAGTACACTCTCTCTAGGCATCATCTCTCTCCAACATGCCATCATCCAAGGGTACCTCCAGCATAGCTGACTCACAGCTGATATCCAGATCCACATCCAACCATCCATCGGTCATTTTCAGGTTCCCTCTGTGCCCCTGCCTGCCTTCTGAACTCTCCCATAATTAGAGAAGCATGAAATAAGCAATATGATAGGATACAAATAGTAAGACAATTAACCAAATAAATATATTTTTACATTTTCTGCCAGAAGCAGAACTCCAGACAATATTTTCTGTCTTCATGGTTTAACATGAATAGCAATGAAGTCCCAGCTGTACTTTATATTTCTCACATTTTTAGGATTTGTAGGCTCTTGGGCTT
The DNA here is from genome assembly GCA_004027475.1 of Anoura caudifer. Classification (NCBI taxonomy): domain Eukaryota; kingdom Metazoa; phylum Chordata; class Mammalia; order Chiroptera; family Phyllostomidae; genus Anoura; species Anoura caudifer. The sequence continues at coordinate 99,253 of PVKU01001103.1, forward strand.
CTCCTATGAGAAATGTCATTCTAGAAAGGGTGAGATATCAAAAGTGTCGCAGGGTCTGGTCTCGGACCAAGAAATTGGTTTGCGAATAAGTTCTCTCTCTCTCTTTCTGTCTCTCTGGTGTCACATAATACATAATTACAATGTACTTAAGCCTCCAAGAATTCAGCCATAAATAGTTAAGAACAAGGTTAATAACCTTAACTTTAACTTCCCTCTAGTTGCTAGTTGTGATTGTCTACAACTTTTACCCAGATCAGAACTTCCCAAAGATTTTTCTATGGAAATTAATCTCTTAAGATTAGAGCGCTGGACTAGCCGAGTCCCTTCATCCATACAGGCCCTGTATTTAACAAACTTGGATGCTGCCTATTCTCTTTCCTCTTGGGGAGTCATAATACACATCGGCCTACTGCAGGCTCGATGAAATGCACAGTCATCTGTGTAACTTGGCATTTCCTGTACATATTAAATCACAGGAGGTTTTTTCTCTAAATTTATTCATTTGCTAAAGAATGCAGTGTGGAAAATATTGATAAGACTCTTTTGGGCTTGATATTTCTACTTTGCAGCACCTCTTGTACTAGCCAGATCCCTATATTTACCAGAAATTATATAAAATAATAATAATGATAACAGCTAATACTCAGTGAATGTACTGTGTCCCAGGTATTATCCTAAGTGCTTTATAGGTGTTAGCTCATTAATCTTTCCACCAGTCCTGGGAAAGAGATATTTTGCCAACCACATTATGTAGACAAGAAAACTAGGGGACGGAGAGGTGAGTTATTTTGCCCAACGTCACACAGATGATGATTGAAACTGGAATTTCAACCAAGGCAGTTAGGATCAAGTGTCTGGAATCAATACCATTCTTAGCGGCTCCCCTACTTTCTAGTCTGTTACAAATCTCCAGAACTTGACGCATGCACAGTACCTGGAGAACAATAGGCTTTTATTAATGTTTGATGCTACATGAATCATCTGGCATTCTGTCTTCGATAAATAAGCTTTCATTCTATCTATATATTTTCTAACAATGTAGTTGACTGGAAGGAGCCCCGAAATGACCTTCCCCTCCCCTCCCCTCTCCCAAGGCTAACTCTGCTGGCTAGTTAAGGAAACAAAGAAGGAATTATGTGGTAACGCAAAGCCAGCACCTGGTTGGCTTCTTCAAATAATCTGCCAGAACCCAGCTTGGAAATGGTATAGTCGTGGGTCACCAAACACACACAGATATCACAGAACAGACTGCCAGAAGATGACAAACATTTGAATATAAATTAAAAAGCTTTGCAGACACAGCACAACAAAAAGCCCAATTAACAAAACTAACCATATGCTACTACCAGAATGGTTGGACACAGTATAAAACACACACTCCTTCTCACACACACACAATAAATGAAACTCAGCTGAAACAGCTTCATCATCCAAACCAGAACCAGTGCCAAACTGAGACCCTGCAGAGATTGAAGAGTCACTCGGTATGTCCCCCAGTAAAATATCTGTCAAGGCATGGTCACCCGGGAGCACTGAAAAAGTGGTCATAGAAACTGAAGCAAAGCAATACACTTTTGGATGTTTTATTTTTTTCTTTCACATTGAATTACCACAGACTTTTATTTATTTAGCAACTTTTTAAAATACTATAATATGGTATGAAGAGCATGAACTTTAGAAGCACACAGGTTGGATTTAAATCCTGGCTGTGTACCTTGTTAAAAGTGTGATTTTTGCAGGATATTACTACATATGGAAATGGGGATAGGAACACTCACTTCTTTATAGTTTTTTCAGGATTGAAACTGATGCTGTAGGTACAAGGTAAAGCACAGTGTTTGGCAAACAGTAAGCATGTACTTCATAAATAGGAGCTATTAATCTTTATTGTTTTAAGTCATACATATTCCAGAATATAAACTGGAATGCATATTTTAACTTGCTTACTGTTTTGTTTAAGCAAATGGAAGAAAATTCCATTTCAGAGAATTCTGTCCTTGCTGTTTTATTATTGCAATAACAGCGACAGTGCGAGGTCATAAAATATTTCTTCATATGCTCATTCATTCATTCATTCATTCATTCAACAGTTCCTGAACATCCTTTGGGTTCAAGTGAACTGTCCACAGGTGCTGAGGATTTAAATGTGATTGAGACACAACATCCACTTTGAAGATGCTCTGAGACTGGTGGTGAAGACATCCAGAAAAGGATATTATTGTAATAAATATGGTAAATACTAAAATATTTGTATGTTTTGAACACTATGGGAGTGTTCTTAATTTTGTTTGAAGGGTTTACTAAAGAGTCATTTGAACTTTCGTATTATATCAGAGACTCAGTGGTGACTTCAGGAGGAAACAGGTGTTTGGGGATGTATTCATGTGCTAATTCCACTTACTGGAACTGTATTGGGAAAATGATAGACAGCTGTTCCATAGGCCAATTCAACTAACTTCTGATTATTCAACACAGAAAGGAAGAATTTTCCAATTTTTAAAGCTTATTCCTCTCCCCACCCCCAGCTTCCACAGAACAGTTTTTAAAATGTAGATATTTAAGACAGAATGTGGACTTAGGAGTTGTCTAGACTTAAGGATAATTTCCCCTGGTCCTTTCTAGATGGGGCCTTAGGGAAGTCATTTAACTGTTTTGAGCTTCAATTTCCGCTTGTAAAATTGGAGATTATGTCTGCCTTATTAGGTATGCGCAGTGTGTGGTTGCAATCAGGTGAGCCTCAAGATATTGGGAAATAAGGTGATAAAATTGTTCTTGGAGAGTTAGGAAATTAATATGTAACATTTCAGAGCAGCATGCAAGGGATTCTCAAGAGGCAGCAGTCCTTCTCAGGACACAATGCAGAGCTGCGTGGTGTTAAGGGGCAGCATGAGTGAACGTCTTTGAGTTAAGGACAGAATGTTCTCGGTGGTAGGGGAGGTGGCCAGTCATGGATTCATAGAAAAATGGGTCATTGGATCAAAGATTAGCATTGCCCACTCTAGACTGTGCGGGGAAAGTGCTTACCATATTTATATAAACATCCAGCCTGCTTTACAGTGACATTTGCTGAAGTGAATTAATGTAAATCTGTCAGTAATTTGGTCTTTTGTGAATGAGCAGAGCCAGTCTGATAGTGGAATGTTGACCCAATCACACTTCAGAGCTATCAAGATGAAAGTCAAGGAACTGCAATGAGGGTAATTCACCCAGGCGGGCCCCACGTGGTGGTTTCTGCCTGGACGATCATGCAGTCTATCCATGACCCCTCCACTGGGATGTCACGTAGGCATATCAAATATGGGGAGCCTGAAAGCAAACTCCCCTTCTCTCTTACTTTCTGGGTGCTGTGCCCTGGGGTGTCTCCCATGATTTCTGCCCCTGGTACTCAGGCCCTGTGCAATCCCCTCCCTTTGAGGGTGAGTGGGACCTATGGCATGCTTTATGCTGGAGAATATGGTACAGGTGATGGGGTATAACTCTTATGATATATTATGGTATATGGTAACAGTAAAAGAACAAAATGTCTGAGAAGCTGACTTTGAGTTAATCAAAGGGAAGATGATCCTGGCTGGCCCTGAGCCAGTCAGGTGAGCCTGTTATTAGAGGACCTCAACATTCCCTGCGTTACAGAATTCAGACAGCATAGAGTCCGGTAATCGCCGTCGCTGGCTTTGGAGAGACAAACTGCCATGGATCTACTGGGGCGAGGAAAGGAATTCTGTTAACAAACTGAGGAGGCTTTAAAGTGGACCTTTCCCTATTGAGTCTTCAGATCGGGATGCAGCCCAGCTGGCACCTGGATTTCAGCTTTGCGAGACTCTGAAGAGAGGACTCAGGTGGAATTTGTGGTGCAACAAGGGAAAGCAAATGCACACATCATGTCCAAGCCACAAGGAAATCTTGACAGTGACCTCCTAAACATACCCGGAAACTCATCTCTTCTTTACACTCTTACCTCTCCCTCTCTAATCAAAGCCTCCGATGTTTATTGCTTGGACAATCGTAACAGATTGCTAACTGGCCTTCCTACTTCTACCCTCAGATCCCAACACTTTATTCTTCCAAGCAGCAGTCAGAGTTATCCTTCTAAAACACAAATCATGATATGCCTTTCCCCCATTAAAACCCAGGCAGCTTCATTCAGAGCCCTTCATTCAGAGCCTAAACCACAGAGCTACCCTTTCTCTGTTCAAAATCCTGCAAATGATTGCCTTCCCACTGGCTTTACCAAGTTCCTCACCATAGACTTCGAGGCTTCCTATGAGTTTGCTTTCAGCTCCCACTCTCACCTCACACTCTATTCTCCTTCTGCTTCTCTTTGTAACACCGCACTGCCCCCCGTTTCTTAACTTTATTAAGGGCATTTGTGATTCTTTATGAATCTACATCAAAGTAAAAATACTTAAGGACATATATATGATAATATATTAAGGCATATTAGTCAGACTTTTTTAAGGCTTTAAGAAACCAGTGCATATATATGTTAAACTGGATTTTTGGACTTTTTTGCAATGATATAGGGAGAATCAAAGAAGGCATGAAGAGCCATACCTACAGATTTCAGGGGAATTGATGTTGAACTAATTACTTAGACTTGCTTTGCTTCAGTTTCTTCATCTATAAAGTAAGGATTATTACAATATTAACTGGTTGAATTGTTGCAAGGAATGAAATAATTTAATTCATGTAGAGTAGACCAGTGTCTGGTATATGATAAATATTAAAAACAACTCCATCTGCTCCTTAAATGACTATTAATTAGGTTATCAGTCAGGAAACCAGAAACACAGAACACACTGTGGGAATGAGCTTTTGCTGCTGGGATGAGAGCACACACCCGCAGGATGAGCTGAGCAAGGGAAGGTCTGAAAGAGGAGGGGAGTCAGAATCAGAGAAAGGCTCGGACATAGACACAGTGTAAAAAGGGTTAACTTGAGCCTGCATTTTCCAGAGAGTTTCTGGGGACTAAGAAAGAAGCTTTTCCTGCTGACTCTGGCCAAGCGCACGTGGGCAGTAGAGCATTGTGTGGGTTCTCTGGCATTGCTACTTGGCATGGAAACCCTGGGGACTGAGGGCTGAGAAAAAGTGGATGCTTACGGCCCTGGTTTCTGCACAATTTGGGCAACCTGCTGCCAGAAATACCCTCTTTGCCCTTACCCAGGCAGGATGGACCCAACCGGAGAGAATGGCCAGGGAGTGCCCCCTGGGGACCAGAGGGTTGTGTGGCAACAAGCATTTATTTTGTGTTACTCTATCTACACTCACCATGTGGACTGACATTCTCACTGTCTGGGCCTCTTGTACGGGTTCTGCCACTACAGACTGGCTTTCTCCTTGCCTCATGCTTCTGCTTATTTGTTTATTCTGGAGCCACAGGTCATCTTTGTATTGTCTTCCTCGTTACACGTCACTTAGCTTCTGCTCTAGCCACCATTGGATTATCATGACATCTCTCACTTCTCTTCTCCAAGAGGGTTTCTTTTCTTGGATCAGTTAGCTTCAGTCCTCCCTTTAGAGCAAAGATGTTGCATTAGGCCACTGCATGGGTCTCTTATCAGCATATAACTGGACTGTTCTTGTACCAGGCTTCCTGCCCTGGTCAAATCTGCTTTGGCCTAAGTCCAAGTCATGGGATCCCTGTGCAGATGACCCTTCAGAAGGGGCTAGGCCTGCCCAGCAGTTAGGTTTCCCATAGGACAAATGATGTGGTTGGAAATTTCTATATAATACATCCTTTAAAAAACATAGGCATGCTAGCTATTGTACAAAGCATCATTTAATGTGATACTCAGAGCAACCTTGTGATGTAGATTTTATTAAAATGTTCATTTTTTTGAGGGCAAACTGGGACTTATAGAGGTGAAGATCACGTATCTGGAACGTGGTGGCACTGAGATCTGAAGACCAGCAGCTGGCCTCTGTAACGCGCTCCGCTAATCTGAGCATGCCTTTTAGAAGCAACGGCGATGACTGCCTTTTAAATTTGATGTCATCAAACGTCTGAGATGGTTGTGTTATGTTGAAGCAGCTAAAAGCAGACTAGGGAAAATTGTACTTTCTTAAAGTCCTTCGCTAGGGCAAATAAAGCATTTGGGGCTGTCAATAAATTGCCCTAGTGTGTCTAGCCTACAATTCATGAACTCAGAAAGAGTATACTAAAATTAAACTGCATACTTACCTTGCACACATAAGAAAGCAATCCCTTGCATACATACCTAGGTAAATACCGTTACTTCCTTTTTTAAATTTTTATTTTTAATTTATTTTAATTGTTGTTCTTGTACAGTTTTCCATCTTTTACTCCCATCCCAGCCCACCACCCCAGCCCTCCCCACCCCCCTCCCATTTTCACTCCCCTACTTTTTATCCATGTGTCCTTTATACTTGTTCCTGTAAACCCTTCCCCTTTTCCCCTGATCTTCCCTCCCCTCTCCCCTCTGGTGACTTTCAGTCTGTTCTCAATTTCAGTGTCTTTGGTTATATTTTGCTTGTTTGTTTGTTTTGTTGGTTAGGTTCCTGTTAAAGGTGAGATCATATGGTATTTGTCTTTCGCTTCCTGGCTTATTTTACTTCTTATTCTTAGTTTTATTTTGAAAGTTTGGAAACATTTGATATAACCTCTCATAAACCTCTTGCCTTCAGTAATGTTAATAACAGCTCAATTTCTCCATCATGAAGAAATGGTGATCATGTTAGTAATTTGAAATGACTGAATTGAAATTTATTTCCTGGTTCCACTGCATATCACAGTAAGTACCTCTAGAGGGCAGCACAGCATGGCAACTCTCATATGTGCCTGGGAGTGCTGGGGGATTAATGGCAAAAAAGACAATGTTGGACTATTTACCATGTAAGTAAGTATCATTTGTTTTCTTTCCTTTTTCAAAAACATACATTCCATACAGTCCTTGTCTTTCATCCACTAGCTCCCAGTCCTCCAGGCTGTCACTTGTTATACAGGACTTGAATTACTGTACTGAAGAGGGAATGATTTATCACTTTAAGAAAAGACCTTCTTTCATCGCTGTTAGGTTGTTCTTATCACTCAATAATTAGCCACTCCTTCAGACGAGGATTTCAAAATGAGAGTTATGATTTGCTATGGCATCTCACAGTTCCAGCTATTAGTGTTCAACCAGCTGAAACTACAAGACTAAAAATAATCCAATTAAGTCACAACAGTATACTTTGAATCAGTGCTGAACAGATGGTGAAGTATCCTTTATTCATCATTAATTAATGTTCATTTAGCGCCCACAGAGAATGACTCTGGGTTACTGCTTCCTGAAGGCAGACAAAACTTCCCCTGCTTTCGGAGTTTGCTCAGTCTTGTTGCTGACAAGCCACTTCAGGACCTAGAAGAGTTTTATAAAATAAATCAGCCTTGGAAATGGGGACAACAAAGGCTTCAACAGAAGGTAGGCAATCTGATGAGTGTGAGGGAAGGAGCAGGGATAGAAGGAAGAAGTGAGGGGGGAAGTTTAGGAATATCAGCTCTTGCAGGAAAGGAAAATAATGAACTAAATGCAAATTGCTCCTGAATGTTACTGAAAGTCTGAATTGAGGTTCATAATGAGAATTTATAGCCAGGCCAACTTCCATGGCTTTATTTCTTTTCTGATAGTTGCTGGCAGCTCAGAAGTGGGAGTGGAAAGTGATCAAGAACAGACGGTCAGCTTTTCCCAGGGCTGGTAAGTGGTAAAGTGGGCATGGGAGAAAGACAGGTGGCCATGTTTGAGCAGGTTGTTCAAATGACTGAGAATGGAATCCAGGTTGTGGAAGGTCAGGGGAACTAGAAGGACGAGGATAATACTTGGGTTGTGAAGGCAGGATGTGCCCTAAAAACCCTGTGTGTTCCCTGACCATGGACTCCACCTTCATACTCAACTCAAAATAGACTTTTCATTCCATTTCATATATAAAGATTATGTTCAAAGACTCAAAGATTTCTTTAACCCATGTGCTATTTGGCCTGATGTAAAAATATGACCCAGCTGAAAACCTCTAAGGCAAGGTTTATGTCACATGCTCTCCTGTACTTATGGTGGGAAAGACAGACAGCTTGTCAATGTGAATCTAGTGCACGGCTGGAGAGACATGTTGCCCATTTCTGCCAGGTTCTGAGTGTGTGCCCTTCCCATTAGTACTTGCTATTCTCCTTTGTGTTAATGTGGTTCAGACAATGGCAAGGCAGAGAGGTCAGAAGATGGGAATATGGGCTGCGGAATCTGTCATCTGAGATCACATCCTGGTCCAGCACTATCTAGCCGTGGGACCCGGAAGAGCAAGTTTTGTAACCTCTCTCCAGTTCGGTGTTCTGTCCGTGAAATGGCGTTGATGCCAGTGCTCACCACATAGGGTTGCTAGGAGGATGGAGGAGATATATGGAACAGCTCACCTGGAATGGAAGTCTAGCATATAAAACACTTTTAATTAGCTAAGATGATGATGGTGGTGGTGGTGGTGGGGATTAACTCAATAACTACAGGGAGTCAACGAAACTGCATAAGAAATACACCCTCATTTTCTTGAGATGAAATGAGTGGGACTTGGGTCCCCTGAACACAAGCAGGATACAACTAATGGTTATAATTATAACCTGTCCAATTTTTTCATGAGTAGTATATCAATTAAATGTCTGGTCTAAGGCTTTCCACATAGCACATTCAGATAGAAAAAACTCCCAAGAGACAGCTAAATTGTTCAAAGGCTTTTATAAAAATTCATATAAAACATATTGATTCTTAATTCAAATCACTATGGTTTCATAGTAGAAAAAGTGGAAAACAAACAAAAATATAAAAACAAAATCCTCATAATCCCATTATCCACATGTAATCATAAATAGCTACAAATAACCAAGGATATCTTATCTCTTCTGAGCCCCTTTCAATGGATACACATCTATCTCTTCCAATTTAAAGAAATTTGTTGCAAATATTAAAATGCCAAGAAATCTAGACCAGGGTAATTAGAGAGATCAATCATACTCATCAAGAATTGGAATATGGAGAAGGAAACACATCAGAAAAAGCATTCCTGCCCTAGCTGGTGTGGCTTAGTGGATTGCGGGCCAGCCTGTGCACCAAAGGGTCACTGTTTGGATTCCTAGTCAGGGCATATGCTTGGGTTGCAGGCCAGTTCCCCAGTAGGGGGCGCATGAGAGGCAACCACGCATTGATGTTTCTTACCCTTTCTTCCTCCCTTCCCCTCTCTCTAAAAATAAATAATGAAATTTAAAAAAAGAAAAAGAATTCTTAAAAAATATTGAATATAGAATGAGCAAGACAAGGATGTTCAGGCCACACCTAAATTTTCTTTATCATTCTTTTGTCCTTCCTCACATCTGAATGCTGCTCAGTTTTGGTGTGTAGTTTGATGGCTTAGGGCAGATTTTTAGGGTGTTTGGAAGCTAACTTGATGTATAAACAGAGGAATATAAAGAGACTGGTTGGAGCAGACTCTGGTCTTCTTTCCAGCTTGTAATATAAATATCAACCATTAAACTTGAATGGATGAATGCCATGACCTTTTAAATGAGTGGAGTTGAGGGAAACTTGTATAGTAGATTATTCATATCACACAAAAGTCACTATAACCAGGGCTGTTAAATTCTAATCCACAAATGATTTGCTGGGCCATTGGTCTAGATTTTTGTCTGAAAGACATTATATGATTCTGATTCTATGGGAGCTATGTTACTACTGTGTATAAGTTGTAGTAACTGGTAGCAATGCAAAATAATTCTTGTCTATAGACATGCAAACAAATTCTGTACTTTTCTAATATTAATTTCTTGAACTGGTTATTACACCTCAACAGTTCCCTCGTTAATGAGTTAAGTAAAATCTCTAATACATATTCATTTTCATATTTGTACAAGAGTCACAATTTTAACATTTTCCCTTTTTCAGATAATTATCTTTTGACCATGTTATTTTTCTCTGTATTAACAATCCAACACAGGTGTTTGTCTTCTGTTTGCCTCCTATGTGGTATCAGAAGTAGACACTCACCCTTTCTCATAATTTCATTTTTAATGACATTATTCAAAAGTCACAGCTCCTTGACATTTGAATGTGCAGTTAAAGAGCCTCTTGAATTTCCCACAGCAGTATACAATTTTCTCAACCACTTTCTTTGGCTTGGCTTATTTCAACAGAAAATTAGGAGGGTAAATGTCTTAGCTTACACTGCTGTAACAAAATGCCATATACCAAAGGCCTTAAACAACAAATATTTATTTCTCACAGTTTTGGAGTCTGGGAGTATAAGAATGGGGGCCAGCATGGTCAGGGTCTGGTGAGGGCCCTCTCCCAGCTTGTAGACAGCTTACTTTTTCTCAGTAACCTCACCAGGCTAAGAGGGGGCTCCTGTCTCTTTGTGTCCTTAGATGGGCACTAGTCCGTCTCATCATGGGGGCCCCAACCACAGGACCTCATCCAAATCCAATGGCCTCCCAGAGGCCCTGATGTCCAACACCACCACGTTGGGGATTAGGGCCTCAGCATATGGATCTGGGGGAGGCACTTTCAGTGAGGAAACCAAGTGTATCCATTTGGGGTATATCTCATTTTCAAAGATCTTTGTTAGTAGACACTTAAATTTCCTCTGATATAGGAGTAGTTCAGGAGGTTTTTCTTGCATTACATTTCTTTATTATTTTTGCCTTTTGAGTTTCCATATATATATACTTTTAAATTACTGATAATTAATGCATTGTGAGTTAGAAAAATTCTAGTGGTAGGAATGTACTGTGACTTTCTTTACAATCATTAATACAATCACTTTAGGAAATGTTTTTTAGCCAGATGAAAACAATATGTCATCAATAGGTTATAAATATATTGTCATATATTTGTTCATTTATTTTAAGAGAGGGGAAGGGAGGGAGAAAGAGAGGGAGAGAAACATCCATGTGTGGTTGCCTCTTGTGTACCTCCTACTGGGCACTTGGCCTGCAACACAGGCATGTGCCCTGACTGGGAATCAAACTGGTGACCCTTTGGTTCACAGGCCAGCACTCAATCCACTGAGCCACATCAGCCAGGGCCAATATTGTCATATATTTGAAGAATTTAAACAATAGTTCTTGAATGTCCCTTTCTCTACCTTATCAAATTAATCATTCCACATAATTTAGAGTTCAGGTCTTTTTTTTTTTCCTTCTCTCAGAGAGGGAGAGGGATGGGAGGGAGAGATTTTTTAATTAATTAATTAATTAATTAATTAATTGTCATTTATTTAAGGGATTGGCTTGCATGATTGCAGCAGTGGCAAATCTGAGATCTGTAGGGAAGGCAGTCAGGCTAGAAATTCAGGTAAGCATTACGTTGATGTCCCATTCTTTAGCACCAAATCTTTAGGGCAGGCTAGGAAGTTCAGAACTGAAGCAGGATTTCTATGTTACTGTGTTTGAGTCAGAATTCCTTCTTCTTGGAAATCCTCCTTCAGTTCTTGCACGTAAGGCCTTCAATTGACTGGATGAGGGTCCTTACTTTACTTAAAGTCAACTGGTTGTAGATGTAAATCACATCTACAAAATGCCATTACAGCAACATCTACACTAGTTAGTGTTTGACCACACACCTGGACACCATGACTTAGTTGTCACACACCCTCAACTCAGATAGAACCTCTTGTGAAATGCTTTCTGGCTACTTTATCTTCAGATGTTGAGACAAATGTTAAGATTTATTATGAAAATTTGTGCTGTTTAAAAACAAAGTTCTTGCTTGTTAAACTATAACAAAGTGCACATTACATTGATGACTTTATTTTTTAATTTTTTAAAAAGATTTTATTTATTTATTTTTACAGAGAGGGGAAGGGAAGGAGAAAGAGGGAGAGAAACGTCAGTGTGTGCTTGCCTGTTGCGTGTTCCCTACTGGGGACCTTGTCCACAACCTAGGCATGTGGCCTGACTGGGAATTGAACCAGCGGCCCTTTGGTTCACAGTCCGTGCTTAATCCACTGAGCTACACTAGCCAGGGCAGATGACTTTAAATAGATTACAGCAAGAGAAAAAATATTTCTCTAAAATATGACACTAGTCAAAAGAAATAAAAAATTCCTGAAATCATGAGTGACTGTTTCATGGATATCAAACTTACAAGTTTGAAAATAATGGTAATGAAAATTATGGTTTTTATATGGATATAAAATTTCTTTCATAATATCCTTCTAACTGTCCAATGAACTCAAAAGGAATCCAGAGGCTTTACAAGAAATAAATGGCAAAGATTTATTCAGGGGTGTTAGAATTTGCAAACTGGAACACAGGTAGGCAGAAACCCAGTAGTATTTCAAAGAAGAAAGAAAAGTTAAAAGTTCATATAGTAAAAATAAATCCTTGAGAATTATTAGTTCTGCATTCTTAGCCTTAGGATTGGCTGAGGACTGTTATCAGTCAGAGGTCATGAAGTCTGGATGATGGAAGGTGGGTGTCAGGATGTCTGGTCATGTCTGGTGGTCTGGATAATGGATATCAGGTGGATGTATATGTGAGTCCTACAGAAGGTGATCAGGTGGCCTGGATACGTGAGTCTTTCAGGGGATCATCAGAGAGTTATCTGGAGCTACATCTGTATATTCAGGCATTGATACTGGAGTGGAAAATTCAAAAAAGTTTAAGTTCTCAGCCCTTGTAATGTTAATAATTTTAGCAGATTGGTTAAAGTGACTCCATTTTACAGAGGGTCAGGCACAAATAATGCCCCTTTTTATTACCAATTTTTTATTACAAAATTATAAGCATGTAATTCTATGACATAACAATATCACACTTGAGCACACAATATGACATTTTAGGTGAAAATTTCAAATTAAAACTAGAAATTATTACACTCATATCATTACCCTCTCAACCACACTCAAGCATGTGTTACTTCTGCTGGTCCCTGTATAATCCCTTTTGTTACTTTTTCCTCAGAGCTACTTAAATATATGAGGTCTATCCAGAAGGCATCCAGTCATGTAATATGAAAAATAGAGACATTTATTAAAGAAGATACAAGAAACATTGTACATAGGACAATGACACCTCAGTCCCCTTCAAAGTAGGCACCTTGGGACCTCATGTTTGCCAACAACTGCCTTGTCGTATTTTCCTGAATCTCATCAATGGTCTGAAGTCTCTTCCCTTTCAAAGGTGATTTTAGTTTTGGGAAAAGCCAGAAGTCATAGGGCACCAAATTTGGGTTTTAGGGGCTGAGCCACCTGGGTGATTTGATATTATGACAAAAGACTCTGCCCGAAACATGATGCATGAGTGGTTGTGTTGTCATGATGAAGTTGCTAATCACCAGTTGCCCATAGCTGTGACCTTCTGAATTATCCAAATAGTTTCCGTGGAGAAAGTGTTCAAGCTTAATGCAAAATCTGATGCAGATTCCTTGTTCTACTTGCTCAGTCATTTCATTTTATTTTATTTTATTTTATTTTATTTTATTTTATTTTATTTTATTTTATTTTATTTTATTTTATTTTTTATTTTAATTGTTCAAGTACAGTTCACACTCAGTCATTTTGAATGTGATGGCCACACAGTACACATACTCATTCAATAGCATCTACCAACTCCTCTGACTAGTACAGTGAAGTTGTCATTGTTCACACATGTGCATTCCAGTCCACTCTTCTTGGCTGCCAGGTTACATCGATGTCATGAAACCCATTCTTATTATGTAACAATGGCTGGATTTTTGCAGACAGATCTCATATATCTTACGTTTCTATTTTTATGAATGCCAGTCAGTAGTATTTTTTATGGGTATAGCTCATCTCAGCCACAAGTAAATGATGAAAAACAATGGGAAATATCTTTTAACATACTGAAGTTGAAAGGAATAGTAATAAGAGTAAAAAATTGAGTTGCTATGTCTCTTTACTGATAGAATAAACCCAGATGCAAGATTGAAAATTTAGTTTTTATTATTGCAACATTATAGTTTTTCAAATAAATTAAAGAAAAGCAATTTCAAAATTTCTCAGGCAATGATAGTTAATACACTAAAAATAATTTGTATTAAACATGAAAAATAAAATGAGTTTAAATAACAATTTTATAGCCTAAGCCGATTTGACCACACTCACAAAATAAGTTATAGTTTCTTTGTGTGCTTTAATCAGGACAAAGCTATAAGGTACTGAATATTCTTAAGACTTTATTTTACTTGTGGTGAGACACGTCAGTAATAATATTTTATAGTACTATGAAACATACAAAGTCTTTTTTTTTCCCCTCCCATTTATTTGACATCTCAGATCAGGTTCTTTTTGAGTGAAGATCTTGGGGGTAATATGTCATCTGCAATAGCCTAGTATATTTTGTTTCATCCTAGCACCACTCATTTAAATAAAAATGTTAGCTTATGTTTGTATAACCTCTAAAAAGTATTAAGTTCTTTATCTTCCTTGTCTGATTGGTCTGAGGATGAATCTTAGGAGGCTGTCTTGGCCTGTTCATGTAGGACAATGCAGCATGGTAGCCAACAGCACAGATGCTGGTGGCCAAGTCTCTGAGCTTGAAACTTCACTTTGCCTTATGTGACCATGGACAGATAGCCCAACCTCAGTTTCCTTACCTGTAAATGGGAGCAAGGCCACCTCACTGTGGTAAGGATGAAGTGAGTTGATGCATATGAGTTGGCTGGAGACCCCCCCAGACCCTAGAAGTCCCTATACGGCCAGCCTTGGCTGCTGCTCTTGTTTTGCACATGAGGAGCCCATGCTGAGAGAGCTTATGTACTTTTTCAGTATTTTTTCCCCCTGTTTTGCAGAGTTAGCTCTTCAGTGGGAAACAAAGAGAAAGGGGCTTAGTGCAACAAAGAATACTAAAAAAAATTAAATAATTGTGTCAAAGTTTAAGTCATTTTCAAGAATCATTTGTTTAAGAAAGCCTTCTCCCTTATTGACTTCTGGAATAATTTGGATTGTTACAGCCTCAGGGGTGCACAATTACATTAAAATTAATATTTCAGTACACCAGCAAAAGGAAAGCACATTTTCATTTTCTGTCTATGACATCAAAAGACTTTCCTGAACAATGGATTATTTCTGCAATGACAAGGGCATTTAATGCACATTAAATAAAGGGCATTTAATTTTATTCTTATGTGGTGCCTGCTAGTTGATGTTGATCATATAAATGACCCACACACATTTTTTCCACTTCAATTCAGGGATATACTGAGTGTTATGAACTGAATGCTTGTGTCCCCCACCCCCAAATGTATATGTTGAAATCCTAACCCACAATGTGATGGTATTAGGAGGTTGGGACTTTGGTTGATGATCAGGTTATGAGGGTGGAGCCCTCATGAATGGGAGTAGTGCCCTTATAAAAAAGACCTTGCCCCTTCTACCATGTGAAAATATCCTCATCATAGTTGGGCAAAATCATCTTGTTGCCCCTGCCCAGCATTATGAGAGAGTATTGTACTTAATATGGCTAGCCTGGGTAAAGATCAAAATTCAAAATTTGAAGTATGGTTTCTACTGAACATGTATCACTTTTGCACCATTGTGAAGATAAAGAATCATAAGTCAGGGACCATCTATATACATATACAGACCCCACCCTATCATATGGGTACCGATAAGTATCTCTATCAACTCTTTAATTGAATGACTTTGCTATTACTCTGTTCATAGCACCCATGTACATGCAAAAATCTTTCTTTTTTCTATGCTAATAATGATTTTGGTTTAATTGTTTCCCTACCAGAGTGCTTTTTGTCTTCCTTTCCTCTTTAGCCTTTCCTAACCTTATGCATGGAGGCCCCGATATTCTCCTCTGGACTCCTACATCCATCCCTATAACAGTACTCACTTTCACTTTGAATTACATAACTGTTCCAAGAATTTCCACCTTGTTCATTCAGTTAGACTGAAGCCTAGGTCAGTAAAAACCACATGTACTATGATCTTGCTGCATGCTTAGTAATTATTACTTGAAAGAGTACATTTCATCCAGGCTATTTCAAAAGATGGTATAAAAGAAACCACTGTTAGTCAAGATAGATTTAGCTTATAATCAACTTATTAACCACAATCAAACTTTTGATTTTAACCATCTAGTCAACCACCTACTTAAATTTCTCTTTGGATGTCTGAAAGACACTGAAGCCCCTTACTTAACATCCTGAGTATGTCAGATCCCTTGACAGATGCTCTCATATTTATATCTACTTTGAAATTTTATTCTTTTGTGTAATTATTTGCTTAATATTTGATTGTCTCATTGGACTACAACTCCATGAGGGCAGACAAAATGACTGTTTTTCCCACTATTGTGTCAGACATGTATATTAGAAGGAAGGAAGGCAGGAAGGAAGGGAGCATTGGAGGGAGGAAGGATGGAAGGAAGAAAAGAGGGAAGGAAGGAAGGAAGGATGGAAAGAATGAAGGAAGAAAGGAATAAGAATTCTCCAGGCTATTGTTGAAGTTTCAAAGGCTTTTCATCCCCTTAGCTGTATGATTTGATGTTTCTTCATAGACTGCACTAATATTTCCAAACAAAATTGCTTTTAAAATTTAACATGAAGACCAATTTCCATTTCAAAATGAGCCAGTTATCGAAAATGTCTTCAGTGGTGTTGCAAATGGTTGAAGCTCCCTCAAATGTTTTAGGCATTTAGTAATGGGTGTCTGTGACTATCTCCTAAAATTGCTTATCTGGTTGTCTCTAAACAAAAAGGAAAAAGAAGCCTGGAGAAGTAATCATCACGCTGTGAGTAAAATAAGTGCAGAAAATAGCTCCATAAAACAATATTTTTAAAAGAGCCTTTTTTGTTTTGTTTTGTTTAATGTCCCAGAACCTTTCCAATGTGAATTAAGAAGAAAATGCTACAAAGTAAGTAAAGTTGGTTAAAATTGTTTCAGGACCAAACCATAAATGCAGGACACAAAAAAGGGGGGGTGTGGAGGAGGTCCAGATGGACATTTACATCCTAAACCATAAAGTATGCATAGATATGGAAGTCTCCTTCTGGTCTAAGATGAGACAGGATCTTCCCAAGGGAAATGCACACAGAAGGCTTACCCGGGTCTGTTGGAAACTACTTTCCATTGTCATTGACCAGTGCATCCAAAAATGTTGGGTGGGAAATGTATCTTCTAAATCTTGGGATCCCTGAGATAAGACAAACTTGCCTACTTTTCTTACAGAAGTATTCCTCTTCTCTTGGGTACCAGATCATTCAACTCTGCCAGCATTTCTCCTACCTATGAGGTCTTGCAGTTACCTTCCATAGCTAAAGCTCTCACATTTGGAGTGGTTCTTTAAAAATCAGATTGAAAGCATCACTTCAAGACAGTGTGTTTCAATCATTCTAGGTCCAATAATTTGTTTTTATTTTAGTTATTTAACTTTTAAGGCTCCATTAGTGGTTCAGATGGTTCACGCCAGGTGAACCTACTGTGGAAAACAGCATTGTTATCCTTAGCCCATGAGAGAGGTTGAATATACGTAGGTTTTATTTTTCTGATTATGTCCACAGAATGAAACTATGTAGCATACTTGTTTCTCTTGAATTAAAATTTTTCCTTATCCCCCTATTTTTGAAGGCAGTTCTTTCCTTTTCTCTTTTTCCTTTTCTTCAACTAACTTGCTCTCTCAGGATCTCTGACCACAGCATTTCTGTGCTTCAGGCATCACTTTTCCTTGTGTTCGTGTTTTCCTGCTTTAAAAATACTGTAATTTCCTGGCTTGGAAGAACATTGTTAACTCTCACCTTTGGTTGAGGGGTTGGGTGGGAAGTATGATAATGAGTCTGATATAGATAAATCTTTGCCACTCTTTACTGACAATCTTCCTAAAACTGAGTCTACTGGAACTGGTTTAGTGATGGTTTCTCTGTCATGGTGCAGTCAGTCAGAAGAAAGAAACTGCTCCAGACCTTTCAGCATGCGGGGTTGAACTCAGGGTATTTGCCCTGTGGTCACAGAAGATCTGAGAAGCCCAACAGGGGTGGTTGATTACCCATAAACTGTGCTTACCCATGAGACTGGAGAGACAATGGGAGGAGGAGGTGTCACCAGAGCCCACAACCCAGGGTCACCTTCAGGGAGTGAGGCCATGACAGGGAGGTGTGGGGTCTGGTGTTGCAGGGAAGGCACATCAGCGCTGGGTGTGCAGCACAAGCTGAGCAGGAGAGGGACAAACACCGTTGCTCCTCCGCAGCACGCCCTTCCCTTCTGCTCCCTGCCAGTCCTTTGCCAGTGACTCTCACTAGTTGAACCTATGTGGTATCTTGGTGACATGGGAGCCTTGGAAATATATTTCCTTAGAGGAAGAGGAGATAATGGATCTGAAAGCAAAAGACACAGGACTGGCACAGTTTCTGTATAAGAATCATCTCACATAATGGATGAAGTCTCTCTTTTTATCCAAACAATAGTTACTCTCTATATCAAGGTACCTGATTCTATGCCATTATGTGGTAAATGAAAGATGTGAAAATAATAAAACTGTAGTGTAACTGAGATGAAACCAAAGAATAAAGACCTGTGTTTAAGTTATTACCCCTTCTTTGTTCTGCCTAAAAAAAAGATCTATGTCCCTCCTCTTCTTCTTCTAGCTGCCATTCTACTTGTAAGCAACCCCCTCATCATCTGTCAGTCAGATGAGCGGAGTGGGGGCTGTGGGCAGGGAAAGTGTGGTGGTAGCTGATGTTTTTAGCTTCTGGAGGGGACACCTGGAGAAAATTCAAGGCAAGGCAGAAAATGCAGACAACTCTCCTGGGAAACTGGAGGCAGATAGTGAGTCCAGGGCCTTATTCTCCAGCCACTTCTCCCTGCTTTCAAATCTATGAAATAAGAGCTAACTATGTGTGTAAACGCCAGCTAATCCCAGAATCTGGAATGGTCCCCTCAAGATGTTCATGTTGGAACCAACAAAGGACACCAACGGGCATCATACTGCAGGTGTGACCAGATACATGTAGGTGAGGCTGACCCCAGAATGAGCTGTGACAAGCTGTCACCTGAACACAGCAATGATATTTTATACAATTTACTTTTCCTGACCCAGTGTGATGATGTGGTATCAGTATTGCATGCTAGTGTCACCCCACCATGTCTACTTCCTTGTCTGACTTCCTATCTTCAGCCACTTCAGTTGAGCTCTGGTCAGTCCTTCTCGAGAAAGACCTCCCAGCAGGACCTGCTAATTGCCCAGCACAGTGCTCACCTTCTCTGATATTTCTGTTGGCTGTTTAGTAGCATTGAGAGCTGCCAAGCACATTAGTACTCTCTGAAACTTTTCAACTTTCATTCAAGATATACATTTGGGGAGGGAGGTTCCTCCTAATTTTTGACTGTTATTTCTTGATTTTTATGTCTAATTCCCTTTTCACCCTAAATATCTGTGTTCTCAGAGATTCCAAAATTGGGCTTGCTACCTCCTCTCAATCCACCTTCCCCTTTTCTCGACATGAGCTCCCTGGACCCTCTCATGCTACGCGTTCAGCTATCCCTAGCACTCAGATCTCCTCCTCACAGGCCTGCTTTGCTGTGATTGCAGATCATCTTCCCCTGGGTCTTTTCCCTCACGTTCAGCACGCCCCAGATGAAACCTATGATATTCCTTCTTCAAACCAGTTCATTTCTCAGTTAACAGTAGCTTGTCAGCTAGAACTTCTACTGGTGTCTCCGACCTCCTCCAAGTCGAATTAGCGATTGTCGTCTGTGCTTCTGTAACATGAAATGTATGGTTCTCCTGAGACTTTTGACAGTGAGTTGCTATTTGTCTTTTCTTTTACCTGACTGTGAGTTCATCAGGAGCAGGGACTGCATCTTCATCACCTCTGAATCCCCAGGGCCCGACACCCTGCACACCTGATTCTCATCATCCCCTTCTTTCTCAAATGTCCCGATCACCCCCAAAAGAAAATTATGAAATTGTGCAATTTGTACAAAGAATTTGTTACTTGTTTGGAGAATTCATGTGATATTTCATTTTCTTAAATGTCTTTAGAACAATTGCTTATATGGGCTAATTCATTTTAGAGAGTTTGGACACAGCGACTTCATTTCTAGCTGCCTGAGGATATGACTTCCAGCCACTTGGGAAATGTGCAAGTTCTAAGCCACAAGAAATCAATTTGTCTAGACCATGAAGTCCATTGTGATGGGCATTTACCTGTCACCTACACTATATTTATTTCTATAAGGTGGATGAAGAGGATAAGTAATAATCTTTGACAGTTGTTTGGTTTCTCACCCCAGAGTTTCATAGATCTTTGATTTTAGCCATGCCTACTTTATTTAGAGAAACATTTTTATTAACACTACTTGGAGTATGTGAAGGAGGATATTTAATTATAAAAATTTCCAAGGATATTTTCTTAATTTAAAATCGGTGAGCTTGCAGGCATCTCAGTAGTTCCCTAAAGACCTGGCACATTTAATTTGAACTTATTCTTCATTATATTTTAAGTCTAGAATTTGGATGGGTGAAATAACTTAAAAATCAAGTTTAGGTTAGCGGGTGGGGGGACTGAGCAAAAAGGAAAAAGCGCTCATGGACATGGACAACTGTGGTGATTGCTGGGGGTAAGGGGATACAAGGGGACTAAATGGAAATGGAAAAAATACATTAAAGATTGAATCAAAAGAAAAATAAATCAAGGTTAAGTGAAATGTCTTCATTCTTAGCCTTGGTTTCTTAGACGATAGAATCTGAGGTAAAGTACTATTAGCCTTGTTTTCTTAGAAAATAGAATCTGAGGTCAAGTACTAATGTACTCCTTGGAAGATGCAACCCCAAGGTGGTGAGAGTGAGGTAAAAGGTAAACACGGATGTGGAGGGCTGCCCTACCAGACCTGGTGCTGCATCACAGAACTGCGAAAAGACACAGCAAGGCCCACAGGTGCACGGGTCTCCTCAGTGTAGGGAGGACAAAGACGCTTGTATGGACGGAGCCATTGGTGGTGGAGTGTTTTCTGTTTGGGTCCCTCCTGTTTTCTGTTCATCGTTTCTGAAAGTTCACTGTTACTCAAAGTTAACTCCCTTGTACTCTTGGGTTACATCATTCAGCTTTGCCTGTGGTCATGATGAAGGTTGTCAAATTTTGCGTGGCGGTGTTTTATTCATTTCCCTGTGTTGTACAAGCTATATTTCACCAGTGGCCTAACTTAAGCCATGTTGTTTGGATTCCAGATGCAGAGGCAGGAGGCAAACACACTTCACCCAAGGCCAATGGGCAAGACTGTTGGTGGTAACTAAGAACAAAGGACTCCGCCATCACAAGGAGAGTCCAGGAGGCAGGGAATGCACATATAAATTAAAGAAGAGGATAAAATTAGTGTGTGGTAGACATGCTGACTCAAAACTCTCCCCTTCCAAGTTTACAGATTGGGAAGGGAAAAGCTTGCTTTTGCACAGAAGCTGTGTCAATTATAAGCAAGTTGCCATGAATAATAAATCATCACAGATATTATTTTTACTGAGGTAAAATTGACATAAAACATTATAATAGTTTTAGGTGTATGACATAATGATCTGATAGACATATGCATTGTAAAATGACCATCACAATAAATCTAGTCAACATCTCTCACCAAGCATAGCTGTAAAATTTTTCCTTATGATGAGAACTTTTAAGATCTATTCTCTTAGCAACTTTCAAATATACAGTACAGTGTTATTAACTATAGTCAGCATTGTTACAGATATTCCGACCTGGAAAAAATCACTGAAAGCTAAAATGTCCTCACAATCTTTTTATTTTTATTTATTTTTTATTTTTTTAACTCTCTGTATTATTCTTGGAGAAGGCTGGGCTACCCTTTGGTGGGGGATGACTCCATGAAACACCCTCCGTAACTCTTCTGATAACCTTTCTGTTTGCTTTCCTTTCCTCAAGGTGTTTTAAGAGACTGTAGGTATCTTGCCACTGGCTTCTGTTATAATAAATATAGAAAACTGGAAAAATGAACAATCTGCAGTTTTCCAGTGATGAGGCATATAGAAAGGAGTGTTATTCTGAGAACTTCTGTTACTTTGCTGAGCTTGAAGAGTTATTTTCAGAGAAAATATGTCTGGGTCCCAATTGCATTTCAGATTTTCAATTTTTTTTTTTTTTGGTTGGGAAAGAGAACAGGATGTTTTGTTTTTACTGGAACATTAGGAAGAGCCACCCTGTGTGTCTCCCCACATGACCGTACCTGGTCAGCTGGTGCAAGTGATGCCTTCAGAAATGAGCAAGCAAAGCTTTGGCTAGAAACACTTGTCCAACTCTGTTCTCCATGCTTGGGCTTTGGACACTGATCGCAGGCCTGACTATGCCCAAATCGAGTTGTTAGCGCTCTTGCTAAGTCTCTTCTGCGGAGATTAATACTGGACTACTTGAATGTATTTTTGAGAATCTTTCGACAATGCCCAGGAGTCCTATCCCTCTTACCTTGATTCATTCAATCCTAAAACATTATAATAAGCATCTTCTAATAGTTTATTATTTTGAATTTTGCCTCTCTGAGTTGTACTTCTTCCATTCTTTGATTGAAACTGGTATCTAGACCTGAGTATAAGATGGGGCTGGGAGTCCTTCATTCTGCTGGGCTCCTTCTGTCCCTCAGTTGGCTGTTCCTTGTCGGGTCCTGCACCATTACTGCCTCTCAGCAATGTCCTTTGGAAATGTCCCCCCCGGAATTCCAGATGATCATTTGTGAACCAGAGCTTTACCTGAAGTTGGTTGTCAGCATCCTGTGGTAGCCCAGATTACCTAGGAATAGCCAATAAATAGGACAAGCTGTATCACTGGTGGTTTAATCAATATGGCTTGAATTCTGAGATGTACATCTTATCATTTTTAAAAGTCAATGGAGAGTAATATTTTCCCTGTATCTTCCTGACAAAGGAGAAGGCTTGATATAGCAGCTTTCTTACCTTTCTTCCTGAAAGGGTAGACTACTCTACAAATTGGTGTCCAGCGTGACAGAAATCAATAAAATCTCCCACTGGAAACTCACATTTCACCCAGCAATGTGAAAAAGCAAATAAATAAAAGTCTATTCAATTCTGCAAGTGCTTTGCAAGCCCTGTCATGAAAGAAAAGTAAAAAGAGAATGGCTTTGATGATTTAAAACTCACTAGAATGTTTCAGCTTAAATAAGGTCATGGTTTTATCATGGAGATTTCAGTTACCTCTAGAGTGACTAGCTGAAAAGATAGTTTGGTTTTATTGGAGATTCCTCTAATATTAGTCTACTTTTTGGCATGTGCTTTACTAAATATTGTTGGGGAAATAAGAGAAAATAAAAGAAATAAGAGAAGATGATTTGTGCCATTATTTGCTTAGGCTTGTGCTGTATAGCAAACTAGCAATCATGAATGGATATTGCATTGCCCTAACTTATTTATTAATTCATCTTTACCTAGATGTATTGAGATATAACTGACAAATAACATTGTGTAAGTTTACTGCGTACCGTGTGTTGGTACTTTTGTATGAGTACATATGGTGAAATGATGGCCTTAGCTAACACCTTCATCATGTCACATAATTGCCATTTCTTTTCTGTGGCAAGAACATTGAAGATCTACTACCTTAGCAACATTCAAGTATATAATAGTAAGTATAGTCACTATGCTGTGCATTGAACCCGCAGAATTTTTCCATTTTGTAACTGGAAGTTTGTACCCTTTGACAAACATCTCCCCATTTCCCCCACCACCCAGGCCCTGGTAACCATCATTCTTCTCTCTGTTTCTATGAGTTTGCTTTTAAAGATTCCACATATGATGGCATACAGTATCTGCCTTTCTCTGTTTGACTTATTTCACTTAGCACAATGCCCTCAGATTTCATTTTATTGCAAATGTCAGGATTTCATTCTTTCTCATGTCTGAATAATATTCCTAATATGTACCACATCATCTTTATGCATTCATCCATTGACAGACACTTAGATTGTTGCTATGGCTTGGCTATTCTGAATTATGCTGCAAGGAGTATGGTAGTGCAGAAATCCCTTTGAGATCCGGTCTTTGTTTCTTTTGGATATTTTTGCAGAAGTGCTGTCGCAGGATCATGCATTGCCTTAATTTAGCTCTAGCAAAATATCCCAGTGGTTGTCACTCACTTGAATAAAGTCATACAGTGAAAGAGTCTTGATTGGAAGATAAGTACTCACAGAACTACCTCCTAAGATAGTCATATACTTGGAAAAAACAGAAGTCATAATGAGTGAATGAATGCATTTCAGTAAGTAATTCATATTTTTCTATTGACATCATGAGTTCTAAAGCTTATCTAGGTTCTCAAATGGTAGAAGCCCCTCTGTAGGCCAATTCCTTCTCTAGTCCTGCAAAATGCTTGCGTGTTTTAACAAGCAAATTTTAGTCAGGGTTTTGATATTCATTCAGTTTTACTAGCTTCTTTTTCCCATAAAAAATATAGGGTCTATGGGGATTAATTAGAGTCTTCTGTCAACACACAGTATTCAAAGCACAGTTTGGCTTCTGCTGGATAACTTCCAGTTTATCCTATTACCTTTCATTTTGCTTCTATTCTTGGCTCCTTTGTCAGTTCCCTACATCTGTTCTTTTCCCTTTTTTTAATTCTTGGATCCATAGTAGAATGACTTGTTTATCTCCATAAAAACAAATCTTGAGGTTCTTCCTCCTCCCCAAAGAATCTTTGCTACTAGAAACTACATTGAAATTCATAAAGGGCAAAAATAACTAATTAAGTGAAACTTGAACATTTCCTAGAAACAGAACACAGTGACAGAAACCTAGAGCTGGTCCATGAGCTAGCATTGCCCAGCAGGGGGCTGGTTAAACCCTCTGCCAGCTCTGCCTACTAGGTAACCAGGCTGCTGGTTAGGAATCAGACTACTTATTAAGTTTTTGATGGGCCAAACTGTTGCTGGCATTCATTAAATATAAGTGCCTGGGGATCCAATTGAGCTGGTCATTTTTTTCTGTAGAAATGATTATTAGGATATTAAAACACTTCTGAGTATAAATAAGTGAGTGGACACTTGCGAGTGGCTAGAGTTATGGGTGTTTCTTGTTTCTTGTTATTCTGCCTATTCTGTAATGAGAATGCATTGGTTTTGTAAGAGAAAGTAACACTATAAATTATAAAATAAAAGCAGCTGAAAAGCTTAATTTAAAATATTTTTTTTTTGTCAATCATTCCTGCTATATTTGGCAGAGTTTGAAAAATGTTTTTGGTTGTGTGAATTGGAGGAAAATTAATGTTGTCTATCACTAGTTTCTGTTTCTTTTTTCTAAAATGTTTGTTTATACTGTTTGCCTATTCTCTCACGTGACTTATTATAATTCTTTTAAAATTAAGTTGTTTCTGATAGAAATCTCACAAAGAATACAAAATCAAAGTAGGAAATAATGTTATGAAAATGACATAAAACATTGTAGAACTTCCCTATGATGCCCTAAAAATTTACCAATGTATTAAAAACAAGTTGTTAGGGAACATACACTTTTCTATAAAGCCATCACTTTGAACTATTCTCTTGACCTATTTAATTTTGTTGAACTCTTTTTAACTAAAGTAAGTGCTACCAGTGGAGCTAGTTCCAATATTCATTTTCTCCAGGTACTAGCAACTCTTTTTTAATCCTCATATTGAAGGGAAAAACTGGCTTTATTAACCCCTGCGCATGTCTTTTAACCAAGGATCTGGTGCCCTGCATCATCCTTTCTCCTGTAAGGAAATCTCCAGTCCAGGTTCCACTTCTTACTTTCCTCCTCTCTTTCTTCCCTTCCCTCTCCTCCAGCTTCCCCCACCTGTCCCCTGTCCTGACCTTCAGTTTCCTTCCCTCCCTTCTCATCCTCTTCTCTTTTCTTTCCTCTCTTCTCCTTTTCTCTGCCCTTCTCTCTCCTTCCCCCTTCCCACCCATCTTTTTCCTTCTCTTCTCTTCTCTTCTCTTCTCTTCTCTTCTCTTCTCTTCTCTTCTCTTCTCTTCTCTTCTCTTCTCTTCTCTTTCTTTCTAATAGAACTGTACTTAAAATGAAAGAGACAAAGGTGCAAATAATGGGCTTTTCCTGTTTCCTGGGAATGAGTGAGAAGATTTAGTTATATCTTTCCAGACACATTTAACCATTTAACTCTATTCTCAATTTCATCCCTGTAACAGAAGCTGTTCCCCAAGACACTCATTGTAATGTTTTGTCTTATTTGACAAGGTCATGAGTTAATTGAACTTTTATGTTAAAAAATCAATATATGGCTTTAATTGTACTTAACCATGTGTTAATGGTTGATGAACTTTTGTGTCATATAAATTAAAAATTTTCAGTTTCATAGTTTACATAATGTAGTAAGATAAATCCTGGGATGAAGAGGTTTATATAGGTTAATTAGCTTTGCTCTTATTTGTCTTAATTCTGAAATAACCATAAAATAATTGAATTTGTGGTACAGCACTTATTTTCTTGTTTCAGATTTATTTTAAAGAAATAAAACCTTGCTCAATACAGTTAAAAACTGGTCTATACTCTTTCATAATCCTCTCTACATGCAGAAAAAATCATTCCTTTTAAAGCCATGTGTCTTTTCTAGTTGTTTTATTATTTTTATAGATATATATTTTCATAGACAATATATATAATTATTTGTATGCTTTTTACCTTTACATAAATGTCACCATGTTGTCTGAAACTTGTATTTTTCATACTGCATTATATTTTTGAGAGCTATCCATGTTAACAAATAGACCTAATTCTGCTATTTTTAATACCCTGTATTGGTTTCTTTTCTTTAAAAAAAAAAGATTTATTTATTTATTTATTTATTTTTAGAGAGAGGGAGAGGGAGGGAGAAAGAGAGGGAGAGAAACATGAATGTGTGGTTACCTCTCTCACCCTCTACTGGGGTGTGACATGTATGTACTTATGTATTTATTTATTATTATTTATAGTATAATACATAATAATACATTATTATGTATTATACTATGTATGTATGCATGTACATATGTGTTTATTATTTCTATTATTTACAAATAATTATTTGTGGTTATTTTATTATTAATACATAATAAATAATATTAATTATTATTTTATTAGAGATTTTATTTATTTATTTTTAGACAGAGAGTAAGGAAGGAGAAAGAGAGGGAGAGAAACATCAGTGTGTGGTTGCCTCTTGCATGCCCCCTACTGGAGACCTGGCCTGCAACCCAGGTCTGTGCCCTGACTGGGAATTGAAAATGCGACCCTATGATTTGCAGGCTGTCACTCCATCCACTGAGTTGCAGCAGCCAGGACTAATGGGTGAATCTTAACAATTTGCATTTATTTTAATTATTGCTACATATGTGTATATATCCATCCATCCATCCATCCATGTATATATACATACATTCATACATATATACACACACGCGCGCACATATATTTTGGGAGGTTATTCTAAACTTTTCTGTTTGCCAATTTTGAATTTTTCTTCTTTCTTAAAATGCAAACTTACTTTTTATTAAGATAAGCAATAGTTGACAAATATCAAAATATTTAGCAGCCATTCTGAACATTCTAGCTCCAGTTCTTTTTTTCCTTGGAGTAAGTCCTTGAGTGTGTCGTTATTTCAGTGAGGGCCTGGGGTGGTAATGTCTTGTACTCTTATAGCCAGAGGAGCTCAAGCTGTGTGTGAAGCTTCCTGGTTTTCATGAGACAGATAATTGGTTTAGGTTGTTCTCAGTCTCCAAGCAGTTAATTCCTGATACTAATTCTGTAAGTTGAATCAAATGCATTCTTAGAAACAATGGGAGAATAAAGGGTGCTGGTCCCAATGGAAAGCCTAATACTTAATTGTTATGAAATGCCCATAAACCCTGGCTTGAGTCAACCTACATCTTTTTTGTGTATGTGTTTCCATTATTTCTATCACAGCTAGATTTTCAGCTCATCTCCTTTAATGAACTATTGACAAAACCTCCTGATTATTCTTTTTCTCCCCTATCTGTCTTCTCCAGTTCACCTCATTTTCTTGCCAGGTCATTTTTTTCTAAGGTGAAACAAATGTGTAAACTAGGACCAGAATATAAAATCTACACCACAGTACTGTTTTGTAACTAAGCATGGTACAATACGGGTGTGCCATGCTGAGCATAAATGATATTGGATTATTGTGCTTCATTTCCCTGTAACCTAGGGTAATTATCTTTACACCAAAATGCACATTTTAGGATGTGTTTGCATAAAAGTGGAGAGATGACATACAGATGAAATCTAACAATTACAACCTCAGGTGTTTTATTTTGGTACCTTGGTCTTAAGAAAGCAGCACAGTACTAATAATGCAAAACTCAAAAATATAGATGATATTTTAGAATTTCATTGAGCCTCATTACTGCAAATGTAATTTCTCAAAATGTGTCTACCTACTATTACTTGAGTTTTTTCTTTTCTCCTTTTAAATTTATGAGAAACCATGCCAAATGTCAAGTGAAAGAGACAAAGACATATAATAAGTATCCTGAGCTCCAAATCCTACTTCAGGTTCTATCATTAGCTAGTTGACTTGTCCTTCACACTTTTGGACCTTAGTTTTCCTATCATAAGATGAAGGTCCTGGATAGATGGTCTCTAATGGATAGTCCAATTCTGATAATTCCTAAATAACCCAATCAGAATTACCAAACCCCTGTAAGAGAGCCAGTTGAGAGTTTTATTGGATGAGGCTGTGTTTCATATAGTCACTACCAAGAATGTTGCTTATCTTGATGTTTTATGGTCATGAGTAGCTTCCTTGTATATTATCAATCTTGCATATCTATTAAAAAGTCACATTTCTTAAATGTCAACCTTATTTTGGCTTTTGTATCTCAAACACCTCGAGTTTCTCTGCATCTCTATAGAGGCTGTGTTGCCAAATTTTGTTC
This sequence comes from Anoura caudifer, assembly GCA_004027475.1. NCBI lineage: Eukaryota > Metazoa > Chordata > Mammalia > Chiroptera > Phyllostomidae > Anoura > Anoura caudifer. Next base: position 128,110 of record PVKU01001103.1, read on the forward strand.
AAGTTACAAGGAGTCCATGTGGTCCCCTTCATGGTAGCCATGTGCCTAGGATCACTATGGTCCTGTAGAAAGAGGACAAGTTTGCAGTCACCAGGCCTGGGTTTGAATCCTGGTTTCAGTCTTTTGCCCATGTCACAAAAGGATCATTGTAACCATTTAAGTGAGACATCTAGAGATACTAAACAAAAAATTCCAAAGGGAATTTCCTGAGAAAGGAAGATTTTAAAGGAAATATGTGGGAACCATTGTTTTTTTTTTACAAATTCCTAAACTCATCATCTGTAAGAAGGATATAAAAAATTTTAAAAAGAATGGAGTAGGAATATTGGCAAGAAGGATGCCTTTTGAGAGAGTTCTTGGAGTTCTGTGAGTCTCATCCCCCCTTCACAAGCCATTAAAAAAATCATCTGGGACTTTTACAAGACCATTTAAGTAGCATAAAGTTCTCCTTCTGATGTTGGACACAGTGGCCTGGGGACATCTCTTGCTTGAGAAATCTCTAGCCCCAGAGAGTGTGGCTGATGAAGTTTTCTGAGAACTGCACTGATGGAAGAGGGTCTGTCTTGGATCCTGCATGGGTCTTTCCTGTGTGTCAGATTTCAAAGAGCTGACCTTGAGTCATTTTGCATTATTCCTAAGAGAACCTCCTTGAAGGGTGATGGGACTCCAGTGGGGAGAGCATATCTATGGAGTGAAACAGAATTAATCCAAGGGACACCCAGAGGAAGACTATGCATCTCCTGGGTCTTGCTTGTCAGATGATCCAAAAAGGTGCCCACTAGAGATGGAGTTAGTTTTCCCATGTGCCAAGTTCCATAGGACAAGACCAGCATGTTCGAAATCTCTGTGCCCTTCTCCTTCTTCCTTTTCTTGATCGAGAGGAAGCCTGAGGCAACCATGGTGTGAGAAGACAAGTCAGGGACAAGAAGAAAGAGTAACCAGGAAAGGAAAAGACTGAGGTCCCTTTTCTGTGTTTCTTGCTTGAGAAAGTGAACAGATGTGACTAACAAATAGTGACTGTGAACGGACCATAAGACTTTATTTTCTTCAGATTGACCAGTAAAGTCTTGAGTCAGCCTGACTTATCACCCAACTGAACACATTTTAAAGGGACAGAGGGAAACAAAAATAAAGTTGTGTTCTGAATACATCACAAGTGAGTTTGTTCTATGCCCCTTAGAAGGTGCCATCTAGGAAATTTAGTTAACCCCAAGATCCTCTGTCTCCTTATCTATAAATTAGTGATAATAATACTGTTTTTGTACAGAATAAGAGAGATAATGATGGTAAATTGTTTTAGCCTTTGTAGGAGTTTGATCAATACTATCTTCTTTCAAACCTTCCTACTTAATATTAAATCATTTCATAAAATAATGGCTTTGATTTGTTTACAACCTTCTAGGAAGAGGATGAAATTTAGAGTAAAAAGCATGTTGAAATTTTTCAATTTTATTTTGACCAGAGGGTTTCTTCCCCCATCTTCCCAGCTGCTTGTCAGCCTTCAATAATGGCAGGCAAGTCCTAGGCCACATATCCCCCTCTGTTCTGACCATGGCAATGGCAGCCACAGGATTTCCACCACTTCTCAGAAGAGGTGGGGTTGTAGAACAAAGTTCATCTCCTGTGAGAGCACCTGACACAACACTGCCTATTTTCAATATCTGTGGATGCTGTACTTTTTCTCAGAGGATTCTTTAGTGCAAGGGAAAGAGAATTTCTGCTGTAGCAGGACCTTCGAAACTGTTCCCACCTCCTCTGCTGGCTATTGGGTGACAGTAAATGGGTAATACAAGAAGAGACCTTAGACAAGGCTATAATTAGATGCCAAAGAGACTTGTGTATCTGTACCTTATCCCTACCCTCCTCGCATGGTAGAGAACCACAGTGACTCAAAGGAAAGTGTTCATTCTGAAGCACAGTTTCTGTTGGCTTCTTATTGTTTGTTAACCCACGTGCTCTATCTATGAGAAAGAAGTATGTGTGTTTGGACACACTCTTTGGAGATTGTGTCTTGGTGGGTGCAGAAATATAAGTAGTCTCCACATCAGAATTTGTAGGGGTTGCAGAACAGTGGTCCATTTTACTGGATAAAGGAGACTTCTGTGAGTCCTCAGTGGTTATGAATGGAAATTCAACACAGGGCAACTTAGGGAACAGAGCTCATATTTCTATTGTTGTCATGCTATTCTAGGCAGAGGTTGGGTCACCATAGGTCACAGTAAAGATAACTAAAGGCCCATCGCTATCAGAACCTGGAATGGTAGGCCTGAGATGGTGACAGTTACAGTGGCAGAAAAGCCCTTGCTTTAGTTTTCAGCAGGGATTAATTTCTGTGGCACAAATGCTGAGGAACTCAGGCAAAGAAGTCAAGTCTGTATGTGTCAACTATTTCTGGATGATTTTAGTTCAATACTAAACACTTAGTTTTATAAGAAATTCAATGAAATTATTGAAAAGCACATGTCAGGTAATAACAAATATAATAAATTTATGCCAGTCTTTATTTAAATTAAAACCAAATAAAAAGACAACCCACAGAATGGGAGAACATATTCACTGATACATCTAATAAGGGGTTAATATCCAGAATTTAAAAAGACCTTATAAAACTCGATAGCAAAACCTAACAACGCAATTAAAAAATGGGCAAAGGACCTGAAAAGACACTTGTCCAAAGAAGACATGCAGATGGCCAATAGACAGATGAAAAGATGCTTATCTTTACTAATCATCATAGAAATGCAAATTAAAACCACAATGAGATACTATCTCACACCTGTCAGAATGGCCATCATTAATAAATCAACAAACAACAAGTGCTGGTGAGGATGTGGAGAAAGGGGAACCCTTTTTACTGTTGGTGGGAATGTAGATTGGTGCAACCACTGTGGAAAGCAATGTAGAGATACCTCAAAAAAATGGATCTGCCTTTTGACCCAGTGATCCTGGCAATATATCTGAAGAAACAAAAAACACTAATTCAAAAGACCATAAGCACCCCTATGTTCACTACAGCATTATTTACAATTGTCAAGATATGGAAACAGCTCAAGTGTCCATCAGTAGATGAGTGGGTAAAACAGCTGTGGGACATTTACACAATAGAATTCTCCTCAGCCATAAAAAAGAAGAAAAATTTACTCTTTGCAACAGTATGGATGGACCTGGAGGACACTTTGCTAAATGAAATAAGCCAGTCAGAGAAAGACAAATACCATATGATCGCACTCATAAGTGGAATCTAATGAACAGCTGGACTATCAAGAAAAATAGAGACAGACTCAGACAGAGAGCAGGATGATAGCTAAGAGTGGGGCAGGGAAGGGGGTGGAGGGATTGAGCAAAAAAGAAAAAGGATTTATGGACTTGGACAACAGGGTGGTGATTGCAGGGGCATGTGAAAGGGTATAAGGATACTAAATGATAATAGAAAAAAATACAATAAACAATGCACAAAAAGTTTGTTGATATGAGTATAAAGATTATGTTAAGTAGAGCTGGAGAAGATTTAATGATAAATAGCCATCCCCTGTTCCACCTTCCTCACCCCTGAGTGTTACCCCAAAAAGCAAAAAATTTCTAAATTAATGGTGCTTTATTACCCCTGGAATGTACTTCTGTTCCTAAGTAATATGCATATGTTTGCTGTTACCTCATTTACCCATTTTAGATGTTTTCTGTTGTTTCTCTCATTTAAGATAAAAATAGGAGGTATACTTTTTTGATACCATACATATTATAAAAGTGTCTTTATGATTTTGTTCTTAGTTTATTAGTTATCTGGATATCTATTTCTAGATTGGAAATCATTTTGATTTGAAAATTTAGGCCTATTGCTCTATTTTCTTCCAGCTGCCATTTGATTTCTAGTTTTTTGATCGCTCTAACCCTCAGAAACTTATAGGATCATTATTCTTGGTTTTCTGGACCTTCATAGTGATGAGTCTTAGTGTGGATCATTTTTCTTTCTTTGGACTGGTACTTGCCATACCCTTTCAATTGGGAAATTGAATTTTGTAATTTATTTGATAATTACTTTCCCTCTATTTCTTCTGTTCTCTTACTCAGGCATGATAAGTTGAGTACATAACTTAGATGTTAATTCTGTGATTAAAGGCCCCACTTTTCTTAATAGTTTCTCTATTATTTTCCACTTGCTTTTTTCTCCTACATTTTCCTAACTTTTTCCTTCTACCCTTTTTAATATATATTTACTTTGTTTCCAAGATCATTAATTTCTGAGTAGTTTCTTTTACAGATGATGTTTTTCATGTTTCATGAATGAAATGTTTTTCTAAAGATGTTCATTATATTAGAGATGTAAAATATATTTCTATATCTCACAATGTGTTTTCACTGTTTTGTTTTCAAGCTGATCTGTTTGGTCTCTCATGTTATAGGATATCCTTACTTGTTCGGTGGCCTGAATCACCTATTTATAAGTGAGACTGAGGCACTAAAAACCCAACACAAAGCCTTAGGGATGTGGTTGAGCCATGTTGATGGGGGATTATCCTGCTTATTCGTCCATATCTCAGGATTTTTCAGTAGACAGCCTTGCCCTGGTGGCTTTCTCTGAGAGCAAAGTGGAGGACTCCTTTAACTTGTGCTTCTGTTTCCAGTACGATGCTCTGTCCTTGCTGTTTGGTCTCAGTCTGAATCCCCACCTAGTTTAGTGTCTTCTCAGAATAACTGCATCTCCCATTAGGCTGAGGGAAGGCAGGAATGGTGGAAGGATGTGAGTTCTCATGTAGACTTCCCACTAATCCACTTGCTTTCATCTTCTTGCTTTACCTTCACTCTTCATGCTGGCTAACACCTCTAGTACCTGAGACTTTCCTGGCTTCCTGGGGCACAAACTGATTTTCTTATAATTGGCTTCTCCATTACAAGCTCTTAGAAATCAGTTTTTACAGATCTACGAGGTACAATATTACTCTGTGTCATAAAATTGTTAATCTCTCTGTCCCTATACCTGTTCCCATTTAATTTCTATTTTTCTGTGTAGGTTTTAGCTGCCATTTTATAATTATTTTCATTATTATAGGGGTTTGAATAAAAATCTGTTTAATGGCCCAAGTTTTGCCTCCTTCTCTAAGATTTCTTCAACCATGGAGTCATGCGGGCTTTACTATAGATTATATAATGCCTACTTCATTTATTCCACTTCTGGAATCATGCTTAACCACTGCTGTAGTCTGGCGCACACTGACAAGTTGTATTGTTTTGCCTAGTTCTCCACTATTTGTTCCTACCCACAAGTCACTCTCTCAGCCAGCTGAAGTCCAGTGGCTGTAGTCCTGCCACGTGCATGTGGCAGGTGTTCTTTACCCTGATTCAGGCCCTGTCCTTGCACTGGGGAGCTAGAGGTGACCAATACCAAGTCCTTCCCCTCTGACACTTACATTCTGGAGAGGGAGGAAGTCAAACAAATATGCAGGAAAACTTACAGTAGGTCACATGGTAACAGGTGCTATAGACCAGAGTAAATTAAGATCAGTGCTATGGGTGTTTGTGAAGGGAAGCTGATATTTTATGTAAAGTGGGCAAGGAGGATGCCATTGAGAAGGTGATTAAGGGGAAACTGGGATTAATGGGGTAGAGAGTAAGCAGGCCCCACACAGCCCATGGTGGGGGCATGACTGCTACATTCAATGAGTAGTAAAGGGGCCAGTGAGATCCAAGTAGAAGGAAATGAGCCCACCTTGCAGGACATCAGTAGCCTTTGCTAAGACTTTGGTTTTCACCTGAATAGACTTTTGAGCTCTTGGCTTTGAGCAGAGGAGTGACATGATCCCTTATGGATGGATGGACTCACTCTCACTATAATGTGTTATCTTTGTGTGTTTATGACATAATGCTGGCCACATCATACATGGTGAGTATTCAGTCATACCTGTTGGGTATCATGTTTGCATTAGCTGTGCCTTAATTTTTCATAACCAGGTCTTTGCCCTGTTGATTTTTCCAGGCTCAATCAGGACAAGCTTCTTGGTCTTCTCCATGCCCAACCCTTCATGCTTCTTTGTTTACAAATCTCACTCAGTGGTTTCTAGTCACTTTTAAATGTTTGCCTAAACTTACAGCTCAATTATTTGCTTGAGGGTAATGGTACTCCATTCTCTTCCTTCTTCTGTCTCCTCTTTGCTGTAAGGTTTCTGCCCACAGATTCTTGAACTTAATGAAACTTGATATTTGATCATGTTATGCCTGGCAATTCACATTAGACAAATCACTAAGATGAGGTTGTGCTTTGGGATAGAACTGAGTAGTTTCACTCCTAAATAGTCTCTCAAAATAATATGCTCTTACTGGAAATGGTTCTACAAAGACTTTATGAACCCTTGGAAAGACTGCTTGGCTACTTACCATGGAAAAACAGATGTCTTTGGTGAGATACGCTGCCAAATCAGTCTTGTGTTATGCAGCTTTAGTCTTTTCAATGTCAAAATCAGTATGCAAAAAAAAAGTCAGCATGGGCCACCAGGCATGTCTTCCAGCCAAGGCTGTTGTGCACAGAGGGGTTACATGGAGGAGCAGAATGGCAGGGTAATTTCCCTTTAGGAAAGCGATGCTATGCTTCACAAAGGCACCTTGCACAAGGGAGCTCTCTTGTTTACATTTTGTGACTTGCTCCATTTCAGTGAGTTCTTTACCAGTCACCCCTTTACTCTGAGTTTAATATTATGAATAATAATGCCATTTAATTAGCCTTAAGTTTTTTGCTAGAGTCAATGTTCGCAGTGGAGAAATCTAGAATCAGCCATGGTAGATAATTCAGGATACAGGTAGGCAGTCATTTCTTTGTCTGGTCTTAATCATAACCACAGAATGCTTGAAAGAGAGTAAAATACGGCACTTACAGGATAATCATTCAGGGTTTAGGGATCGCTGGGATCCACCCCTTAGACCTGTATGTAAGTGCCTCTGTTGTGATAAGAACTATCACAAAAATTCTGTGCTAATTGCTGGGCACACAATGCTGAACAGAACATAGTCCTTATTCTCAGGAAGCCTACAGTCCAGAGGTAGGGGCACACCAGTGAACAGGTGGAACATTTGCCTAGCCATGCACTGGATATATATATCTTCTCTTATGGTGTAGAGGTGCTGGGAAGTGGGCTCTCAGCCGGAGACTACCTTTCCCAATCCCTTTGTATTCAGTGAAGACCATACATCTTGTTCTCACCAACGGAATGTGAGTGGAAGTGATGATGTGTGTTGTTTCTCGGCCAATGCAGTTATGAAGCAGGTGCTTTCTCCACTGTGTCTCCTCCATGGTTACAGAGTAACTTTGTAAGTCACATACTGACAATGGCAGAGTCTCCCTCTTAATCTCCTTCTAAGGGACTGTATGGAGCAGAGATCCCCCACCATCCACTTAACAGGACACCAGCATTGACTCTAAGAGTTACTGTAGTGAGCATGACATATTTTATATTTCTCCTATAGCAGGCAGACTTACTCTGAATAATTCCATTAGCAATTTTTGGAACACCTAGGAACTGACTCACCTGGAAGGTGAAGCAAATCTTCTAAGGTGGAAATTATGTTGAGTGCTGTTGAGTCAGTGGTCTGATCGAAGGATTTGGAACAGAAGAAGAAATTGCTTTGGGCTAGAGGTACAGGTTTGGGGTTTTCAGGATTTTCAGCTTTGTAACTCCTGAGAGAGCAGTAAGGTCTTTGGCAACATGCATATTATTTCATTCCGTAGATATTTTGTCCCTGAATAGTGAGTTCTTTGAATTTCAGAATCATTTGGTGGTTTTTGAATAGGCACAGCTCAAATTCTTTTATGTTACACATCAGATGTAAAATACTAAATAGTAGTTGACATTCATTGTAGTATAAGTTTTAGCCTATGTGACTTAGAATTTTCATCGCTTTAAATGCCACTTATATGTTGATGACTCATACATTTATATTTGTAGTTCTGACCCCTTCATTGAATTCTGACTCCTCCATCCAGTTGTCTGCCTTCTTAGCATTTCCATTGGAATATATAAAAGGCATTTTATATGTACAATGGCCAATCAGAAATTTTCAATTTTTCCACTCTCCAAATTCTCTGTTCCCAATCTCAGAAAACTGCAAGAACATCTATCCAGTTGTTCAACCACGAAACCTATGGCCTCTTTTTATTCTTTAGGTTTCTCTTTATTCATTCTCACAATAATAATATTCATTCAGCAAACTTTTTTTTTTCTGAAATAAATTCTTCTTCTGTCTTCTACTTTCATCTCCATCAGTATTACTTGGTCCTGGCTACCATCATCACTTGCCTGAACTACTGTCTGCTAATTTGTATCTATGAATTCTTTCTTGCTCTTCTACATTCTGTTTTCTACATAGCATCAGTACAGCCTTTTACAGCTTAAGTCAGATGACTTACCTTTCCCAGCATACTCTTCGCCCTGGTCTACAGCATCCTGTACTTTGGCATTCCATCATTTGCTCATGAGGACCCAGTTGCACTGGTCTGATCTGTTTCTCAATACATCAAGCTCCTCAACACCTTGGGCCTTTGTGCTTACCCTTCATTATGCCTGGAGCACTTCTCCAAATCTTATCATACTGGACCCTCTGTGTTGTTCAAGTATCAGTTCAAAAGTTTTTACTACCTCCTGGATGATACCTTCCTCATCACCCCTTCATCTAGAAGAGTCCTCCCTTCCAGGCACATTATGTGATCTGATGCCTTTGCAGCCCTTGTCTCTATTTGAATGATCTTGTCCATTGATTTCCTCACTTGTGTTTGGTTTGTCTACCCAGTGTTTCTCAATCTCAGCACCATCAACATTGTGGAACAGATGATTCTGTTTCAGGAAGAGGTATTCTGCGCATTGTAAAAGGTTTAGTGATGTCCCTGGTGTCAGCCCTCTGGATGCCATCAGCAATCTTTTCACACCCCAACTCCAGTTATGACAACCAAAAGGAATGAATGTCTTCAATCATTATCGGATGTCCTCTGCTGGCTAAATCCACCCTCCCCTCCTGCTGAGAACCATGGTCTGATGCATGGACAAATCAGATTTTCAGTAAAGTCCTGGGAGGGATCCTACACTGTGGCCACCGTGTGTGTGTACGTGCGTGAAATTTCCAAAGGCACAGTATTTAACTGTAATTGGTTAAGACTGTAGTCTTATTCCACTCTAAATTTCCTTTCATTTCTTTACTTGATGTGTTATTTTTTTATATTGTGCTATTTGCTGGGTTTTAAGTTATTCATTGCAAACTTTTTCATTCTAAATTAGTGTTCACTTTTGTAATTAATTTTATATGAATAACTTTTGCTGTTCTTAGTTTAAAGAGGTCCCTCCAAATTGGATAAGCTACATGTCTACAAAACTTGGACCAACTGCTGGCCCAACACCTTCAGCATGTACCTTGGGAGTGGGGACTTCGCCAGCCCTGTTTACTAACCCGTTGCTGGTGCTGAGGCAGGACACGTGCGCATAGCAGGTTCTCAGCACACAGATGCAACAGCTCATCAGGCATTTTGGGTGGAGAGCAACGAGCATCTCTCAGAAACCTGGGAGCTGCTTGGCTAGCACGCATGTCAGATGGCTTGTGCCTTGAGTTGAGAGGGGTGAAGGCTGGCAGCTTTCAGGGGGTAGTTAGAAGGAAATATTGGGAACCCTCTATTCTGCAGTTGTTCTCCTTCTTCTTTACCTTTTCTTCATTCTTTGTTCCTCAAATACATAGCTTATCAAAATGTAAGATTTCTCATTTATATTTTTGTGAGGTGGTATACTATCTGATCATATTCATTTAATTAAAATCCAGAAAACAACCTTGGGTAAATAATACATCCCCTCAAAGCTGTGGTTTCCTAATTGGGACAGCATTGATTTAAAGTGCTTACTGTATGGAATTTTTGAGGCAATTAAGTGGAATAAAGTATGGAAAGCCCTCAGTACAGTGGTGGATGTGGTAAGTGGTGATCAAACCTCAGCTACTGTCATTCTGATGTTATTCACGGAGCACCTGTCTTCATACAGTGACAGTTACTGGTTGTATAGGTACAAAGTGTGTTTTTGTATTTCTGTCTGCTCTTTAGAGCCCTGCCATGGGGCAATGGAGGAAAACAATCCCATGCTTCCGTCTAAGGTCTCCAAGGCGGAATCAGAGCTTCTCAGCATCATGAATCTTCTGAAGCAGCCATACCAACATGGGGCTCTTCAGTTTCTTCAAAAGCAGTGCTTGAAAGTCTGAATTGGCTAGAATTTCACAGTATATATTGAAATTTATTGTAGTTCTTGAAAACAGAATTAATGTAGAATATATTTTTGTCAGAATATATTGTATAGGGCATACAGGCATACAATGAGATTCTTTCTAAAGAATTACTTATTGAGTCCAAACCACAGGGCAGAATCTGCCTCAAATTCCTACAACAAAGAATGATAGAACCTAAAACAGGATGGAAACACTAAAACCGAAGTCTGCTCTTTCCTGGGATTAAAAGTGAACTCTCCGAACGCTGCCATGAAAACAAAGTAATGAAAACACAGTGATTGTTAGAAATTAAGGGGCTAAAGTTTTGATGTAACAGCTTTGATTCCCCCCCGCCCCCCGCACTCCACCTCCCACCACAAGATACTGCATATCAAACAAGGTATCATTCCAGAATGTCAAGTTTTTACTTTTTTCTTTTGTGGTAGAAATTTGGGTCTCCCAACATGAACATGGAAAGGTTGTGTGGCAGAAAATTGACCTTTTTTGAGTTTTGCTCTTAAATAGCATTTAATTCTGTATTTCCTCTAATGCCCTGAAGCAGAGATATCTTGCAATTTAATATGAAATTCATTCACTTTAGAAATGATTATTGTACACCTAGCTAATACCAGATACTGTGATTAAGTGCTGAGGATTTAATTTTAGAAACCCATTCACCTTTCAAGGGCTTAAGTTCTAGACGACGACGATGGAGGCTTCTGCAGGGCTATGAGCTGGAATAACAGCAGCCCTGGGCGTAAACAATGGAGTGGTCAGGAAAGGCTTGGAAGGGAGAAGTTAGGGGAGGCTCTGGGGTTTTCCAGGTGCCTTGGGGATGTGGTCAGAGAGGAGGGGCTTGGTGAGGCAGGAGTTAAGAGGGGAAGCAAGATTTGGAGGCTCCTGCCTGTTATGTATCCCAGTTCTGTGAGCCGTGGGAAGCCACTGAAAGGTTTTTAAGTACCAGAGCCACAGGGTTATGCTGTTAATGAAGAATGATATTGTGGCTGTTGGGGGGTAGGGGTGGGGAATGAAACCAAGAAAGTGGAGTAAGCACAAAGTTGGAATGTTTCAACTCCGATTGCCTCATGAAATCCATGTTTTTACAAGTGTTTATCATCTGAACAAACAAAACAAGCCAATAGATGGGAAAGTAGGCCTCTGTAAATTAAAATTGAGTGTTTATTTGCACTTCACAGGTATCACCCTCTCGATTTATTTAATTCAGGAATAACTTTCTAGTGCTAAAAGAAAGTTTGACCACTCACATTAGTAAAATACATTTCTCTTTCTCTTTTTCTTAAAGATGGATATATCCAGGTTAATAAACTATAGGCAAAGATTTTGGAAAAGAACTCCAAGGAAAAAATCTAGAAAGTGTTCTTTGGGATGGTCATATTTAAATTATTTGTTATGATCCTTTAAATTAAATAACCTTCAAGGTAATTATTTGCTGATCTCCTTATGAAGCAATTCCCTTGCTCAAACTCTGGAAGGAAAATGTCTAACTCAGAGTCCCCTTCCACTAGCTATATATTGTTTTCCATTTCCCTTGCCCTCCGGCCTTCCCAACATAAAGCAAAGACAAGAGACAGAGAAGTGGAAAACTACTAGGTGTGTTACCATCAATCTACATCAGGGACATGTCCTCCAGCTGCTCCATCTCCCGCAGGAGACATGGTGAGGACAGGCAAGAATGAAAGAGATTCAGACGTACAGGAAGTACAGGTTTGGGTGGTGGGCAAAACAAATGCACTCTCTGAGCAGTAACTACGCTCCCAGGGGGACCGATTCATCAAAAAAGAATGTGTTGGGAAAGTGAAGGCCATAGGCAATATCTCTGGGAGGTGGAATTACAAGTCTGGGGAGAAAGCCTTGGAAATGCAATAGAAGCAAGAGGTGCCGTGTTTGGAACTGAAACGACAAACACATTCACTGGTGTGGCCCAAGCTATACCTCAGTGACTGCTGCTCCCAACAGAGTTGCAAAATTGCCACACTTTCTGGCTCCACACCTTCTTGGGCTGCTGCTGTCATTGTGTGCAACACGGCTCTCCTTTGGGACTGCAGTGCACGGGGGAGGGAAGCAAGCAGAACTGGTGCTTCTCTTCCTTACCATCCTCCAGGGTCCACCCACTCAGCACCTTTCTGTGTTCCTCTGGCTACCAGCCTTCTGACAGCTCCCTAATTAGGTGATGATCCCCTTTACAACGAGCATACCTCTCTATTCTCCTTCTTCAACACCACTGCATCTTCCTTCGGTCAGGGCTCCTAGAATTCAGAGGTCTGCACAGCGGAAGCAAATACTGCCTTTAGCTTCTGGTAGAACCAAACATTGTGCAGATGTCCTCACATGTCGTTTGGACACCTATTTTCACCAAGCTTTTTATTAAATTCCAGAAAGGCTTACATTAATTGCTAATTTCTTATTATTGGTTGTAAGTCTCAAAAGCTTAGTTTTCAGTTTCTGTCTTGCCTACATTCATCTCAAGCCCCAAAGTCAACTTTGAAGTGCTTAGTGATCTAGAAAACACTTCTATGTTCTAATGGGACACAGTACAGAAAGTGGCACATTCTTTTGCATTGTGAAGAGTAAGCTATTGATTTAATGGTTTTATAAGTCTTTTGATCAATCAGAATTATCTTTGTTTTCCTTCCTTTTTGTTTATTTACTTGTTTTTTTAAACAAGGTACATTTGTTTGATTCTAAAATAATGTTTCTTTTTTACAAGATACAAACTAGGTATAACAGGGAAAAGAATCTCCGTCTTGGCCTATATGTGTTCTTTTCTGCTTTTACAGGTTTACTTATTATTAGCCAGTTCCCTACTTTTTTCAACCTCCAACATCATTAAGAATTCTTCTTACCAGGCTTCCTCAAAAATACTGTTGCAAGTTTGTATTGTCCACCTTTTTCCTTTCAGATAAAAGCCTTGCTTCTCATTCTTTCATCTTTTTAGTGGCACAACTTGAGTTTGTGAAATACTCTATTCTAATATCTGGCTAAAAATATTTTGGTAAGTAAAGAGAATTTCTCTTAAATGTACTCAATTCTTACATGGTTTACAGATTTTTTTTTTTTTGCCTCCCTCTCCACAAAAAAAATAGTCATGTTTGCTATAAAATTTTAGTGAAAATCATCTAAATCTAAACTACTATTTGACCTAGACCTTAGTAAAGTATGGGTGCTCCCCTGTGGCTGAAGACTTCTTAACTGTCTTATGTTCTGACTTCAAGGAGTTTGATTGCACATTTCTCCTACTGCTGGTTTTCCTTCTGCCATATTAATAGCTACACCAGATTGCTGTCTCCCACGGCAGGGACTTTGGCACCAAAAAGAGCTATGATGGCAGATGCACTCTCTCTTCTCCCGCATGTAGAGTTGTTCCACTTATCTCATGAAAAAAAATTCTAGAATTCAAGTTTAAGGAAGTAATAGGTTTTGAAGAAGAAGCCTCATACCACCTGCTTAGCAATGACTCGCCATTCCTTATGATACTAACAAAGAAGAAAATTAAGAAAATTAACACTCCATGTAATGCTCTTGCTGGTAAACAACTCTGTGGCTTTTGATTTGGCTAGCACATTTCAGAGATGCTCACAAAGGAAGAATGTGGTGCCCACCTCACTTTTTGCTGCTTGAATCTTTTCTATAATACTGTCATCTCTGGTCCTTTCTAAGCCAGATGGAATTGTGTCAGGGAATAGAAGTGTACTCAGATGGATGAGAAACTATAGCGTTGTGGCAAGGTTAAGGAAACCAAAAAGATGTTGAGTCACCCAGGGGCTAGCAGAGTGGGAAAAGGCCGTGGAGAAGACTCGAATTGAAAGGGTGGAGTTACCGTCAGAACCACAACATCCTGGCAGGGAGACAATAGAGATGAAAGGGACCAGCACCGTGGCAACTTTCTCTTTCCATTTCCCATCTCTTGCTGGTGCCTTCTATTGGCTAAGAAGCAGAGAGCAAGGGAGTCAGGACAGTTTGGTCTTCAAGGATGAGACTTCTACCCTGCTGCACAGGGTAGGCAGCGAAGTGTAGAGAGTAGAGGGGAAGTAGGGGAGGGGGAGGGCAAACAGAGAATAAGCAGCACACAGGGCAGTATATTAGACTTTTTAAATAGGTTTCCTTTGTCATTTATTCGCACAACAAACTCGCTGGTTCTGTTGCCATTTATAAATGGAGGAGGTAGAGATCAGACCCCTTAAATGTATCCAAAGTCACATAGGTAAGGGTGAAGCCAGAATGCACATTTAGGTCTCTGTGTCCTCAAAGACGGTATTTTTATACTCTGCCTAACACTGACTTTTGTACATTTCAACATAGGGTCATGCTATTTTTCTGTTGTAAATTATTCTGTGATTCCCCACTATCTTTGAGAAGAAATTAGATTCTTCAGCTTGGCATGAAAGGCCCTTCATTATCTGGCCCCTTCCTTCCTTCTGAAATGTGTCTTTTCCCTCTTCCAAACACACACCCCAGGCTCTTAATATCCAAGCTCCTTCACGCTTCCTTACTCCCCACCCACAGTTTTCACATTTTGGGATGTTTGTAAATATTTCTGGTACATCCTCTTTCAATTTGTTTTTTTTTACATCTGGCCATTTCACTTTGGTCTTTCACAACTCAGTCCAGCCCCTGGGTCCCCTTGCCCTAGAAATCGAAATCTTCTAAGACTCCCTTCATCCTCCATTCAGCCTGGGCTGGGTACCTTTCTCCCAACTTCCACGATGTAATCTGATGACCACAAGCACAGCTTCGATTCCGTGGTGTTGTGTGCCCCTCTCATTGGAGTGTGCTGGCGGGCAAGGACTGCATCTTACTTATCTCTCTATCCCCCGTGTCTAGATCCACCGCTGGCATAGGGAAGTCTCCGTGCATGACTGTACATTTTGAACAACGAGTGAATGAATTATTAAGGTTTAATCTTCTTTGCACACAATAACCATTTTGGAAGGGAGAAGGGACATTTAATCCTTCACCATGCTCTAGGTATATGTAAGATATATAAGTACCTATGTGACATTATTTTAGGGGCAATAAGAGACAGGGTCAAAGGATGTCACATATCAACTTCCCAATCTTAAAATAACTCCTTTGATTTATTACAAAGGCAAGAGAAAAGTATTAAAATACATGTAAATGACAGATGGCTAATCAACTTCTGAAATATACCTGGTTTACCAGGATAGGTTGCATCTGCTAGTGGAAGAATAAAGGGTGACCTTCAGTGGAGAGGAGAAGATACGACAGGTTTTAGCCACATGTATAGTGAGTAGAGAGAGAGAGAATAAGAGGAAAAAAGCAACACAAAACTAAAGATACTTGGGGGAAAAAGAAAGGAATGTGAAATAAAAGTCAATTAAATTTCAGGTAATAGCCCAAAGACAGGCATTTGACTCTCTCCCCTTTAGTCTTGCTTTTGCATGTGTATGTGGCTCCATTTAAAGAGAAAAGAGCATAAGAAAAGAGTTGAGTGAAGAGGTAAAAGGCAAAAAAAGAACAGTGGGTTGGGATGATAAACATGGACAAAGGAGGAAATGAAAACTGGGAGCCAAAAGGAGAAGAGATTATCATAAGGGGCATTCAGATGTGGTGAGGAGGGTGGTAGAAGTTGCATTGTAGAAGATTAGATGGCAGAAAAAGGAGGAGATTCAAAGACATTTCTTATTTCTGTATGTTGCTGTAGCCTGGCTGTGATTCTTTTAGAGTGTGAATCCAACATTAAAGACTAAATGGATGGAAATAAAAGCTGTTGAGTGTTATCCGTATGGGGCCAGTGGGCACAAAAGCCCAACGAGAAGGCAAAGCATTTCTTGGAAGAAAAGTAGAATGTAGCGGTGAACCAAAAGACTGAATGAAAACAGTTAACTTTGACTATGCTCAAAAGGCCTAATGGGTGTTATTAAACTTTGGTATTTAAATCAGATTTTGGTTTCTGGTTTCCTCAGAAAAATTAAAAATTAATTTCATGAGCTTCAGGATAAAAGCAAATTCAAAAATTGTGAAATTTTGCAAGTGTCTTCAAGTGTTGGGAACATTTTGTTATGTAAAATTAGTGAAGAACTTGACTAATAGTGTGAGAACAGTGACAGTGAATTTGGCCTATGTGGGTTTAGAAATATTCACAGGTAGCATATGTTATGGGGACTTTGAAATGTGAGATAAGGAAACATATTTTTAAAAATTTGTGGCAAAATTCGAAGGAATCAAGAATTTCATTTAAACATATAAGCACCCCCAATCTTTTGCCTAGTTATAGCATAAAAAGATTTGGCATCATTATAGTTTGGTGTTGTTGTGGAAGAAAGAGAAAAATTAATGGACCATTTTTTCCCTATAAAGTGTGAAAAACATCTAGAGAGCTTCTGAGCTACTTTATGTACCAGACGGTAAGAACACATGTAAGTTTAAATAAAGTATTGAAAGCAACTCTTGCCCTCTGGTGATAAAGGATTTTGCTATGCATTTCAATAAGGTATTTAACTTTTTATTTGGCAGTGGATAGAAAATCTCTTTTCCAATGTGTATAAAGCTTTGAAAATTGTTCTTCAGAGACGGCATTGTAGATTAGGAATTAGAGTCTAGAGAATGTGGATGAGGCCGTGTGCCAAGAATCTAAACCCCGAAGACCAGGTTTTCGATTATGTTAGCAGTGGATGTGGTGTCAGCCCTTCCGTGTGGTTTGGAGGCTGGTAAAAATGGACTCTGACCCTACCCTGTTTATCTCCTTACCTAAGACAATGGATACTAAAAGATTATCCCTGGATTTTTTTTCTACTATATAATCAATAGTACTCATAAAAGAGAAACAATAAGTGGTTACAAAAAGTTACATTCTTTAAACTTTGTGTGATACTATTATTTTTCCTATTTACATTTCC
Organism: Anoura caudifer; assembly: GCA_004027475.1. Lineage (NCBI taxonomy): Eukaryota > Metazoa > Chordata > Mammalia > Chiroptera > Phyllostomidae > Anoura > Anoura caudifer. The sequence goes on from PVKU01001103.1 coordinate 145,206, forward strand.
TTTATTTCCTACATTTACCCATATCTCAGACAAATAATGTGAATGAAAATCAAGGGGAGCTTTTAGAATGGAAACATCTCAGAATATAAGAATATTAGAAATGTCAAACTATTAGTTTTTTCCCCTGGGCAGCTCCTGATTTCAGGATAAGCCTACAAATGGGACAGGCTTGCTTTCCCTTTAATGCATTATCAGAGCCCAAGTCCAGATTTGAATCTGAAGGTTGAATTATGGATTTCTGGTATGTCTCCTAAGGGTCCAAAGGACAGATATTGATGAACTAACAGTGTCCCATTCAAGGTGATATGAGGCAGTGGTCATTGAAAATTAGGTGATTTCTTCAAACGTTCAAGAAGCAGTCAGGCAATTTGGGTATATTTCTATGTCTAATTCCTTTATGCTCATGGATGGTGAGATCCGGAGAAGAGTCTTGGTGCTTCATAATATTTCCTAAGTGCTAGACTGCCTCTGTGGCATCAATTAAAACAAACTTTCAAAGGGCATATAAGGTATTTCTTTTAAACAGCAGGTTAAACCTGCCTTACAAAGAGATTACTGTTATTAACACATTATTGATAAAGACTGGATTTATCCGCTGGCTGATTTACTTGCTTTCCTTGACCTGGGAACAAGCAGCCTTGTGTTAATGAGGATGGTTCTCATCATTAAATTCCTGATGTTGTTGTCAGAGCATCTACTTTCTTTAAAAACTTGTTTTCTAACATGAGTGCCACTAATTGCAATATTGAGGGCTAATGACATTGAAATGAGTCCATTGATTCACACAGATTGATTTGTGTGCAAACTGTTGATAGAAATCATTAAAGAAAGAGTACAGGAGATATTTTTATCTAAGAAAATCTAATCTATGTACATCAAGTTTATAAAGCAGGTGATTGCTAAATAATAATAAAATACTCCATGATATTTTAAATATCAATTACCAAATATATTAGAAGTAAAATTCAAAAAAGTTTTATAGCATTTTTCTAAAATAAATTAACTTTACACTCTTATGAAGGGATCCATTGATAGGCCAAAACTAATGTGAAAAAAAAAATACATAAGTATGTAATAATATTGTGAAGCTATGTAAAGAAGTGCTATTTTGTTCTATTACAGAGGCACATTTCCCTGACTCTAATTCTAGACACAATTTAATTATGCCACTTTAAAAAACAAGAAGAAATACTACCATAAACATTTCCATTGTGATATGTGCTCTGCATTCAGAAACAATAAAGTGTAAAAATATGCACTTATTAGAATCTAGAACATATTTGATTGAAATTGTAAAAAAACCCTAAAAAATGCATAACTATTGTATATTATGGATGGAAAGACTACATATAATGGTAATATTATATTTTTTAAATTAACCTAAGAAACTAATGATACAGAAATAAAGACTAAAGAAATTTGTATGGAGTTTGAAAAACTAATGCTAAAGTTGATTGCAGGAAATAGTCAAGAAAATATGAACACCTGGAAAAAAATACTTGTGGAGGAAGATACCCTAACAGATTATATTATAAAGATAGATTTATTTATATTTTTAAAAGGCAGTAGTCATATTGATTAATAAAAAATTGTACAAATAGGGTGTGTGTGTATGTGTGTGGTGTGTATATGTGTTTATACACATATACATATTCCTTTGGAATAAGGAAATTTTGTGTATGATATAACTGATATTTTAAGTTAGCAGAGAAAACTCAGATTATTTACTAAGTGGTATTAAAATAATAAGCATTCATCAGGAAAAAAATAAATTACTATATCACAGTATATTTAAATGTTGCTTTCAAATAAATTAAATATATAAATGTAAAAAGTGAAACTATAAACATTTGAGAAGAAAATATAGGAAGGTAAATTTATAATCTTAGGATGTGAATGTCCTTTCTAAACATGACTAAATACAGAAAAGATAAAATTAAAGTTCTGAATAATTTAATTACATAAAATTAAAATATCTATCAAAAAAGCTAGAGTTAAAGGGTTAAAATTAGAATGAGATCAAATGTGTGCAATATATTACACAGATAGGCATTTACATTCATGGTAAAGTGTTCATACATCCAGAAAATAAGATCAAAATGCAAATAATACATAGTAAAAGAATCATAGATGACCAGGAACAAAGCAAAAAGATATCAGCCTCATCATTAATCAAAGAATTACAAATCAATGCCATCTAATTCTATCTTTATTTTTCCTTTTGTCTTCTCAGGTTGTAAAAGATTTTAAAAAGTCGCATATAGTTGGTAAGGATCTGGCAGAGTGGGACATATGCTGCTTGTTAGTGTTACAAATCTACTTCTGGTAGAAGTGTGTTCCACATAAATGCTTGCTGCCTTGTGGGTCCTCTGTGGCGGGACAGCATCAACCACCCACCTGAACTCGGCTCAGGTGTCTGGATGTCACATAGGCACCAGGAGGGGCAACAGGGCAACTTTGAAATGGACTGAGAGCAAAGTGCAGGAAGAGGTCTGGGGCTCTTGTGGTTAGTGGGTGGGACTGGGGAGAGCGTTCTTGGGTGGGAGGCAGGGGACGCATGGTTTGAATTTCTCACTGGCACCAGGAGGGGAAAGCAGTCTTTCCTCTCAGCTTCTCCGGATGTGCAGAAAAAGGAAGATGGAGGATGAGGCTTGGAAGTTCTCAGCAATCAAAAAGTAGTCAGACTCTTTGTTATACTTGCATATAAACCCAGAAATACATTCACTAGGACATTCATATTGGTACTGTCTATAATAAGGGAAATACAGAAACAATGTAAATATATTCTAGTCCATATACATTATAGAACATTATACAGTGAGAAAAATACATATAATAGGGTAAGTCTATGAGTCTTCATTACGGAAAAATGTACACAGTATGTTACTAAGTTAAAAAATATATAGGTATGTATGTATAGTGTGATTGTGTTTATGCAAAAAATAAAAATGCATTTCTATGTCTTTTTTGGTATGTGATTTATAAAATGAATATTATTTGGAGGCTTAGTGAGAATTGGTGTCTGGCTTAAAAAAACACAAAATTCAGCATACAAAATAAGTGATTTGTATTTTCACCATAGTCATTGAGAGAAAAACACAAAACAAAACTGCACTTATGTGTAGGTAAGATGAGGTCATGGAAGATGCCTTCCTAGCATTCAGTGACCATAGAGCAAAATCCTGGAAATTCTCATGATTCTTTATCTACCCAATTCTCTTCTGACATTGTGGTATCTTTCTCATTGTTTTCCTCTCCCCTCTTACTTCTCTTAGCTTTCCTGAAGCACAAAGTGTGCTAATTGCTGAAGTCATTTTTATCTCTCTGGGAGCTTCTCCTTTTTGTTTGTATGGGCTTTCTCCTGTCCAAAACTCCCTTCCCTTCCCTATGTGACTAGTTCACTACCAGTCTGAAAACTCTCACCCATGGCTCCCACCACCCAGACTCAGGCAGCAAGAACAGAGGAAGACCAAATATGAGAGGAACTGACTCCATAAAGCAAGCTTAGGCATGAGTCCACAGGAGCTGAGCAGAGCTGTTGGGGACATCACTCATTCATAGGGTTGCCAGGGGCTGGAGCCCACTCTATAGCAAGTAACCCAAGGGAAATACAGGGGAGAACAAGCCGTATTGCTATATTCTCATAACCCTATAGCAACCAGATGAAAAGACTTAGCCAAGCAGACTTTAAATAACTCGCACAAAGTCAGAGAGTTAGGAAAAGGAGGAGTCACAGTGGACCCCTGTGCAACTTGCCTCTAGGGCAAGGTCAGAATGGACTGTGTTCTACCCATCCCTGGGGACTATTGACAGAATTCACCTCCACTTGTAATTCAAAGTTAATTTAGGAATTTTTACAGAGTGCAAGAGATGCTTCTGTCACTCCTCAGTTATAATTCCTCCCCTGCCTTGCATGGCCCGTGGCCGACCTCTTCTGTCTATTACAGGCTGCTGCAGTGGGGCACTGTCTGGCTTACTTTGTGCAAGACTTTAGAATCAGTATAAAAAATTTTTATTGGGCTACAAGCAGGAGATATAAATTCAGATTGTCAATGAGAAGTATGAGTACTGATCCCAGGCTCTTTGTGAAGTTTGATAATTTGTACATATACATATTCTTTTTGTTCCGAAATAAACCAAAAAAATGCACACGTTTTTACTCCTCATTCTCATAATTGTTGTTTACTATAACACACTTGTAACTAACAACTGTTAAAGAGAAAACCACAGGACCCAAATGGCGTCACTTGTCCATGATAGCAAATGTAGATTTAATTCTGACTTAATTTCGTTCTCAACCTCTCCCAGACCTACAATCTTAATAAGCCAGTCTGGAATTTTTTGGTCAAGTACCAGTAAGGTAATCTGTCACATGGGTCCCCCCCCTACATCACACTAAGGAACAAGAGTTAATCTGCATGATACCCTGCCCCCACCCCACCCACCCCCAACTCAAAGAAGATAATCCTTTCTAAAGGATTTCTAAGCCTGGTCTAAAAATAATCCTTTCTTTTCTTTTGCTGATGAATCCCCTACCACACCCTTGTTCCTATAAAAACCTGCTATTTGTACAACCCCTCTGACTGCCCTTCTAGTTGCTATGTGGGAAGCTGTGTAATTCATGAATTGTTTAATGAAACCAATTAGATCTTCAAATTTATTCTGTTGGATTTGTTTAAACACAATTTACCAAACTCTCCATTATACCATTGTTTTTCTAAGAGTATAACTCAGTTTTCTAAGAGTATAACTCAATTTTTTTCCAAGGTTGGAATATAATTTATTGTATAAGCTATTTAGCCCAGAAGCATTTTTTTTTTTTTTTCAGGGAAAAATTAGTTTGACTATTTTTTTAAGCTGCAAGAAGGAAAAACAAATATGGAGGACTTTTTTCTATTGCTGGCTTTTGTAACTGTGAAGAATGGCTTTGTTTATGGTGTGATTTATACATCCATGTAGAGAATAAAAACAAGAAGTTCTTTTAACAAACAATTTTGTCTTTTCTGAAATAAAATACTTTGAAAGAAATTTATCCATAGTTGATAGTTAATTTTTTTTATTTGGCTGCAGCTAGACAGCACTGCTTTTATCATAAGATTAAATAATTAGAGCAAGTCACAGCGAGTTCAAGGGGTAACTAATAGTTATTACCTGCTGTAAATTACCATGTAAAACATTAACAGGAAGACTGATCTCTAAGACTGAATTTGGCTAAGAAAATGACAATTTATATCCTAAAACACTTTTGTTTATGTTAATTTACCAACCTTTTAACTTCTAGCAGAAATGGTTTAGATGAGATGAACTCAAGGCAGTTCTTCATTTTTTCTCAAGTGAGGTATAAGGATCATTTAGAGACTACTTAATACCTTGTGGATTTTACTTAATTCCATCAAATATTATCCTTAAACTAAATTAATCCAAAAGCTCTTTTTAAAAAAAAATCCAGAGAAAGAGGTGGGGAGGGAGAGGGGGAGAGGGAGAGAGGGAGAGAAACATGGATGTGAGAGAGAAACGTGGATCAATTGCCTTCTGTGTGGTTCCCAACCACAGACCAAACCGCCCCCACCCTGCCACATCCAGGCATGTGCTCTGACTGGGAATCAAACCCCTGACCCTCCCGTTTGTGGAAACAACACTCCAACCAGCTGAGCCACACCATCCAGGGCCAAAAACTCTTTAAAGAATAGAATTTGTACCCATAATAATTGACATTATGAATATTCGTTTTCCTAGTGTAATCAACTCCATGTGGGAGTAGCTTCTAAAGGCAGAGTTATTTCAGTGTGAAGATAGTGGGCCTTTCTTCTATTTTCCCCATTTGTGCAAAACATTTTAAAGAAACAAAGTAAGACAGGAAGAAAGACCAGTGTCTGTTCCAAAATAAACACTCAAAATATTCAATTTATTCCTCATTTATGTTAGTGTACAACCTGACTTCAGTGTCTGACAGTGGGGGACTGGCTGAGGTGGTCTGAGAGGAGTCGGGCTCTCACGGGGCTGGGGCCACGTCTCTGCTTCAGCACCCAGTGGCTGTCATTAAAAGCCATGGTGCAATTTCTCTGCTTTGTGCAATCAAAAGCTCTTGGAGGAGGGAGGTAAAAAAAAAAGAGAAAAGTGGCAAGTGGCAAAGTGGAAAAAACGTTAGGAAAATGTGAGCTGTGCAGAGTGACAAGGGGCTTAGATCCTTCGTACTCCTTCACTTTCTCCTTTCCCTCCCTTCCTCCCTGGGCTTGCTTCCTTCCTTCCCCGTTTCCCAGAAGTAGCTCACCTTTTACTGTAGCAGAAAGCAGGAGACATTTTCAGATGTTCAATGACAGGAATGGAGTAGATTAGACTTTGGTCTGGGACACAGTTATACTATTTTTATCTCTGCTTATACCTGCAAATATGAAACTGATTTCTTATGATTTCTCTCTGTCTCTGAAGGTGAATTATTAGTAGAAATTGTGATATAAACTGGTATTTCTACGTTTAAAATTTTTTTTGTGTGGAGACATTGGTTTGAGAAGAGAAGAACATGATTCTTTAATAATGAATATGACTGTCATATTCATTAATATGTCTCCTCGAGACTGTGTGTGGAGCTACATGGCCATGGTCCATGTGGCTCCTAAGACCACATGGCCATGGAGAAAGGATGCATGAACACAGAACACAGGGGCGAGTGCGGGTCACCGAGGCAGAGAGAGCTTCTCTGTAGCTTGGGAGTGGGATGGATCAGGTGCTTTCTCAAAATGACCAATCAACTTCCCAAATTTTCATGTGCTTCACATGGGTCCACCTCCCAACCAATCCCTTCTTTCCCCAGGTTAGACTGACAGGCCTCTTTGGTCCAGAACCACCCCCTGTGCCATTTGACTTCTATCACAAATGTTCCTGCCTTCCCCTGGTCCCATCCCAAATCTGGTCCTGGAGGGGAAAAGGGAGGAATGTTATTCCCTGGAGTGTGAAACTGCAGCTTTCTGGCTAGCAAGAAAATAGGCTTATGCATCCTAGTTTACTAAACTCAATGTCTAGTTACCTTTGCTCCTCTTTTCTAGCTAAATACCTCTTGTACCACAAAAGACATATTTCTATTAGACATTCTTAGTGTCAAAGATTAGTTTTAGTCAATCCTTCTCAAGTAACTGGGGAGGACTAAGCTGTGCTTATTGTGAGGATATATGTGCATAAGGAATGCTGGGATGCTCCAGGTGCCCAAGTACAGGGAACTTGTGACTTAGCCTAATAAAGGCTGGACCTGATTCTGAGGCACCGCTGCAGATACAAACAGCTGGACTATTGATCTCCAACCTAACGTCCCACCACTAATGTGGTCTATTTGTCTCCCCTGCTTTGTGCCTATTCATTTTTCCTACTGATTCTATTTGGTGTCATCATGGTCTCTCTTTTTTCCTCAATACAATAGGGCATTATAGCCTCTTTATTACTTTGGCTTGCCCAGCTAAGTTCAACTTTAGCTCTTGTTGCTATTTGATTCTTTACTCCCCAGTTGATTTCCGAGAGAGAAAATCTAGATGGCTTGGTTAAGTCCACCTTTACTCTGCTGAGGAATGAAGCTCTCTCATGGGTCCCTGAGAAACTTACTGCCTTTGTGTCTTTCCACCTGTGACCAGTCACAGTGCTGCCCCTGAGATGTGGAATCGAGGGCTTCTTCTAGGACACAGAACAGGAGTGTGGCCACAGCTTAGTAGGGCAACCTAGGGGAGGGCCTGGGGCATGCTAGTCGCCACAATTGTTAAATATTGAAATAGTGTAAGAAAGATTTTGTCAAGATGGGAATATGTAGAACAAATTTTAAACAAAATTTTAGTACATTCAGTGAAAAAACAAAATGAAACAGTCTTGGGCTATCATGCAGAAATCATTGAGATTTGTGGGGATTTTTTCTACTTAATGATCAGTATATCAAGGCATTTACTTTTTTTGTATGTTATAGTCATGTAACTAAAAATGTCTGCAAAATTGGCTTGTGATGCCATTTGAGTGTTCCTGTGAGGATACCTAAATATCTTTTTCAGGCAACGGCACAACTCTTTAAAAATCTATCATTAGAGATGGTTTGCTGAATTATTTCTGATTGCTCTTCTAACACAAATAGGTAAGAAAGGCTAAAGTCAATCTTTGGGGATGAATGTTCTCTGCCAGCCTCATTGCTTGGCTTGTTCATTTTCTATGTTCTGGGCTCAGAGAAGGCATTTCTGATCACCTTGATTAACTAGGTCCCCATCTTGTCCTTTTAAGATATTTTCTTTCTAGAACTTACCACAATTTGTAGTTTCCTTTTTATTTATCAGTCCACATGTTTATTTACATCTCTACCACTAGAATACTATAAAATGAGGGCAGGATTCTTGGCAGCCTCCTGAATGGACCTATCCCTGGCACAAAAGAGCATTCAATAAATATTGGTTACATGACTGAATCAAAGCATCAATGACTGAATGAGAGAAGGTTGACTCAGATCTATATTGCCAGGGATTCAGGAGCAGCTAGTGATAGACACGGGCAATTGAGTGACAGGTAGAGGAGTGAGGCATCTCTTTGCACTCCCAGTCTCCCCTAAGTGCCTCCACTGTTGTTTACGCTGTTGAAATGTAGCTCTCATGGCACAGGGGCCAAAACTGTCAGCTGATTTTAAGTCTTGAAGTCATATTTGCTGGGAATTAATACAAAACTACATATAGTCACTTTTCATAGTTAAATGACCATCTGAAGACATGGTAAAAATGTTGCCTCACCTTTGACATTCTGTAAGAATGTCATTCTATAAGAATATAAGAAAATTCTGTAAGAATATGCTTTTGTATAAGATGATTTGTAATGCATATGAAAATAACATCCTCTTGCCAAGCTTTGCTCAATAATGCCATATAGCTAGTGATCATTTTAAATAAAATATTTGTAAAGAATTTAATGTCATATAATTCTACTTGTTGCATACTAAATGCCTAGCATAAGCTGAGACCTGTGCAGGAAATTTTTTAAAAAGTTATTAAGGTAAATTTCTTTTTGAAAAATTTAATGAACAATTACAATATAATTTAGAAGAATCTAGAATTAAAAGACTATGTAAGTTTATAAATAACAAGTGGATTAAGAAGTAAGAAGACAAAAAATCACTGCAGATTATTAGTGTTGTTACAGTAGGATTCATTTAGAGAGTAAAGGTTCTATTCTGTAAATAGAAGGAGAAAATGAAACAAGTTTTGGGAATCCCAATGAGGTTAGGGTTTTTGAAATATAAAGGTATTCCTGACACCAGCCACCAATTTTTTCTTAGAAAAACCTAAGAGACCCAATCCTTTTTGTTTTACCTGACAAGTCAATTCCAAAATTTATAGTACTCCATGTTCATTTACTTTTTTTTTTCTCCCCAGACCCCAATAGAGAGCTCTGATACTCCAGCTTTGTGTCAGCTAGAAGGAAGGAGGAGGTGGGTGGGGGTACTTTACTCAGGATGATATAAATAGGGAGAAACCACGCTTCGGTGCTCAGTATGAGGACACAGCTCTGACCTGTGAGGGATCCCCAAAGGAAATGTGGTTCTCAGCTTTGATTCTGGGACTCAGCCTAATCCTACCTGGAATGTTGCATTTTATTCCTAGCAGAGAAATTTATAGACTCTGCTCATAACCAGTTTGTTTTGTCTTCTTCCTTACGACATCTTGTCCTTCATATCGTATTTCCCATCTGGTTACCACCTTCTCTGTAAATTCTTTTTGGTCCTTGGGTCGCAACCTCATGTCTCTCCTGAGCAGTGGTACCAAAATCTGTTTTTTTGTCCCAGGAAAGACGGCAAGCTGGTCCACCTGCTTATCTGTAGTCTTGGATTTTCAGGCCATTGGAATAGTGGAGAAGCTAGGCTTGACTCAAAGGATAAACTCTGATGTTCTACCAAAAAAAGTTACTAAGCAACCCACTTGCAGGGAGGAGAAGGTAGATCTTTGTGGGAAGGTTGCATCTATGAAGTACCTCAGTATTTTACTTGATAGTTAATTGTATTTTTGCATTATTATTACTTTATAACAGCTCATAGATATCCTAGAACATATCTATTAAATTAATTTCATTTTGCTTAGGAAACTTGTGGCCACAGAGTGTGTCAGCAGGATGTGTATGAGTGTGTACACACAACATATGTGCACACACACACTTTTGCCCATACTTTAAATAAAATCCCAAGTATTTTTCTACGGTGATACTTAGGAAAAAAATGAATAATCTATATGGCTTTAAAGGAGTTTAATGTTCTTGAATTCTTTAACCATGCAATATTTTCTGTTGTTTCTTCTACAGGCTTTTTGAAAATGATCTAGTTCACTTGATAATTTCCTGGCTTACTTGCTTATCAGTTTGACATGAGGCAGATGGATTTCATTATAATCATAAAAAAGTTTGAAACTGCAAACAAAATGATAAATTGTAAGAAAGTATTACTGCTCATTTGCCTTCTCTTCAAGATGGAATTAAATCAATAAATTTTAACACTTTTGATTTAAGTGGGATGGTATTTTAAAGATTTGTGTGTATATGATGTATATAACCATGTATACATATTTGCCATCAGGTTATTGAACAGCCAAAGTGACAGTTTAATATTTATGCTTGAAAGACAGATGTATAAAATATTGCACTTATTTGCAAAAAGTAAAGAACTTAATTTCTTCTTTTTACTAAGTCAGTAAAAGAATGTATACTAAAACAAAGAACTCTAAATGATTTTGAATATTTAGTTGACTGGTTAAGTTAATCAAATCAAACAATTTTTTTTTTACAGAGACCTAGTTTGTCTGTATTGAGTAATATATCAAACACTTCAGTTTTTGCAGGTTAATCATTGTTTTAACTGATTAACAGCCTCTTCCATTTGCTTCAATCATCAATTTAGGTCAATAATTTGGTGGTTATTTTGCTGAGATAATGGCCAAAGTAAATATCCAAAAATTATTTAATCTTCTGGCTGCAAAACTTAGTTCCATATGAAATTCCAGCTTTTTTCATGTATAACTCTTCTTCATAAATATGTTTGCCTTTCTCACTGGCAATCCTTTTCTTCTTTTGTAAATCATCTAAAGTTTGGATTGTAAAACTAGATGCAGTTCTATCTATAACACAGCAGAGCTAATTTATAAGGAAAACACATCTGTCAAATCACAGATTTAATATTTTAAAGACCAAAATGGGTATTTTGCTGAATTCTATCCATGATTCAAAATTTAGCAAGACAGTTTGTATTTGGGCAAAGTCTAAATCTAAATTCACTTTGTTATTTCTGATTTTCTTTTTTGGCATATTCAGAATTATTGGCTAAAACACAGTTCATGCATTTTTGCACAAAGATGCAAGCTTCTATTTGCCTTTGTCAGAGTGAATAGGTAAGGAATTTTTTTACACATTACCACAATTCGAAAGGCAATCAGACATGTTTTTGAAAATACACTTTAAAAAATATGTGGAAGCAAGAAATAAATTTTATGAATTGACTTTCATTGAATAATGCTACTCCACAAATGTCATCAAATAATATAGTTGATTATTGATACAGAACACATTAAATATCAACACAAAAATTTTTAAGTGGAGAGAGGCTAAGAGATTTCTTTTATGTTAATAGACAGATGAAGTAAGTAGCTTTGGCACAAATCTGGCTTTGAACCAACTCCTGCTACCTGAAACTCTTTCCCAAGGTCTATGAGATTCAACCCAGCATGAGAAAGGATGGACTCACCATCATTTTATTTGATCATTTTAATGATAAATAGTGAATTGATCATCATATGAACTTTGTTTAAACTTCTTTATTTAATTTTCTTATTCACTTTCCAAGACTCTGCCCCAGCTCCTTTATTCAGAGCTGGGATTTCAAGATCTCTACAAGGTGCTTTTATCCTCATCCAGGCTTTGGTAAAAGGCTTATCCTTAGTCATGAGGAGATTTCCGAGCTTTGTTTCAGTAGCTTATATGGTTCTACTGTTACGTTGCATCCCCATCCCAATAAGCAATCACCTCTCTTGTTTCTGGGACTGTACCCTCTCATTGTAATTACTTGTTCCAATCATGCCGTCTTAGAAACCCATCCACGAAGTACTGCTTTGTTCCATGACTGCGAACCTACATCTACTTACCAGCATCATGCTCTTTATATAACCAGCACTTGAATTGCCCATCCCCATTTTCTAGGACATTCCTGATATCAATTGTTTGCCTGAGGGTCATATTTTATCCTTAACATCTCTGTCAGGGTACAGTTAGGTTGTACTGGAACAACAAATTAATTTCAATATCTTAATTAGCAATACATACAAATCTTTCCTTGCATATGCAACATCCAATGCAGGCTGTTGGTGGTATTGAGAGACCTAGGCTTCCAGAAGCATCACTGTTTTGTGACACTGGCATCGCAAAATGTGGATCACTACAGCAGGATACAAGAGCATGGAAAACCCGTGCCTACTCTTACATGCCTCAAACCAGAAGTGGCGCACCTCATTCCTGCACACAGTGTCTTTTCTGGAATAGTCACACAGCTCCTGGTATTTGCAAGGGGACTGAGACATGTTCAGAAGCTCACAGGTATTAGTGATTAGTGCTTATCTATTTCCATAGAAGATCATGTGTCACCTGGGTGGGTGGTCTCATTCCATTGTTAGACTACCCACAATTGTTGTTTCTACTGTAAAGGGTTGATTTAAAAAAAAAAAAAAAACAAACCACTTTATATTGATTGTGCTTTACAGTTGTCCCGATTTTTCTCCCTTTGTCCTCCCACGCAGCACCCCCCACTCCTCTTAGGCAATCCTCTCGTCTTTGTTCATCATGTCCATGGGTCACACATGTAAGTTCTTTGGTTACTCCATTTCCTATATTGTACTATACATCCCCATGGCTATTCTGTGACTACGAGACTATACTTTTCAACACCCTTATCTCTTCATCCATTCCACCATAACCCCTCCCATCTGACAACCACCAAAATGCTCTCCATATCTATGATTCTGTCTCTGTTCTGCTTGTTTGCCTAGTTTGGTTTTTAGATTCAATTGTTGTTTGGCATGTGTTTATTGCCATTTTAATGTTTATAGTTCTTATCTTGTTCTTTTTCTTGGTGATGATGAACTCCTTTATTTTTTTTCTTTTCTGGGAAGCTCTTTATATATCCTTTGATTGTAAATAATAGCTTCTTCACAGAGCAATCTTGGCTGTAGATCCCTGCCTTTCATGACTTTGCATATTTCTTGTCAATCCCTTCTAGCCTGAAACATTCTTTTGTGTGTGTGTGTGAAATTGGCTGACCGCCTTATGGGAACTCCCCTGTAGGTAAACTAACTTTTTTTCTTTTGCTGCTTTTAAGATTGTTTCTTTATCTTTAACCTTTGACATTTTAATTATGGTGTGTCTTGGTGTGGACTTCTTTGCACCAACTTGTTTGGAACTCGTCATGCTTCCTGGACTTGCATATCTATTTCCTTTGCCAAATCAGAGAAGTTTCTTTTCATTATTTTTTCAAATAGATTTCCAGCTTCTTGTTCTTTCTCTTTTCCTTCTGACACTTCTATGAGGTGAATGTTGGTACACTTGTAGTTGTCCAGGAGTCTCCTTAAACTATCCTCATTTGGGGGAATTCTTTCTTCTTTTTTTTCTGCTTGGTTGTTTTTTGTTTCCTTATGTTCCATATCATTGATTTGATTCTTGGCTTCATCCACTCTACTGCTGATTCCCTGTGAATCATTCATTTCCATCAGTATTTCTATTAGCATATCCTTCATTTCTGCCTGGCTCCCCCTTTTTTATGCTGTTGAAATATTCACTGAGTGCCTGGAGCATTCTTGTAACCAGTGTTTTGAACTCTGTATCTGATAGATTTCTCATCTCCATTTTGTTTAGTTCTTTTTCTGGAGTTTTGATCTGTTCTTTCACCTGGCACATGTTTCTTTGTCTCCTCATTTTGGCAGCCTCCTTGTATTTGTTTCTGTGTTTTAGGTAGAGAGCCACTATGACTTCCTGTCTTGGTAGTGTGGCCAGTGGCACAGCCTTCTCTATCACCGAAACCGGGTACTTGAGGTGCACCCTTTGTGTGGGCTGAATAACCTTCCTCTTGTAGTTGGGACTTGATTTCTGTTGGCAGATCGATGGGAGGGATTTATCAAGTCAAGTCAGCTACAAGACTGGCTGTGACCACTGACCACCAATGTCCTTCCTCCACAGAGGATCACCTGTGCAGGAGCAGGGTGGTGGTGCTCTGATGTGCTATTACTGTCCGTTGGGTTTGCAGGCTCTGGGGTTTCCCAGGTGGTTCAGATCAGTGTCAGCTATCACCTGTGCTCCACCCAGGGCCACCCAATGTGAGTTACAAAGCAACTTGCAGGTGGCTGCTGCTTGTGCTGGGCCTGAAAGCTCCCAGGCAGGGCAAAACTGTGATCCAAAGCTGCCTGCTGCTAGTGCTGGGCACCGGGGCCACTTAGTCAGAGGTAGGAGGGCTGTGGGTGGGCCCATAATTTGGGTGGGGAGGAGCCTCAGGTAAATGCCAGGGCAGGGCGAACAGTGTAAACCAGGTTGATGGAGTCTCAGATATGACTAATGACTGTCTGTTCTGTGGCTCTTTCGGGGAAGGGGGCTCAGAAAAGGCATAATTGCTTCTGCCCACCTTTCTATCTAGGAGGGAGCTTTCCCCCAGCCCTTGTCCTGGTGCCAGACACTTTATTCCCTCCACCACCCCTCCCATAAGCCACTGGTGCCTTTCAAGCTGCTACCTTGGTAGTGTTGGAGTTCAGAGGGACTGCATGGGTCCTCTAAGAAGAACTGCCAGGGAATTCAGTAGTCTTTTTCATCACTGAAATCCTGCTGGTTTTTATAGCCAGAACTTATAGGGGCTTATCTTCCTGGCACTGGAACTGTGGTCTAGGAAGCCTGGTGTGGGGCTGAGTCCCCTCATTCCTGAGGCATTCCTTCCAAGTCATTATCCACCACACATGGGTGTGAGGACCTGCCTATTGTGAGTCTCCACATCTCCTACCCTTCTGGATTGAGGTGGTTTCTTTAGTTCTGTAGTTGTTGGGCTTCCATCCAACTTGATTTTTGGTGTTTCTGAGTGATAATTAGTTTTTAATTTCATAGCAATTTTGATGTGGTTGTACGAGGAGGTGAGTTGTGTTTACTCCTGTTTCCATCTTGACCAGAAGTCTGTAAAGGGTCGATTTTGAGTTAGGGTTCAGATTATCTCAGTAGGCCCATGATGTGTTCTGAGTATATTAGTGATAATTTCTATAGATGCTGATTTCCATATAAGTCATCTACATATGTGGATTTTTAAGCTTTGTTTCTATACCTGGTATTTGGATTCTGGTAAATCTAAAAACTAAACTTTAATAATTATTTATACTTGCTAAAAGTATGGAAAAGCTGGGGTTTAATACCTTAATCCTCAAGGTTTTCATTGGCCAGGCATAGGTACCACCTGATCTTGAAGCTTAGCTAAGGAAGTCTCCATTATGACAGACTTCTAGGCTGGCAGTTCTTTACCCCACACAGACTTGTAGGTTAAACAGTTTCTAAGGGAGGGTTCCAAGTTTTGATGTTTGTCAGTATGGCAGTGATGGATTTGAGGCCAGAGAGACTCATTAAAGTGGAGCCTTGGTCCTCAATCAGCTGTCAGTACTCCAGGCTGTGTGGCGAAACCCAAAATGTCTTCTGGGCTTGGCTGGATTTCTGATGGATTGGGTTGCCCCAAAGTGGAGCCAAGGTGCATGGTTTTCACATGGCACTGGAAACCATCAATCATGCCAAATGAATGCTGGATATAGTAATCAACAACATTTAGGGTAGAAGCATTCCCAGAAAAGCTCTGGCCAGCTGTGATCAGTTAAGGACATAAGCTGATAATGACAGCAGTGACCATGAGGTTGAATGTCTTTATCATTATGCGCCACAGACATTTTGAAATGAATGTCCAATTCATTGCATTTTTGATTGGCTAATAGGCACATGCAGGAGTGAAATATCAATATTAATTAGATCTAAGTATTAAGTACAGTTCATTCAATAAACGGAAAGTAATTGCCTACATTTTTCCAAAGACTGCAAGTATTATTTGTTATAGCAGATGTTCTAGAAACATCTGCGTATCATCCATCTGTTTGGTTTCTAAATCTAACTTCTGTTTCTGTTATATTATTTTATCACTGCTTTAGTGTATGAAGTTAAACCTATAATATTGGTTTACAGAACTTCATCTCATACTCTGGACTTGTTAATAAAAGAAAGATGATATTTTCACACTCTTTGATATGCAATTTTATTTCCCCCTATTTCTGTTCATTTCACATTGTTTATTTTCCTGTTGCTGATGCCACAGAAATGATTACTAAGAAGTATGTATAGCTTTATTTCACAGATTTCAAAGTTGGTGGCTTATGGAAAATACAAAGCATAATGTTTTCAATATTTATGGAAGATCTTTCTAAGTGGCAAGAAAAAAGATGACACAAAATAGATAACAGTGAAGAGATCAAATGAGAGACTTACTATTGAGCTTTAGAAGGACTTTATATTTTTGTTAAATCTCATTGTAAGTCCTAAATTTATTTATTTATTGTAGGCTCTTAAGGAAGGACATATTTAACCACAATCTAAATTTCTAACATTTGCCCTGGCTCCCTTATCTTATCATATATGTCAGAAAACTTTAACAATATAAAAGTTATTAAGTGAAAATTTATAAATTTACTTTGGCCTTTCATACAAAACTGATTCAACATGACTAAAGAGAAAAATGGTTTAATAATATCAGTTAAGAAATATATGCTTAAAACATTTTTAACACCAAAAAGCACAGCAAATCAAATTAATGGCAAAGGAATTAATTTATGGATATTCACTGGTATATGCTAAGTAGATTTGTGGTCCATGGCTCCATTTGGGTCCCCGAAGTTTACAGCTCATATAGAATTAAATATAATTTAGTGGCTAATTATTCTGTGTAGGTGTTTCCCTAATACTTAAGGTGACAATTATTGCTATTACCATAGTTATTATTATTATTGAATTTGATATGTCATAAATCAAAAGACCATTTAAGATATAGTATGCAACTCAATCTATTACACCACAAAAGTTTGCTTAGTGTGTTCTTTATGAATCTCTCAGAGTACTATTCAAGGTCTTTTTATTCTTTGTTCTTGAGTGAGGGAAGAAGACATTTCTCTTTTTCAAAGAAGTGTGTAAGATTTGTAATAACACTTGGGAGAAAACAACTGTTTAATGAAATGATCATGATCTGTTGTTATTTAGTTTAATTTTACTTTTTGAGGGGAAAAATATTGTTGCACATTTTTTTCCTCTTTGGAAGTGCATTAGTTACTATGGCAACAATTTCACTGGCAGAACGTTTTCAAAGATTCACACATACAATATAAATTTAATTTAAGCATTGGATTGGAATTTATACTTTTCTGGTTAGGAATAAAGACAATCACATAGAAGTCCCTCCTTTATATGGAACTGGGGCATGGCCAGTGTGATATGCAAAGATCACATATTTATAAATATGATGATAATATTTATAAATTTATGTGTCCAAAGCAAGGGCCTAAATGAGACCTACACAACGAATTTGGCTTTCATTTCTTCTTTATTTTATCACGCCAAATTTAAATTTCTTGAGTCTAGACTTTAATATTCTTTCATGATCTAAAAACTATGCCTAATTTTAATGCTTCTTCACAAACATTTTTTCTCAAGAATTAGTCTGGAGTTACAATTTTCTGTCACTGGCAAACTCTTCAGCTAGTAGAGCTGGCTCCCACTTGCTCTGGAGCATGCATTCCGCATGGCCTGGAATGGCTGGCCTGTCATTAGAGAACTCAACAGTCCCGACTCCCAGATTAAGCTCCTGACATTCATGAAGTAGGCATGAGAAGAAACAAGGAGGGTTTTCAAATAAGATTCTTTTATAGATTCAGATTATAACTGAAACCGGAAGCATTTCAGACATCAGGAAATTTCAGTAAGCTGTTATGATCTCCCAGAGTCTTTAGTAAAAAGTCCCCTTCTTTCTCCTTCTTCCAGAGTGGCAGATGGAGGTAAAATGATTGATAACAGCCAAGTGGAGGATGTAGCTCAGTGTGAGAGTCAAATGGACCAGAATCCCAGGATTAGTCACAGTTCCTTGCCTAGTTGCAGACTGTGCTTGGTGCCAATCATGCCCCATCTATGGAACAGCCGCCAAGATGGTATTTTTCATTTGGGAAGCTAGAGCCCTGGAGGAAGTAGGTAAAAGCCTATATGAGCGCTCTCATTTTTTTTCTTCCCAATTCAGCAATCTGGAAAGCCACACCATTTTGCTGCTGTTTTTGATATTTAAGACTTTCCCTTCCCTCATTCCTGTGTGTCCTCACTCAGGGACCAAGAATAAAAAGACCTGGAATACTACACTGAGAGATTCATGAAGAACTCATGAACTCATAAGAAGACAATTCTTTTTCATGTCATTTTGCATGGCCAGTGGTCAGCACTTAACGGTCACTGTCCCTTCACCCTGGACTCTCTCCCCACCCTGACCTACATCCACAGCTACTTTGCCAAGGGACTGCCCAGGGTAAGGCTCTGTCTGTTTTCTCTGCTCTTCCGAATAGGCAAACACTTCTGTAAAAAGTCACAGCCCAGTGTCAAGTAGTTAACCTTCAAAACAATGACACTAATAAAGGAGTGAATGGTGAGCAAGAGGAGGTTAGTTTCAATTGAATGCTTGGTTTGGATCAACAACCCTTTATTAGTACCTGATTCTGTGTTTTAAAATTTTCATGCCACGTATTGATGGCTTCAAAACTTTTTTCTTTTTACAAGACACTAGCTCCTACCCTTCTCAGTCCCTAAAATGACCTCACTTTCTACTTTATTGAAATCTTAAAACCACCTAACTTGGTATCTTTCAGCTTTTCTCTATATCAATTTCTCCCCTTCTTTTCTTTTCTTTCCTTCAGTTTAGAAGTACCTGTCTCTCATTCTAAGGCCACTTCCTTGTTCCTATTCTTCTGTCTTGTCTTCTTTCTTTATTGTTTCTTCTAATCACTTTCTGTTTACTGACTCTCCTCCCTTTTCCTACAAACATCTCCAAATATACCTATTCCGTATTGGTAGTATAGTGGTGAGCATAGTTGCCTTCCAAATACACCCATTTAAAAATGTCCCCTAGCCATCTGTCTTCTTAAGAGATCTCTTCTTGTTCATTGATAAATTTCCCAATATTATTCTGTACTTCTTGCCTTCACTTCTTAACAGTTCATTCAATCCCGACCCTAGCAACTGGTTTCAACAACCCCCCTGCTGAGACCTTGCTGGTGATGGATGTCTTCTGAAGCTATATTCAGTAGTTTCTATCATATGCATCCTTAGCTTTGGACCCTAATGACAACTTCTCATTAAATTCCTTCTTTTTCCTGAGTTCACCCTTTTCTGAGTGTTTCTTGTCATCTCTACGGGGAGATTTCCCTCCTTTTTTCCCAGTCATTTTCTGTAGTTCTGTAGCAGTCCCATGATTGCTCTGGGCTCAGTAATTACCTCTGTGCAGGTGATACTGAGCTCCAATTCTGAATTCTGAGGCCCATTTTCTAATTCCTTGATTCTCACATCTACCTCATATATCAACAGTGCCTACAGGCCCGCAT
This sequence comes from Anoura caudifer, assembly GCA_004027475.1. Taxonomy (NCBI): domain Eukaryota; kingdom Metazoa; phylum Chordata; class Mammalia; order Chiroptera; family Phyllostomidae; genus Anoura; species Anoura caudifer. Next base: position 164,873 of record PVKU01001103.1, read on the forward strand.
GCTTAATCATCCTATTTCCCCTTGAAAGGCACCCCTTGTAAATTCTGATTTCTTTATTGGCTGGACTTTCTTCCAGTTATCAAGACCCTTTTTCTATTTACATTCATTCAGTTCCTATTGATCTACCTCTACCATGTCTCCTGAGACAATTTTCATACTTTTATTCCCACTACAACAGCCGTAGTTCGGATCTCACCCGCCTATAACTTAGATTATTCAATAGCTGCTTCTCAAGTCTCTCTCCTTCAGGGCCTTCAACCTTCGATCTTGCCTACATAACACTAGATGAATCCCCCTAAAGCAAAACTCTATTTGTGCTGCAACTTGACATTAAAATTGAAGTTTCAATGAAGGGCTAGACCACAAGCAGATTTTCAAAGGAAATATCAGAGAATCAGCTTCAGAACTTTGAAATTCTCCACCCATAAGAGAGCTTCTGAGGAGCTGAGAGACTGAAGTCAGGAGGTAATTTTTGAGGATGATCTTATTGGAGAGAGTGGCGCTGTGAGATCCACTTCCCTGCAATGGGCAGGATACGGAGATCTTCAGGACTAAAGAGCGATGTTTCACTGTGGGCTACTCAGAGCTCTCATTCCGTGTCCCCTGCAGTTGGAGAACACAGCAGGATGGTGCCTGACTCCTGTCCCAGGAATCTAGGAGCAGCTTGCACAGCAGAAGAGGGGGCTGCATCTGATGTCACTGTCCCCCTGAGCAGAGTGTCAGTCTAGCATGGTTTGAATGGAGATTCTGCCCAAATGAGCAGACATTGAGGGGTGGGGATTTCAAGCAAGATGGCACGAGGTATGTTGTCAGGAATAGAGGCTGACTGGGGAGGGCAGGGGCTAGCAGAAGGTGATCTCCAGCTTCCTCGAAGATGCTGTAGGCAGAGGGGCATAGGGGAGACTCTGAAGAAACTGCTCTGAGAAGTCAACTTTAAGCAGCTATTTGGTCCAGAATTTCTGAGCCATTTCACAACAGTACTAGACAAGGGTGGATTCTTCCAGCCACTAAGCCTTTTCTTCCTGCTCCACTTCCTTCAATCCTGACAGGGTCAGGAATGTCAGCTAGCATTTCTAGCAAAGGTCCATAGGATGGAGAGGAAGGTCAGTTGCATGCTGGCCCCTGGCTCCAGGCAGCCCATCTGTAGCTGGAGGGGAGGAGAGCAGGCCATTGCATGTGGATGAGGGTTGGAAAGTTGATCAGTTTTATTACACCAGACACTTTGAATCACTAAATTAAGATTTTGTCTTGGCAAAGCAGCCATCTCTATTTCCTAAGAGTGGCCGGACATGTTATGATACTCAGCAGAGTTTTCCTTCTAGAGCAGGACAGTCCTGTTAAGCAGATTGAAAGAGACAGTGAGAGGCCCTCTAAGAACTAAAAAGCATTGCTTTTATGATGACACACCATGAGTCCTGCCTGTGTGGTGAACTGGCTAAGGTCGCCTGTGTTTCTCAGCATCTACGGAATGGGAACAGCTCTTGCACAGTGGCCTCCAGAACACTCTTCCTCATTAGCTTTGTGTTTCACTTAGTTCATGCTTTTGCGGCTCTGTAGTGACGGAAAGAACAAAGATTTCAAATGCTGGTTTTTCTACTCAGCAACCATGAATTTTTGGATAGATTATGTAATCTTCTGAGCCCTTTTTTCTTATTAGTAAAATTGTTTATAATGTATACTCTATAGGTTTATTGTGAGACTTAAATGAGTAAATGTATTGAAAATACCTGACACAATATATTAGCTGTCTATTGCTATGTAACAAATTAACTAAAAAATGCACCAGCTTAAAACAATACACTTTTACTATCTCACAGTTTCTATGAGCCAGAAATGCAGCTGCAACTTGGCTGAGTGCCTCTCGCTCAGGGTCCCTCACAAGGCTGATCAGAGAGACAGCCGGCTCAAGGCTGGGCTGGGTGAAGCTCCCTCCGGTGTCTCAGGTCCTTGCTGGAAGTTGGCGGGAGCCATCAGTCCTTCATCATGATACCCTTCTCTAGAGCAGCTCACAATGTGTCAGCCTGCTTCTCTCAGAGCACTCAAAGGAGAGAGTGAGATGGAAGCCGCGTTACTCTGATAACCTGAACTCAGAAGAGACATGTCATCACATTTCTGGCATTTTATTCATCAGCAGTGAGTCAGTTTGTCCCACCAAGAAGCAAGAGAAGGGGGATTGTGCAGCACATATGTATCAGGAGGTGGGGGCTATTGCAGCCCATTCAAGAGGCTGCCAATAACACACAGAGTCTGGAATAAGTGCTGTTTCTTACTTCACATACCTACCTTCCCCCCACTTCCTGTGGGGGACTCAGCCTCTCATAGACTTCTTTCCTCTTCTGTTTGAAGGTACTCTCTATTTTCTCCGAGTTCATGTAGCATGTTGTTGTCCTGCATATCTTTTTCTCATCACTTTCTTTTTAAATTTTTTATGTATTCATCCTACTCTGCTCTGGAGGAGGCTACAAAGATGGGTGGGGTATTTTCCCGACCCTGAGAAGTGCTGCTGTGTTGCTCAACGCCAAGGTTACAGGCTGCATTGTGTACAGTAACATTTAGTTGGATGACAGAGGTCGCCCTTTCTCCCAAAGAGACCATTGTTTAGCCAGAATGCTAGATTTAAAAATTAATAGTCATAATAGCACACTGCAAAAAAGAGGAAACTGACCTGTTATGTGGCGAAGGTGGGAAAGCCTTCACGGAAGGAAGCATTTGTAAGCTGGAGTGGTAAAGGGAGAAAGGACTTTCCAGCTAGAAAGTAAAGAACATTCTAGACCTCCTCGAGTGACCAGTCCTTGCCATCTCCATTCTCTCTCCCACTCTCCCTGTTTATGGTGGTGGTTGACCAACTACAGCTTGCGTGCAAAATCTGACTTCATGCACCTGATACCTGTATGTAGATAAAGATTTATTGGAACATAGGCATACCTAATCATTTATGTATTTTTCTGTAGCTTCTTTTATGCTACCACAATAGAGTTGAATAAATGTGACAGATTTTTTAAAGCCCATAAAGTCTGAAATCTTTGCTCTCTTGCCCTTTACAGAAGTTTACTGACTTCTGCTCTCCTCTAGATGCAGGATACAGAATTAGATGCTCAGGTGCTTCCTAAATTAATGGCTGAATAGGAGCTGGGAGGCTGTAACCCCTCCGTACATGGCTGAGTAACAAACGAATCAGCATGCAGTCCGTCACTCGGATCATTCCTTATCAGTGATTCTTGACAAATGCCTTACCTGACATACATGGCTGTCCATAGTAATGAGAGAGCTTGTTGAAGCAAGAAATAAACTGTGTTATTCCCTAGATCCAAGAGATAATGATGTAGTGTTTCTAGTTTAAAGTATACTATTTAAAGGTGTTTTTAATAAATTTTCTTTCCTTCAAAAAATAAGCCAAGCAAATCAAAGAAGGCACATGGCAGGCATAACAACAGAACTCTCGTAAAGAAAGGTTAATTTTAATAATATCACTTAAAAAATACCCAGGAGAATTTTACAGAATTTGCTCTCACTAAGGCTGAGGGATATCTTTTATATAATGTATAATTATTCGATAGCCTCAAATCATCAACCTCAAACTCAGCATCAAGTGACTTCAATAGTATTTGCAACTGTGTGTGGATTATTATTCATAAACATGAAGTAGTACCGCAGGCACATCAACTTTAATGAAACATAAGAAATCTTAGGTATTAACATGAACTAGGTAATAAAGATCTGTTGAAGCATTTCTTTTTAAAACCTTGGATATAAGACTAGTAAATAAGGGACTAGTAAATAAGAAATTGTGTGATAAATATTTGTGTTGTATCAAAATAGTTGATTAAAATTTCAACTTTTTATACAGTCCCTTAAAATGAAATATAGATATGAAAAATGAACTGAAACATTTCAGGGAAACTAAATTGAATTTTTATATTTTATATTGACCTGAATTATTCTTCTGTGCATTCCATTTTCATCAGTTGTATTTGATGACCAGAAACTATTGACCTAATAGTCTATCTGGTTGACCTAATGATCCAACTGGCTGAGAATGTAGTGCCGTAAATGCTGTGGAGGAACGATTGTTTAATGATGTTCTGACTGATTTTTGGCCGCGAAGTCATGTTCACTTTCTTGAGTTCTACACAGCATCCCTGGTATGGTAGCACCTCAGAAAGTAGCCCTTGGAAACGTCACCTTTACCTCAGTCATGGGTGTGAAAGACGAAACTCAGTTCCACTATGGAGATGAGGGCTGGTGTTTGATGGGATTGATTGAGGGCAGGGATGTGCGAATACAACTTTTGAGTTTGAAGCAATTGAGAAAGATTTTGATAAAATGGAGAGTAGAAAATATTTTTATCGATTGGAATGCTGATATTTAAAAAAAAAAAAAACTTTCCACGTTAGTAGACTTCTGTTTTCACACAATATTTGAAGAAAGTGTGGAGAGTTCTTACATACCCACACCCAGTTTCTCCTATTTATTAACATCCTACTTGAGAATGGTGTGTTTGATACAATTCATAAACCAATATTGATATATGATTATTAACAAAGTCCTTATTCTATTCATGTTTTCTTAGTTTTTACGCTAATGTCCACTTTCCATTCCAGGAGTCCATCCAAGATACATTGCATTCAGTTGTTGTCTCCCAGGTTCTCTGGGCTGTGACAGTGTCTCAGACGTCACTTGATCTCTCCAACCTTGACAGTTTTGAGAAGTACTGGCCGGGCACTTTGTAGAGTGCTTCATTTTGGGGACTCGTCTGATAGTTTATTTATGATTTTTATACTGGAGTTATATAAATTTTTTTTTGGAGAAGATGGCAGAGGCAAACTGCTATTTTCATCTCGTCCTATCAGGAGTAGTTCTCTCAACATCAGCTGTCACTGGTAATGTTTTCTTTAATCATCTGAGGTAGTGGATTTTTTTTTGTGTGTGTGTGTGTGGGTTTCTCCTCTGTAGTTACTTTTCCTCCTATTTTCATAATATACTCTTTGGAAGGAAGTCACCATGTGAGGGCCACACTGAAGGAATGGGGAGTTAATGTTCCATTTCTTTGAGGGTAAAATGTTTCCATAAATTATTTGAAATTTTCCTGCATGGGAGCTTTGTCTATTTCCTCCATTTATTTATTGAACCATTTATTTAAGTCAAAGCTAATACTATTTTTATTTAATGTTTTGCTTACATTGTTCAAGCCTTGTCCATGGGGAGCTTTTTATTTTGACTCCTATGCTCCTATGTACATGTGGGGTTTTTTGTTTTGGGTTTTTTAGATCACTGCCCTATTTTCTAGTACTATGATATGCTTCTGGTTCATCATGTATGTTTCTGCACCGTACTAGGAACAGCCATTTTTCTAAAAAGCCCTGGGTCCTTTACTGAGGAATGAAATTAGAACCCAAGATGTGGACGTTAAGTGTGTTAATTTTTGCTAGGATATCATTGCCTCTAGGCCCTTTCAGCTGAACAGAACAAGGAAATCTGTGTGGGCATACTGAACTGTGTATATATACATCTGTAGAAATCTTCTTCTTAGTGTAACAATCTGTATTGATATTAAACCAAACGTGAGTTTACACTAATGTCTCTGACTCCAGTTCATTACCAACTGGGTCATTCTAGCCTCTTGGCTATTTAAACCCTTGTTTATCTGTAACCTGCCATTCCAACAGTGAGAGACATGGCTTCTACTACATGCCATTCATTTGTGTAATTTTTCTCTTCCATATACATGTATAGCAGTATTATAATTGTGATGTATCCTGCCCATGGGAAACTCATCTTATCAACTAGAAGAGTGGTTGTGTGCAGTTTCCTTTGTCTTTAGGTTTACTGACCCCACTCTTTTCTGAATTACTTAGGTCAGCACCTTTTGCACCTGCTCTTGTCAGTAAGGTTGTGTCATGCATTTGTAATACAGTTAGATTGTTTTGTCACACTCTGCATTCCTTCCTGGGATACCCAACCGCCTAAATGATGTTTTAAAAATTTGCATGAAATTAAGGTTCACTCTGTGCTGCTAAGGTCTATGGGTTTGGAGAAATGAATTATTTATATGATTTAGGCAATAAGTGTTTATTCAAGAAAATGTAAAAATATTTTAATTTATAGATCACATTACAATAAATTAATATGGAGTCAAAATTGCGCAATTACACATTCATAAAAATTTCCCACATCATTATAGGATTATACATAATTGTCTTTCCACCTTAAAAATCTTCTGTGCTCCCCTATTCAACCTTGCCACCATCCCCTCAAAGCTCTGGAAACCACTGATCCTTTACCATCTCTATGATTTTGCCTTTTGCATAATGTCATGTAATTGGAACCATAGAGTAATACATAGGCTTTTCAGACTGAATTATTTCACTCAGTAATATGCATTCGAGATTCATCTGTGTCTTGTCATGGCTTCATATATCATTTTTTTTATTGCTGAATAATATTCCATTGTAGTGAATTATGCTCCATTACATAGGCATACCAGAATTTGTTTATCCATTCACCTATTAAAAGACATCCTATCTTATTTCAGTTTTTGGTGATTATGATTAAAGCTTCTATAAACATTTATGTTCAGGTTTTTGTGTGGACATAAGTTTTCAAGTCATTTAAATAAATACCTAGCAGTGTAATTTCTGCATTGTATGGTAAGACTATGATTAGCTTAGTAAAAAACTAACACCATATAACCCTCCATCCCTGGGGAATAAAACAGAACAAAACAAAGAGACAAAAATTATTCTCTATTTATGGTCTCCTACAATGGTAGCTGTGGATAAATATCACAATCCAATGAGTGTGTTCTGCAGGCGATTGGGGTGGACAGAATAATGCCTTCTTGAATAATGGTAAATGTTTTCAAAGTGATATAAGAAGGTCCTATTGTTGGTAAGCAGTTAATAATCATAGAGCTCATAGTGACAGATTTACAGGGGCAAGTTGGAACCTAAACTGTGTGGTTCAGTTCTAATCATCTGCTATCTGTACATGTTGTGTAACTTACACAACAGTAGCTTATTGAGGCAGATCCTGGGTGTTTTTTGTACTATTCTATTAAAACAAAGTGAAAGATTTAAAGAGGCAGCACATATGGTTCAATATCCCAGTCAATGAAAGTGTGTTTTGTTGCTAAGAAGCTGAGCTCAGAGCACTGTCCACACAACAACACACATGTTATGCATCATCAGGCAGATAGAGATTTGGCTAATTTGATGAGTAGAGCAAATGAGACCTAGACTCTTCATATACTGTTTTCTGTGGATGGGGACATTAGGCAACATAAGTATCTGATACCCAGATATCAAGGATCTACAGATATAATAAAAAACAAGAATTCCAGGTATTTTGATGCTGTGGCAATGAGTAATTCCAAGCAGATAAATCAGCAGAAGGCATACCTAACCCCACTATACCACTTTCTATTTGTGGACTCCATGTCTTGGCTGATGATAGTGTGGCACTGGAGAAATCCACCCAGCAGCATCTTCATTGTTAAACCTGTAATGAAATGCATTGTTTCCAATGACACATCATGATGGCCATCTGTACAGCTTTCTTCCATATTTATGGCAGATCCTCTCCTTAGTGAACTGGCACACGAACTTTTCCTTACTCAAAACCATGTGGATGAATCCTCCCGTTATTTGACAATCAGCTCACTGAGCTTTGTGTACTATTGTGTGAATTAGGACCATACTCTACCTATATCAACAAAAAATCTCCCATCCGAGGTGTGCAAAGAGGAGAAACTTCATTCAGGTGAACTGTCTGCCAACTGGGGAAACTGGAAGTGCACGCCAGTATGACTGGCGCAGTGTAGGGCATGCGGTCTGAGCCAGTCTCACGTGAGTGTCCTTCCAAACTTTAGCGGGGATATTGGGAGAATAATGCACACGGGAGCTGTATAGTTCTGCTCACTCTTTTCCGCCTGGTTAGAACCTGGGAGCCTGTAGTTTGGGAAGATGATGGCAGCTATTTTTGGTCACAAATGACTATCAACCTGGAGATGAAATTTTAAAAAAATTAAAGGAAAAGGAGCTGGTGGAACAGAAGTGGAGTGTAATCAGTCAGACTTTTTATCAGTGCTGGGGTCTCTGCATCCAGCCAGTCCTATCCTGGAACCTGTAAGTTATTTTTATGTTATTTTTATTTACTCAACTTTGACTATTGGTTCTCTCTTTCTTACAACCAAAGTAATCTTAGGAAAGCTCAGGTGAAATGGCAGGCTGGGATGTTTACATTTAAAGATATTCAGGTGGAGTTATGCTGTGAGGAAACGGAAAAATGGATTTAATGATCAGAAAGTTGCATAAGTAGAAGATGTTTATTTGGGTTTATCAGCTTGTAGATGGCGTGCAGCCAGGCATATTGATGATATTAAGTGGAAGGTATGTTGAACAAGACTGGAAGAGGTTTAAGGCAAAAAGATGAAAAATCCCAAAGTTGAATAGGCAGGCACAGTAAGAGAAAACCTCTAAAGGCAGTGAAAAATCATTGCCAGAGAATAAAGTAAGTTTGTAATTTTTGAAAAAGTGTAGAGATTAAAACAAGAAGTGGCTTTAGTGGAATTTATCAAAATATGAAGTGGTACTTGTGTCTTTGGATATTGATAATACAAAGAATTTCCTTCTGTATTTCCCACCTTTTTCTAATTTTATATGAGCATGGCTTCTAAAATAAAAAATATGTTTTCTTTAAAAACAAATTAAGTTTAAAAATATACTTTTCATGTATTTTTCTTCCCTAGGGAAGAATAACTGATTAAGAGTTTCCAAAGTCCCTGGGAGAAAGGCGTGAATATCAAACTGGGAAACAAGACACGTTCTGAGAAAATGTGTCTCTGGAGTCCAGAGAAATAAGGATTTGAAAGGAAAGTTTCTCCTTAAGAAGTTTAGTGTTCAAATAGACTAAGACTCAGTCTACTACTTTGGTGGTGTGGCTGTATTTTCTGTTTTTTAAACAGCAGACAAAAAAATCAATACGGTAGGCTCACTGAGTGTGTTTTCAGGCAGTTTAAATAATCACTGTTTGGTGAAAAATACTTTATTCTTTGGAGAATGCCTAAGCTCTTCTGTAGAGTATCAGTTAGCAAACCTCTGATCTCATGTTTCAAATGACTTCAGTTTTTCTAATTCCATTGCACTTTATTCTGTATACAGTACTCCTGTGCAAGGCAAAGAGAATTCTATGAAAATAAACTGCAATAGGGAATAAAGAGGCAATGATATACACAGATCAAAGAGAGCTTTGTCTTAGAGAATACTCTAGAATAAATCGTTTCCTTAAAGGAATGTAACTTGATTGAAATGCATCACAGGAGATCAGCTGCTCCATCTCTCTGCTTCTAGACAAGTGTGTTTGCTGGCATTTGAACAACACTAGACAAGATGACTAAGCTCCTTTCTTTAAAGAGATGGTTGGTAATCAGTATGTCGAGGCCTCCTGGGAAATCCTCAAGTGGCTCTGTAATGAGGTTCCAGTAGCACTGCTGTGACAAAGTACCTGGGACAGAACTCAGGATGAAGTTTCCATTGTTTTCCCACAGTAGAAGATTCCTGATGAACTTCGAAGGGTCTTCCCCACAGGTGGGGTTTGATACGTTCAGGCAGAACTAAAGTAATCAACTGATCTCCCGATGGACTTTCATTCGCACGTATCTGGGCCTTGCTTGATACAGCCAATGTAGGCTCTGTCCTGGTAGGCTCAGAATGAAATACCAAAATGATAGCAGTCCAGCTGGGCAGTAGCCGCACCCCGCCTAGGGCAGGGAACAGAAAGATAAGCCCATTTTTGCCTTAGTGAAAGCATGATGTTTACTGTTTCATGTGGAAAGGAGGACCAGAGGGGGTGGTCCAGATGTCCTTTAATCCTGCAAACTCACCCATGTCACCACAGTTTTCTCCGTGAAGGGTTGGAGTTCTCAGGATGTTGCCTTTGCTAAGGTGTACACATTTAAATAGCCCATGGTCATTTTCACAGCCCAGAGAATTCTGAAGCAGGACAACAGCCCCATCCTGGGCTTGAAGTCTGGAGAGCAGCTCCATTTTGCCCTACAAGATGATGCTCATGCCCCATCGACAGGGCCAAGTTCCTAGGAAGGGAGGGCAGGGAGACCTGTGCTAAATGTTCTGCCAAATAGCCTGCCTCGTCCTCTGACTCACCCAAACCTGAATAAATCAGACAGCTAACCTGGAAAAGGAAAGCGAAATAACAACAACCCCCCTTTACAAGCCAACAATTCAACCCCTTCATTTTAATCAGCTAACTCATTTTGACAATAATGCATTTGTTTAGAAATAAGTCTGGGATGCTCAGACTTTGAAACATGTTTCTAAGTTTAGTTTTTTAAATTTTAATTTTTTTTGTCCTAGTCTCACATCTAACACTTATATCCATTAAAAATAATGTTTGGAAGCTGATCCATTTTTTATAACATAAGACTGATTATTTCAATATCTAAGTCAGTAGAACCCAGGGCACAAGTAATATGTAGGACACATAATAAATAACTTTTATTAATAACATTTAAAAATTTATTTAATCTAAACCCATAATAACAAATGAAGTGATCCAATTTTTTATGGTTCTATTAAGTGGATTTAGATTCTGAGTAACAGGAAACAACCAACATTGGCTTAAAGCTAACAAGCCACACCCCGTAACAAGTTTAGAGGTAGAACATTTCAGGGCTGGTGAGCTCAGTAGTGCAGCAGCTTTGTGATCCAGGTTCTTTCCAACTTTCCAACCTGTGGCATCCACTTTTTCTTTAGGCTGTTTTCCCTTATGATAAGCACCTAAGTTCTAGGTTCTAGGCATTATGCAAAATCAAGAAAGTTAAGAAGGAGGAAAGGGAGGAAATCTGCTAGTCTGTCTCAGTTACTATTATTATTATTAATCATCATCATTATTATTTCTTACACATGAACACCCTTTTCCAAGTCCTCAGCTGATTTCCCTCTCCCCGTGGCTAAGAATGGCATCCTTCGCCTCCATCTAACCAAAGCGCCTGCTGGGGAAACAAATGGTTGACTTGGCTTTCACATTGGAGTCTCTGAGGCAGAAGCATTGGTATCACCTTGGAACTTGTGACTGCTGCACATTTTTGGGCCCCATCTCAGACCCACTGGTCAGAACTTCTGCAGCTGGGCTCAGCACCCTGGGCTTACTTTCCAGGTGAAGCTGATGAGAAAGAAAGATGGACAACCGCTGGCATGGACTGTATTTTGCCTCTAGGGCCGCCAAGCGCAGCTTTCCCAGAAGTGCACAGTCACAAAACACGACACGAGATCAGGGTTTGGTTCCCACAAAAGGAGGGGCAGGGACTGATGGGTAAGCAACCCATGTCAGAGGCCTCAATATTATTTTTCTGTTTTATATGCAACACAGTAGTACCTGCTTACAAGAAGGCTCTTACATATGTTCCTGCTTTATTATTCCTTCCCAACTGGATGGTTAGAGGCAACGTGAAGATTGTACCAATATTAAATTGTGGTCAAATGCTTGTCAAAATGGCACTTCACATGTTTAGGAGCTCCATTTGACTGTTTATTTTAAACCTTCAGATATGGCCGAACTTTATTACAATAGTTTTATTTAAAATAAGTCTTCTAATGAAAGCATCCATTTTTTAAAGGAAACAATTAGCTAAAGGTTAAACACTTGGATGACTTTTCCTTTTGCTGTATGGGTGGTTAGCTAAAGAGAACTGAAACGGTTTCACTGGAGTTTAGTTTTAAGATAGCTTAATGAGGAATAATTTTCATGATTAGAATTAGCGATCTGTAATACGGACAGTTGTAGTTCTCCTGGAGGAGATACAGTTCTTTTGTTTCATGTTAAGACTGTTCAGTCTATTTTGAAGTTTTTATTGGGATGCTTTCTGGTGGCAAGTGGAGTAATGGCAACAGATTTATCACAGCCAGTGACTAGAGCTCTCACTGAGCCGAAGCGTTGCTCTCTACATGGCTTATTTGACTATTTCAATGAATTAGAAGAAATCATTTGGAACCCTGTGATGTTGCCACAGCAACATTCATCATAAAAAATGCCCTGGGAACAAAAGGAGCGAGACACTAACACATTTCCACGTCCCCAGGTGCGTTCTTCTGACGCAGGCGGCGTTAAATCTGCCGTACGTGGGAACTTTGAAAGCAGAGTGGAAGAGGAAAGTGAGCCTCATCTGTTGATTTCGTGTCCCTCCCTTCTCCTCCAGGACCATTCCCTTCTATTACTTCCTATATTCATTATTCATTGCTGCATAACAAATAATGCCGTAAACTGTAAGGCTGCAAACAACGAGCATTTATTATCTCAGTTTCCAGGATGCAGGAGGCCAGAAACAGATGAACAGATGAGTTTCCAGGGCTCAGGGTCCTCTGAGCAGGCTCTCCCAGGCTGAACTCAAGGTGGCAGTGGGGGTTCAGTCTGATGTGAGGCTCAGGGTCCTTGTCCAAGTTCCTATGTTGTTGGCAGAATTCATGCCTTTGCAGTTGTAGGACTGGGGCTTTTCCCCTCTTGTGGGCTGTGAGCTGAGGTTCATCCTCAGCTCTAGAGCCGTCCCACCATTCCCTGCCACATGAGCCCCCCACAGGCCCTCTCTCCTTTTCAGAGCCAGTAGGAAAATCTCTCTCTTATACTTCAGGTATCTGACTCCAGCAAGGGCCCAACTCCTTAAGGGCTCTCTTATTAGCTCAAGTCTCCCAGGATAACTTCCCTTTTGATGACCTCAAAGTCATCTAATTAGTTACCTTGATTACATCTGCAAAAAGCCCTTCACCTTTACTCTATAAGATAGCCTAATTATGGAAGTGACATCCTATCCTATTGATAGGTCCTGCCCACACTCAAGGAGAGGGAAATATATAGGGTGTGTCCAGCAGTCCTGGGGATCTGGCCTGCCTTCTCAGAATTTTGCCCAGCGCTCTTCCTCTTCCCTCCCATCCCATCCTTTTCAGTTTTTGTCTGGAATATATGTGTACATGAGTGTTTAGGTATAAACATATGCCTGTACCTCTGTAATAACTGTGATAACAAAACCCACAAAAAAACAATCACGGAATTGCCAAATGCATCAAGAAGAAATGATTCATGATTTTCCTCTGGCAATTTACAGCTTATGAAAAAGTTGCTGTAATTGTAGTTCTGAAGAATGCAAGTTCATTCAGACAGTTCCTTTAGAAAATAATCTTTATAACAGCACATTGTAAAGGACCGCTTTGCCTTGGGTCTGACAATCTACACAGACACAAGCTGGGAAAGAGGTACTAAGTTCTAGACTTTAGGCAGAGCATGCAACATAAGCAAACTGTAATTCGTTGCTCCCAGATGAAATATGTCCTTGGTTTCACGTAGAGGAAAGATCTCAGGACTTTTCCAGTGCTGGCTCAAGCTCTCCTGGATTCAGCTGGTCTACAAAACAATGGAGAAACAGATGCTGTGAAAGCCCCTTGAGCACCAATGAAACCAATGGCCCCTTTTCAATGTTGTGTGTCCTAAACCAAGGTCAAAATCCCTTTTCGGAATAATGCTGTTCATTCACCATCTATGAGTAGAATTGTCAAGTTAACCACTTGACAATTAATTCACTTCTTTTTGTTAGCAAAGTAATCACTGAGATAAAGACAGTAGATAAACCTTGACTTTTCAAAAGCTATATATGGGAACTGTTGCCGATTGTCCATTAAAATATTAAAAATTTCAGCTTGTTAAGCTAAAAGAAGAAAACTTTTATGATAGGTAGTGCATGCACTTATCTGAGTTAATAACTCATCAGTAACCATGTCCTGTAGCTGGTGAAACCAAACAGTAAATGCAGCAGAAAGTATATTGGGTTATTATCCTTAAAGCTCCTTCTGGGGCCTTGTGATTGGTTTTGGTTATTAAATAACTTGATACTGACAATGTGCTAGAACACTTTAAAGCAACTTTAAAGTACGTATTAAAATGCCATGGATGTAAAATATATCTCCCGTTTTCTTTACTGTTTGTCAGAGGAGTAAGAAGTGTTGGTTAAGTCCCAGTACTTGTGAAGGTTACCTTATTTGGTTATAGGATCAGATGGTGGTGGGGGGGGGGGCGAGAAAACCCTCTACAGGACCAGAAATGCCTGAGGCCACCAGCGTTTGGGGAGGGGAGAGGGTAAGGCTCAGGACACCTTCTCCCTCACTGGGAAACAGCCCTGTGGTTGCTCGGATTTCAGGCTTCCTGGTGTTTGCCTCCAGAGCTGCGAGGCAATAAATTTCTCTTTTTAAAACCATCCGGTTTGTGGTCCTTTATGGCAGCTGCAGGAAACTAATACATGTGGATTCTTTAATTTTTTTATTCCTCATACCTAAGTGATTCCCCACAATGATGTCATTAATCTCGTATAATGTAATTAATCACTTAATACTTGCTTTAATACTTGATTTGAATACTGTTTTCTTTTGAAGATTTTTAAGTGTCTTTTAACCAATTCCCCTCAATTTAAAAGGATTTCTATGTGATCCCAAGTAGTTTGTAAGTTTCTACTCCTACCAGTTCACTTTCTGTGGCTTTTAAGATATCACCTACCATAGTCTGAGATTTTTGTGCAAAGAAAGATTTTCTCCTTCTCTGGGTGTTTATTATTGTTAGGAGCATCATTTTCTGCTGTTCATCAGTGCAGAGCCTGAAAACAAGCAGAATTGTGCTGGAAAGTTTTCTTTCATACGCTGTTATTTCGAAGATGTCCGGGGAGAGGCTGTAAACATGCATTATTTAGGTGAGTCCATAGGGGATGGTATCTGGTAGTTTTCCATGGGGAGAAATGCCTGAGAAACTGACCTCACCCAGCATGATGCCAGGCCTGAAGATATAACATTTTTATTGCAGGGTTTTTCAAAAAAAATGGAAAACCCTCAACCACACAGCATGATCTCTACAATGTGAGCTCTGCTGGTGGCATGCAGAGGGAGTCTGGAAAGTGAATTTCTTACGCTTTGGATAATTGTAAACCATCTGCTAAGGCGATCTTTGGAGAGCACCTAATTGTGACATTAAACTATATGTCACAGTGTAAAAAGTTGCATATATTATACATTATTGAATACAGATGTGACATGCACTGCGAGGAAAAATTTCAGTATGCTAACAGTAGTGACACTGGAGTGGGCAACTTTTTTCTTTTCTAAATGATTGAATACCTAGTATAGTCAAATTGGAAGAAGTACATAATTAAAAAAAACTAAAATGTCCTATAAGAATCAGCACTGTGTGTAATTTTGTACTGTTTTCCCTTTTTAGCTTGGCTGAACAGACATGTCTGGGACTCTATCAATCAGAGCTACCAAACCCATCACGCCTGCGAGCATGAGCCAGCTGTGCAGGGGCTGGTTGCCTGCCGGGCCTGATGGAAACTGAGAGAGGGCTGACAAAGCAATGCCGGGTTCCCTGGTAACCTGTGGACTGCCCGTCCAGGCTCAAAATGGACTCATTAATAACAATTAGTAACCTGAATTCCAAGTATCATAATGGTCATGTGTTGCAAAAAACATGATTAGCATAAATTTAAAATTCAGAAGTTGCTCTTCTTGGGCATACAATTCTGCAAAATAGCTTAATGATGTATATTTTAACAATTTTCTCACAAAATTAGTTATCTTGGTAGAAGCTGCTGAGCCAGGTGGATGTAGTTATAGCAATCAAGATCGAGGAGAAGAAGACAGTTAGCTGTTGTTGGTGGTGGGCAATTTCAGTGTGTGTGTGTGTGTGTGTGTGTGTGTGTGTGTGTGTGTGTGTGTTAGTATTAAGCCCTAGGCAAAAGGTCTTGAAAGGAAAGTAATAATAAGAGAGCTATTAGGTGTGAGCATCCTATCATCTCTTCTTCCAACCATGTTTCCATTTTGAACACCACTATGTGAAAATGTGAAAAGGCAGGTTTTATGTTGTTATTATTATTGTGAGCAAGAGATGAGTGGGTGGTAGACTGCTGCACCAAAGTAACATTTAGCCCATGTCCCAAAAGAAAGTCATTATAGCAATTGAACACTATTTTCACGTTACCAAATTAATTGTAATACTTTTTGAAGGATTGCTGTTGAAACCAGGTGGGAGAAGGAGTGGTGGAACGCTAACGCAGGTAATATTGTAGATATTCTGTATTGAGTGCCTATACTATGCCAGGAACTTGGCTGCCTGTTTATATATGTTAACTCCTTTCTTCACATGGTACTTCAAGTTGGATTTTATTGGCCCTACATTACTGGTAAGGAAATTGAACTAGCCAATTGTGTTCACTTTTTAAATTGATTGGGTAACAACCAGCTTCTATAACAAATAAACCCCAAGATTTAAGGAACTAAACATACTCACAGTTGATTTCTCATTGTGCAATGAGTCAATGGAGGTGCTACTGGTCAGTTTATCTCCTTGCTGCAATTCAGGGACCCAAATTTATTTAATTTTGTGGCCCATTCATCACCTATGGCCTTCAAATCTTGTGTATTCACTTGATATAGAAGGGAAGAGAGGATAGAGAAGATAAAAATGCTTTTTAAATACTCTTTCCCAAGAGTGGTGCATAGCACCTAGGCTCATATTCCATGGATGGAACTTCTCTATGGAATGCAACATGGACTCCTGGGTGCAAGGGGTGCGGTCTGGGAAGCACAGTTCCCTTTAGGTACACACATCGCAATGGCAACATCATGATATGTGAAGAGAAGTGCACATTTGGTGGACAAAAAATTGTCTCTGCCTCACTTGATCATTAATATGATATTAACCACACCCTAAGTATACATTTGTGGTTTTTATTCTACTATAGTTTTATTTTAAAAATCTTGCATGAAATTCTTATTAAAGAAAAGGGTCAGATGTTGATATAATGATTCTACAATACACTGTGATAATAGAATGTTTTTAATTAATTGTCTTATAGTTTAACATTAATGTTGAGGTGAAGGTATAAATGAAAGATAGATGGTGAGCTGATAACTATTTCCCAGGGAGAAGTAGGCACAGTTAGGGGCATGCTTGCCTAGGAGGACTGGCTGTGATTTTTTTACTAGTTAGATCATGTCTTCTAGCGTTTCTCAGAATGCTGGCCAAAAGCTGCCTCCATAAGGAGAGATTTTAAGAACTACCAGAAATATACCTCAAAGATTTTCTTGAAGACAGCAAGGTAGGTATGGGTGCCTCCTGCTAGAGAAGACAGGCCTTTGGATTTACCCCATTTACAAAGTGGTTAAGTAGGGGTGACACAGTACCCATGGGAGGTGTTCCTCCCATATGACTTTGACGTTAGGTTGTTTTAAAGTTTGTGAAATCTGAGTGTTTGGATTTGAGGCCATTTTCAGTGCGTTAGTTTTACTAAAATTTTATCTGAAGCCAAAGGGCATAACAATCACAGTCAAATGAGGTGGTACTAAAAGAGATGTTAGAAGTCCCTACTCTACCTATGATGTTTATAAATAAATTAACAGAAAAGCCTTATAACCTTCGGCATAGCTCTAATTAGCAAGCGGACTAGAATGATAACTCAGGTCTCCTGTGCCCCAGCTCATCATACATTTCATCAATTCTTTTCCTTTTAAATTTACCCAATTCAACAAAAGTGTATTGACTACCCTCCAGGTACCAGACACTGTGCTAAATTCTAGGGATGTGGAGGAGACTGATATAGAGAGCACCCCCCACCAGTTCCTAAGAAATTAACTCTAGATTCTAACAGCCAAGGTTCACTTATTTTAAATAATGAATAGAATGATGGCTCCCTCTTGCTTGGAACCTTGCCAAAAAGTTATCGCATTTCTTATCGTCTTTGCGCAACGCAAGGTGATTCTGTTTTTTCCATTCTGATAACATTTAGTATGCCCGTCTGCTATATATCAGAAGTGTTAGGGAAATATGTCAGTAGAGTTATTCAGTCTGAATCTACCCTCATTTCATCTACCACCACCAACCTTTTTTCCAGGGACTCAAATGTCAAGGCACAATTTTGGTTTCCAACTGGTGTCTCAGACTCTAAAGAAGGATGTCAGCAGTTGAATTGCCTGAATTATGTGCAGAAAAGTCCACGCAGTAGGTCAGCAGCAGACTGTAGTGAAGATGGAAGACAGGGCAGTCCTCATATCCCAAAGGTACACATGCTTTCCAAGCTGCCAGTAAGCCGAACCACATGTTGCAGTGGGGGATAGTTACTGGAGAATACAAACTTTCTCTTCTTCAGTAACTCACCATAGGAATTTTTCTTTTGGCTGATTAGCAAGCATTTGCTGTTGGTTTCAAGAGAGACAAATGCAATTTTACTTGATTTCTGACTGTGATGAAAATATGGCTGTGGAGATTGGGAAGTCATGTTGTATGTTTCATGTGTTCTAAGTTTTGTCTTGGAGCACATTTACTCAAAGATTCATTTTATTCATTGTAGGTAGGTTCCCCAATTTAGTCCACCAATACTGCTTCACTCTCTACCCCAAAGGGAAGAACTAAAATAAGCCATTATACTCAAAACACGCCTGGAAAATTATGCCATATGACTGGGTTGAGTGGCATAGCTTGCAAACCGTCTTCATCCACCATCAGTATTATTGGAAAATCCATTTCAAAATATGGTTTTGGTTTACCAGCTTTCTATATGTAAAATTGTGTAACAAAAAATCAGTCAGGAAAACAGAGAAAAATGCTTTCAATAAAAACTTTCAGTATTAGAAGGGAGTGCATAGGTATTTAAAGTTCACCTGCTTCCTTTCACAGATAAAAAACTGAGATCCAGAGAGGTAGATGACATGAACATGGTCATAACAAATGGAAAGAGGCTGGAATTCAGATCTTAGCATAAATCTGCTTTGCTTTCTGTTGGTTGCATGGCCATGCAAGGTTCTGGAAATTCAGAACTGGCAAGATGAGGGTCACAGAGGAGGTAGTCATCAACTGATCCAGGGTCATTCTGAAAATAAATTCAAATACAGCTGAGGCAATGTTGGCATTCAGATTTTAGTTCAACAAATACTCACTGCACGTCTCCTATTATTATTATTTTCTTTCAGGTACTAATGGTTTTAATCCCCCTTACTATGTTCTATTTGCTCTCTTATCCGTTACCACATGCCAACTGGCTTATTTGGATGTTAGTTGTTTAAACACCAGTTTAGCTGTTTATAGCTATGTGAGTTACTAAATCAGTTAAAGAAATTAAGTAGATTGTGTGGGCTCAAGACCCAGCCAGGTTTCTGTGAACTTCCAAACAGCATCTGTTTGCTGTACTTTTATTCTTTGGCACTGATTTTCATAACCACAATTGTAAAAAATTAATAGGAAAATGAAAGCAATGAATAGTTTGTTGTTAAAAACATGGCAAAAATTCCTTGACACTCACCCCATTGGTATATGGACATGTGTACCCTCTACTTGAATTTAGCTGGTCTTATGAATACTTTGACCGTTGAAGTATAGAGGAAATGATGCTATGCTCCTTCTGAGGTTAGGTGATAAAAGGTTATATACACTCTTTGCCTTCTTTGCTAGAATGCTTTCTCTTGAGCCCTGTGCTGCCATATAAGAAACCAACCACTCAGAGGCTGCCACACTGTGAAAGATGCCTAAGTCACATAGAAAGTTCTATGTGCATGCAGTTCCAGCTGACCTCAACCTTATGTCATCCTATCCCAGGTGCCAAATATATAAGTGTAGAAACTTTCAAATGATTCTGTCTTCTAGTTGGCTGAGTCACCCCCTTGTCAATTGGGTCTTCCTGGGTAAGTCCCCAGACATCATGGAGCAGAGACAGGTCATTGCTACCATATGCAGTCTAAATTTCTGCCCACAGAATGCCTGAGCATAATAAAAGTGCTAGTTTCTTATACAGCTAAGTTTTGGGATGACTTTTACAGAGCAGTAAGTAACTGAAACAGACTAGAAACCATGGACCTGGCAGCCAGTTGACTGGGTTAGGTTTAATTCCTGGAGAAAAAAAAAAAAAAAAGAATTCTCCATCCTAGTCAATTTAGAAACATCTAATAATAGTTTTCTTTTTCACTTCCCAAAAGTTAATTTATTAGACTATCTTTATCTTAGTAGAGAGCTTGTTAATCAGAAAAACAAATAGATTGCAAACAAATGTCACACCAAAAAACTGACTTTCCATGGCAACTGAAAATCTTATTTTTGAAGTTCACACTGAAAGCAAAACAACCTTGAAGCCAATCCTCATAATCTTGATTGATTTATACAGTTGCTTTGTTTTTAATAAATCTTTCCCTAATTTTATAAATACATTCTTTCTGAATTTAATGTTTATGAACACTTATTCCTGGACTTTTTCCCAGAGAATCTGAGTAATGGTAGCCAAAATTCTGTAAAGTATTTTATATGCAGAAATATTTTGATTGATTTTACTGATAAAGAAATGTGTATGGATATATATGTTATTTGTAATACATTAATATGTTCTCAGTGGCCTTATACTATATTATATTTTTAAAAAAGCGCAAAACCCAAAACCAACCCAAAACACCAAAATCAAAAATACCCCTTCAAAACAGAATTTTAGTGGCTTATGGGTAAGAACATCCTTAATACATTGGTTGATCCTTGAATGTAGACTTAAAAATAAAATTACACATATGAGTATATTGTCTGTCTCAATTTGTTAATGATACCCATAATTTAAAAAAGGCTCATGTTTAAATGTTCCTCTGCTAAAACTTGGTATTTTGTGAGAAGTAATGGATTCTCTTTACACAATATATGAACATTCCCCATAATAGAACACTTTTACAACTCCAAAAGTATTTATTCTCCCAACAAACAAACAAGCAAGCAAACAAGCAAACCAGGATTATAATTTCTGAAATTTAAATATTTTGAATATTTATACTCCCCAATATTCATTCTTGCATGCCTATGGCTGAATGTTCTTGACTAGTGTAATTCTTGTAATGAAACTGTTTAGGTGAGAAGGGAATCTTTGGTTGAAGGAAAAGTGATGTAAACCTTAGAAATGAAATTATTATTTGAGGATTTCATGCTCACAAATTTTTTCTGCCTTCTGATATTTTATCATTTTTATTTATGGAATCATCATATTACTTAGCTACACATTTTATAATGCAAAACCACTTCTAGCACGAAGATTACTTTTTGAGATTCAGAAATAAAATCTAAGTCAAAAGGGAAAAAGACTTGCTTCCTGAGTCCCATTGGATGTTGTGGGAGAAGACTCCCAGCTGGCTTCCCAAATTTTCCCTCCCACTGCATACACACCCACATTGATGGATGGTTTTGGATCCCTTGATTAGATTATTGAGTGACATAATTGATGATTATCTACATCGCCTGAGTGTCACATGTTGAGGAATGTGGTGGCCTCTATGAACTGAGTAGGGCTGCAGCTAACAGCTGGCAAAGAAACGTGGACTTAGTCCTTCAATCCCAGGGCCCTGAATTCTGCCAACAAAAATGAACTTGAAAGTGGATTTCGCCCAGAGCCTGCAGGTGAGCAGGTGAGATCTCAGCCTGCCCAATGTCAGCCCCGAGCCAGAGAGCACAGGTTCACCACCCTAGATCTTTAACAGAACTGGGAGCCAATAAAGGTGTGCTGTTTTACACCTCTAAATGATTGGTAATTTGTTGTGCAACACTAGCAAATTAAAGCAGAAATATACTTGTGAAGGACTCCAATTCTTTTTAATCCTCACTGAGGACATGCTTATGGATTTTAGAAAGAAGGGAAGGGGAGAGAGAGAGGTAGAGAAACATCTAGCAGTTGCCTCTTGTATGAGCCCTGACTGAGGGTCGAAGCATGTGCCCTGACTTGGACTTGAACCTGCAACCTTTCTGTTTTGGGGGGTGATGCTCCAACCAACTGAGCCACACCAGCCAGGGCAAGGATCCCTTTCCAATTTCGGCATTCACCTCTTAAATCCAGTCACCAACGTTGTTTCCCTCTTTTGTTCTTTTGCTTGTCTTTGAAAGGATCAAGGCATGGCACAATGAGAAACAAGATCACAGTAAATCTCTCCACCTATTCATGCCAGTGTGGGGGATGTTTTTCTCCACAAAGTCTGAAAAAATTCATTAAGTTCTCTTCTTCATTAAGTCTGTAAGATTGAGTTCTGTGAAACTGTTATAATGAACACTTTCTTGCAGTCTTTATTGCCATCTAAGTGTTTAGGATAATTTGACAGAAAGTTCCTCTGAGATTCTTGAAACAGAAGTTTGAGTAAAAGAAAATCTGGGCTAAAAACTTGCCTATGGTGAGAAATGCTGTGAAAGTACCTGAGAAAGAAGTGGATCTCGGAGGTGACATATTCTCAGTTCAAATCCATCCACAGTGGAATCGTGGGCTTTGTGTTTCCTGATCACTTTTTATCTGCAGGACTGGTAAGTATATATATGTTAACTCAAACAGAGAGGATATACATAATGTATGTCATGTAAATCAGATTGTGAAAAGCTGAAACTTGGGTGATCTCAGGGAATCAGACAAACATTTTCAAATTAGACAAAACTACCTGTCATATAGGATAACAAACTCCCATCTAATTGAGGCTCAGAATCTCAATTTTTTTCTCCCCTCTGAGGACTTGATTAGATTATGCAGTGACATTTAATGCAATAAAACAAGTGACCTTGCAGCAGCCTGGCTATAATTCCAGCGGCACTTTTCAGACCTCAACGCATGCACAAAGGAAATCTCATATTTCAAAATTCATTTAACTGTGCAGTTGAGAGCTGCCACGTAACCTTCAATGGAAATCATTAATCTGCAACATAATGATATGCTCAAAGGCAAATATCGAGAGAAAAATCGAATGGAATTCTACAGGTTGAGTCACAGTGTTTATCACTAGGGTGCCAAGAGATGAACACGCTCAAGTGAAATCATATGCTCATGGATGTGTATCAGTATTTAGTAGTATCTATATGTGTGAAAACACATTTCCAGAGGTGAAATACATCAAATCTAATCAATTTTGATCATAAGAAACACTAACCTTGAAGCTGCAAGCAAAATGTTATCCCCCACAAATTCTATTCTTCTCATTGGCAGATCTATATTACAAATAAAAGATTATACTCACTTAATAGTATTTATGTTGATTTTTGCCCATAAAAATGTGGGAATTTGTTCTCTTTCCTGATTTTAAGTACCTGCGCAATATCCTTGGTTTTGCTGCTTGGTTCACAAAGTCTGAAATATTTACCATCTGACCCAACTCTGCGGAGAGGACAGTCTTTGCTTTGGCTCACACCCTCTTCAGTCTTGTCTACCGCTATTTCCTCCTCACTCACTCCGCTTCAGCTACACTGGTCTTTCTGCAGTTGATCAAAGGTCTCCCCACTTTAGGACTGTGACAAATAATGTGTCCTCTCCCTGCTAACATTTATGCATCCTACTGGGTTCAGTTTAAATGTCATCTCTTCAAAGAAATCTCTTGTGACCTATCCTCTTTCTGCCAGCTAAGACAGGCTCACCTCTTCTGATGGCTTTTCAAATCCTTCACTGTTCTTCTTAGCGTGTGAGAAAAATTCAAGTAGCTATTTTTATATGAATATTTGTTTCATTTCTGGTTCACCCGGTGTACCATATACTCCATGGCAGCATGAAGCACATCTATGTTATTCACTGATATGTCCCCACTGGTTCATAATTAGCCAGTCCATTTATGTGCACAGCTTAGCTATCATCGTTGAAAATCTGTTGAGTCAATATTGTGAGCATCTATGGTTGAAAATTCAATAGTGACTCTTGTCAGAGCAAATATGAGGAATATTTCACCAGAGCAACTTGTAAGGTGAGCCACTGGCAAGGTTTGTGTGTTTTATAGGCACATAATGATCACAACGGTTCAATATAATTTCACCTGATGGCTAATTGGGAAACAGAATGAAAGAATACATTTTAAATGTAGTAATTGCAGACTTGAATCATATTTTATTGCTGAGGGAGTCAAGAGCTGGGAGAATCTCTAGCAAGTTCTAATGGGCTGCTGAATGGGCCACTGGTTTCAACAGCACCAGAAATTAACTAGAAAATTAGGCAAAACCATCTTTTTCCTAGGCCTCATTCTCAGTTGAATTGCAGAACATTTATAGATTAACAGACCTTTGTTTTGGGGTCAGAAATGTTCCAACTCTGCCAGGTATCAGTTTTGATAAACACTAATCACAAACACGCTAATTGTAAGGCAAGTAACATGATTTTGGGGCTTATGTGAAAGAGTGGAATCTCACTTCCTTGGACTAAAGCTGGTTACTATAAACTGGTTACTATAAAGTATCTGTGCAAGAGTATATGTGTCTATATATGCTACGAATGACTCTCCCAGTCTAACTTCCCTACAGAAAATGGAAGTTCAAGACTATCAGAATCAGCCCTGGCTGGTGTAGCTCAGTGTATTGAGCATGGGCCTGTGAACCAAGGGATCGCGGTTCGATTTCCAGTCAGGGCACATGCCTGGGTTGCAGGCCATTTCCTGGCAGGGGACACATGAGAGGCAACCATACACTGATGTTTCTCTCCCTCTCTCCCTCTCTCCTTCCCTTCCCCTCTAAAGATAAATAAATACAATGTTTAAAAAAGACTATCAGAATCATCCCCTAATGCAGGCCCATTATCACTCGCACGACCAATGGAGAAAGCAAAAGGAGGCCCACACCCAATAGGATATGTTTACAGTTACACCTCATGCTAAATTGTGTTAAGTAAAGTGTGTTCTTTCTTCTCTCCTTGACAAACATGTCTCCATAACAATCAAGAAGACCACATTCAAACGTAGAATTGTTGGACTCCTTAGATTTTCTTGATGGAACTTGGGAGCATTCTCTTCCACCCCAGCTCCATTCTCCAGTGTGGGGAAGCTGTACCCATGTATATGGAACAGCAGTTTGCATGTCCACAAGTTATGCACACCCCAGCAAATCACAGTCTTTGACCAACCCTCTCAAGGCACAGGGCCATATACATCTGGGGCGCAATCTGTCCTTGAGAGGATGAACCTGAAGTTAGAGGCTCATGCAGCCCCTGGAAGTGGACTCGGAGCCTTTTCAACAGAGAATTCCACATCACTTGTGATGTGCTTGTTCTGTCTCTCAGTCACTTGCAGAATAGTCTGTGTGTTTCTAGTCCCTGAGAATAAAACTGGACACCTGTCCTCTAGGGAAGAAAAGTCCATTTTTAGTTTGCAAATATGCGAGGAAGAAAATAAAGAGGGGGAGAAGGAGAGAGACATAACATTTATTGCCCAAAAGTAATGGTGCAGCCTAGCACTGATTGAGATAGAAAAATGTTATTATTCAGTGATTTTTTCTTTCCTGATATGTAATTGAAAATATGGGTTATTTCTTGTTGTTTCTTCTCTTTCCAAATAAATTTTAGAAATTGGCTGAAAATACCTGGGCAAGTAGAGCTGTAATTCACTTTTTAAAATCACTTGCAAAGCGTTGCAATTTTACCAATGTTCTTTTTTATTACAAAGGAAGAAGAAAATGATTTTTTCAAAAATAATGTGAATGCTTAAAAGGAAAACACTGAGAGCATTGTTTCAATTTATTATAATTACCAAAGACTTATTCCTTAATTACATTGTTTCAGTGTAACTGTCCTAGGCTACCCTAAAACACTCACATCTCTTCTTTACTATTTGCAAATTGCTGTGCCTTTAACCTGAAAATGCTCAAACCACCCAGGGAGCACTCTGCTGATTGGAACCCTGCCACTAAACACATATGTCTCTCTGCAGAGCGCTGGTCCCTGCTCTGAGATTTTGAAAAGAATGAAAACTTTTTCCTCTCCAAGGTTAGCCCTCTGGTAATTGGAATCACATGGTCTCTTGGAGAACTTTGACAATCAATCATCTTTGCTCTAAAATTGTTCACCACTTTTTCTCTAAAGAATTTTTCTCTTCCTAGTGGAAACATATTTAAATTCTCTTCTGTGTAACAAGCATCCCTCCATTTACTTCTAGCTATCTCCCTATGCCTTTCCTTCATAGCCGAGTTTCTAAAAAAAAAAAAAAAAAAAAAATCGTACTCTGTATCTATTGTTTACACGACATTCATTACACTAATAACATCATTTACTAACCCCTACCCCACTATCCACTACAAATCACTTATGTCTGAAGTCTTCAGTGGTCTCCAAATATCATTCAGTATATACTTTCTAAAGCCATAATTTTACTTGATTTTTCTGCAAGACTGGACATTGACTTTGTCCTTTAAATCTTCCTCTTGGATGAAGTTCCTCATTTGGCCTCTAGTGACTTCTGATAGGGAGGGATTCCTCATTCCTGCCACTGGGGTTGGAAGTTTGGGATTCCAAGTGGTCACTGCTGACACCACAGTAGAAGTGGCCTCATTACTGCTGGGTCTTGGTAAAAATCCTGACTCTTCACCAGGCTCCTGTGACACCACCACACCAGGGACAGAGAGGGAGGGTGGACAGCCAGATGACCTGTGACACTGCAGTGGGGTGGGGCAATGGCTACTGGGATGGAAGTCCCTGGACTGTGTCTTTATAACTTTGTATTTCCACCTACAGCCTTGCTTGGACTAGCCACTCCACTGGTGTGGGTTGAAGGAATAAATGAATTAATATGTAAATCTCTGTGTTAGTTTTTCATTCACTGTCATAAGAAGTTACAACAAACTTAGAGACTTAAAAACAGCACAGAATGTATTACCTACCAGTTCTGTAGATCAGAAGTCTAGGCCCAGCATGGCTAAACTTGGTCCTCTCATTTGACTCTCCTAAGGGCAAAGTCAAGGTTGTGTCAGGGCTGCTGTGCTTTCTGGAGGCTGTGGGGAAGAATCTTCTTTCAAGCACATCCAGGATGTTGGCTGAATTGTTTCTTGCAGTTGTAAGATTCAGAGTCCCATTTCCTTGCTGGCTGTCAGCTGGGACCCAGTCTTTGCTTTTAGAGGCAGCTCGCCAGCTTATTCATGCCTTCTGTGTGGCCAGCCTCCAGCAGTGGCAGGTCATGTCTTTTCATTGTTCAAGTCTCTTTAACTTCCCCTTCTGTTGCATCTCTCAGGTTGACTTTTCTGTCTTTCTCGACAACTTGTGTATTTCTCTATCTCAGAACTTCTGAGTCAGGATCTTAATTATATCTGTGGATCCCCTTTAGAGCAGTGCCTAGTTTAGTGTTTAATTGAATAACTAGTGGATGGAGGTCTTCTGGACACATCTTTTGATTTGTGCTTACCACAGTCTCTTTGGGTAAAAATACATGAATGCAAAGATAAAATGTAATATATAATCAAGAGAGAGTTATTAGCACACCAAGACAATAACTGTCATGGCATTTCAATGTTTTATTTATCCTCATTGAGTTATGTTTCATATTGGATGTGGAAAAAAGTCAATAGGACACTGCCCCTTAGGGAAATTTTCGTTTATTTGTAGAATGTTAGCTTCACGGGAGCAAAAAGTGGTGCCTTTTTTTCCTATTCCATTTTAAGGACTTAGTATGGGAACTAATACCTAATAGATGCTCAGTAAACATTTGTTTTGATTGGTTGACTGAGTGATCTTTTAAAATGTAAATTCATAAAACAAAAGGAAGGAAATACAATTTAAGGCAGAGAGAGAGCACTATGAACAAAAATGTTCTTAAACCATGCTTTTGGATTAGGTTTTCAATTTCAACCTTTATGGGTGAATATGCTGTAAAGGGATTTAGTCACAGACATAAATAACCTTCCCCTTCACAATGGATTCGCTGGAGCAGAGGTTTCATCCTGAGAAGAAGGGTTGAAGGCTACACCAAGATGAGGGTGGGTGCTTAGATCTGAATGAAGAGGTTCAGCTTTCTCCTGAGGTTAACATAAAGTTCACACAAGTGTTTGAAGTGTGAAGTCAATGATGAAAGTGGATTTATGAAAGATTAATTTGATGGCAAACTGGAGGCAGAAATGTGATTGGAAGACTATTCCACATCAGCCATAACAAGCATCTCTAACATCTTAGTGGCTTAAGTGGCCTTCCATGTGGTGATTTAAAGGGGTGGTTCTTTCTTTTTTCTGGTGCCACCATCTTCTACAGGTCCTTCGGGGGTCGCTAATGGACCCTTCGCATTCAGTTTTCCAAGGATGGAAGGGAGTACAGAGAATGACGTGTAGCAGTTGATGGACCTGAAAATGGCACATATCAGTCTGTTCACATTCTATTGGACAGAATTGGCCACCTCCTTCACCCTTAAATAAGGCAGCTGGAAGCTGTGGTAACCCAGTGTGTCTAGGAATAGAAAACAGAACTGGTCAGCACCTAGCCGGTCTCTGCTGTGGAACTCCAAAAGCTCAGAGAAATCCTGCAATGAAATGCCTCTTCAACTGTGTTTGGCTTCATGCTTTCCAAATTTCCTTGATTATGAATTTTTATTTTTAGAATGATATGATTGCTAATTCTCATACTTGGTGTTATGAGGAAACGAATTTGGGAAATTAGTTTTAGGTGTCTCCCTTTAGCAACTTTTGAAGATGTTTGATGCTTTTTAGGGCACTAGGCCAATAAAATAAGGACTTAGAAATCTTAGGCCTAAATGAATAAACATTTCTAAGATAGCATATTTAACACTTAGAATCCAGCTCTTTCTAAGATATATGCACTTATTACAGAATATTACAAACCAGTGATTTCAAACCTGTAAGTTTCTGAAAATGGATACTATACCTATTGAATATGAGGAGTGGTCATTGCTTTAGTATTAACAGAGTTTATTTCACAGGTCAGAAGGTTTTTCTCTTATTTTTTAAGACAAATCTTAAAATAGTTAGAAAGACTATAAAAGGCAAAAATCTGGTCTGATTTTTTGGGTAGAAACCCTCAAGCAAAATAATGTAATGTTAGTTTTTCTAGGGCAGAGAGAAGGTCAAAGTAGTTCTTTTGACATAAGTGTATAATAATGTTACATTTAGAGCCCATAAAAAGTGGAGAATAAACCCAGAGGAGGTAATACAAGGACATGAGGTGCAGTACTGGGAGGTTTTAAACAAATGATTGGTGCCTTGTTGATCAGCTCTAAAGATGATGGCAGACTGAAAGAGATAAGAATAATAAAAAAAATAGTAATACAATAAAAGAAAAATGACAATTTTTCTCACTTTTTAATTTTCTTTTCTCACTGTATAAGTATGTATAAGGGTTTTCAATGTTTATAGAAATGGAGAGAGGGGATATCTCTTATTATTTTCCAAAATATATCTGCTAACTGTGATAATCTTTGATAATTTTTCATTCAGAAACACCCAACTTTTAACCCTAAAAAATCCATATAAAACATCCTCTCCTCAATGTGAATTTCCATCTATAGGTTTTTATACCACTTTGGAAAGGAAGTTCCTTGGAGATCCAGTGAATAGTTCTGTTATGGGTCAAACCTTGTTATGGCCCATAATTACGAGAAAACAAAATTAAAATTTTGACTAAGAAATGCTAATACAGATATTGTCACGTCTTCATATGAGAAAGTGCCCTGGGATTTTGCCTTGAGAATAGATGAGTAGACTAAGCACTGAATTCTCCCAACGTTAAAAATTAATATTTAGTTATGAGACAAGGGTCATTTGTAGTTATTTAAAAAAGTTCTGCATATTTCTCATTGTTGTTTAAAATGGTAGCATATTGAGGTCAACCACTATGATAAAAGCAGGCAAAAAAACAGTTTTTTTGAGAATAAAATTTGGTCTAGTCTTCAGCTGAAAGTGGGGTAATAAATTATTTATATCAGCTGGAGACTCCTAGGGCAAGCTCCCAACCACCCAAAGGGCTTGTAGCAGTTAACATTCAGGCGAAGTTTAAGGATGAGGGTGGGGTATGAGCATGCTATCCTTTACAAGCTGTGTGGGTATGTTACTCTTAGTCCACTGCTTTATACATAAGAGAGTATTTATCAGGCAACCATAGATTCTTCCTGAATCATGGATTCCTTATCCCATCAATGTTTGTCACCATAATGAAACAAAATGATTCATCGGGTGTTGATGTTTACTCTAGGGGGACTTAGTGGCTGAGGTATCAAGGTTACCTCGTTATTTCTATTATGAAACCAATTCTAGAAATAATTGAGGGGGGAACTTGATTGCACCTCTGGTCTTTCCCAAATACATGTTCCCCTTTTCACTCAAAAAATGTGGTCACCGCATCACCTGAGAACTTATTAGAAACACAGAATTTCGGGCCACATGTTAGATCAATCACATTCGAGTCTGGAATTTAGCAAGATCCCCAGCTGATAGAATACATGGAAAGTTTGAGAGTTCACTACAGGTACACACACACCTACATGACGCATGTATAAATAGTTCTGAAAGCTTGCTACCCTAGGTGTGCCAAATCCACTTCAGTGTGGGTGTAGGCAATGGGACACCTGGGAGGCCCAGATGTTCCCTACCTCCGGGCAGATTTCATCTGCCAGCCACATTAAATGCCAACATATTAGGTAGTTCTCTGGAAGTTGGTGTTGTGCCTGGCCCCACCGGTCACTGGTACCTTGAAGGAGAACAATGGAGCGCTCTGTGGACGGGCTTCCTGAGAGCGGGGCTCAGCAGGAAGAGGGGGCAGGCTGTGTGTCTGTGAAGCTCACGGTCTCATTGGTTTCCTCTGGATAAACAGGATTTTGGCCTCTTAGGCTGTCAATCCAACTCCTTCAGCAAGCATCAAATAAAACAACAACAAAAAATAAGATAGGAAGAAAAGGGCAGAAATGAAGTGGATAACAGTCCAGGCAAATATCAGACAAAGTAAACTGAGTGGCATATATGCTTCAATAAAAGGAAAGAACACTGGAGGGAAAAAATAGAGTTCAGGTCTAAAATGTGAAGTTACTCAACAGCAGAGCTAGTGACCTAGAATGTCAAAAGAAAAATGGTGTTTTTCAGCTGCGGTTTCTGAGCTTTAACCCTTTCTTGTTAGATAGCTATTTAAATGGAAGACGATTCTTTTCATGTTGCTGTAAATCAGTTAATATTTTCTGATATTCTGATATTAAGTTAGAGGACCAGTTTATATCAAGTGCAATAGGGGATGGGGTCTCTAAAAATAGGGTACCAATCAAATTGTGGCATTGGGGCACATTATATAATATTAATTATTTTTCATCAATATTTGTTACTTCATTATCAGCAGAAACAGATTGTATCCACGGCCTCATTGATGTCACTTCTGTCTCCCTGTCCCCTCACTTCTTTATCTAGTTTAACTTCCCCTGTTTCTATCCCTTCAACTGTTCACTGGCTGCCATTGCGGCTCACCCTTGAATACAGATTGAAGAATTCGCATGGTATTACAGCTCACTGTTTGAACAGCACTTTCCTCAATGAACCAGGAATATCGATCCTCTATAATGGCAAACCAAGATTTTGTTTCAGGAGATTCCTGGGTTTTAAATAATCAGGAGCAAATTGCTATCTAAGTGTTCTTCAAGACGAAAATTCTACATTCCATGATTTTTAAGTTGCCTTAAAAAAAAAAAAAATTCTAGTTCCCCACTGGTGAAAAAGAGCAAATGCATTTTCATTTCATACATTTTTAGGAATACATGTTTTCTTGGAGGGAGTGATAGATTCTTGTATTTCTACTTAATGAATGTTTGCATTTCATTCAGGAGACATGTAGAGAGAAATGGTGTTTTTGCCCATGTGACTGCCCAAGATTTAGGTTTAGAGGAGCCTCTCTTTCGGGCTTCCGAGGCCAGTGTTGCTCGCCTCTCCTCTTCTCATTCAGGAGGGAGCTTGCAGACATTTACAACCCCGAGGGACTGATGTTTCAAGGTTAATGCAGTCCATCGGACATCCTGAAAAATTACTCGCCTCTCTACCTGAGAACAGTGGCTGCTGGGCAGCTGTCAAACATTCCCGTGGCCATAAAGCGTGCTTCTTCTTTATTCCTTCTTCTCTTCCTTCCACATGAGAATAGGATCCTTTCTAGAGGTCAGTCATCATGGTTGGCTCGGAAACACAATGAGGTATATAACATATATAAGGATGCTCAAGATAATAAGTGTTGACTTTCTTTTTTATCTAAGTCGCCCAAATGCAGAGGCCCAGAATCACTGAGAAGGGGCAGAGGAAGAAGAGCTTGCCATCTTGAATAAAGAGACAGGAAATTCATAAAGCCATGCTTCTCGGAGTTTATTATACATAAAACCATCTGTGGGTCACATGGAAAGGCAGATTCTGATTCAGAAACTCTGGAGTGGGACCTGAGATGCTGCATGTCTACAAAGCTCCGAGGTGGTATTGATGCTGCTGGCTAGTTGCCT
Source organism: Anoura caudifer (assembly GCA_004027475.1). Classification (NCBI taxonomy): domain Eukaryota; kingdom Metazoa; phylum Chordata; class Mammalia; order Chiroptera; family Phyllostomidae; genus Anoura; species Anoura caudifer. The sequence goes on from PVKU01001103.1 coordinate 197,095, forward strand.
ACAGGTGGAGTAGCCAGGCTGCCGATGCAGAGGAAGAGGGGTGGTCCCCACTCAGACAGCCATGGCAGCTTTGCCACTCCGAGTGTGATCTGAGGGCTAGCAGCAGTGCCCAGCCCAGCTATTTTGGAGCCTGAGGCCAAAGGGGGAAAAATGTGTCTCTATGTACACTTATCAAATACTCTACCACAGTTCAAACCCAGTGGAACATGTTAATGAAGTGTCTGCAATGCTACTAATAGCAATAACAATAGTAAAGGATTATGAAATTCAAAGCCCACACCGTTGCCATCCCTCCTAAGCCTGTGTGGTGGGTCTGAAATGCAGTGTGGGCTGGGAACAGCTGCTCCTGTTGCACAATAAGGGAGTGCTGTGGAGCAAACAATGGCCTGCTTTTTGTTAAAATTTCTGATACATTGCAATCAAGGATATTTTTTCATTCATTGTGAAAATACTGCATTCAGTTTGTGTGTTTTGGTCACAGATGTTTGGGGCCTAGCCTTAACTTTTGTGCTTGAGGGAAGTACCTCCCTTTCCTCGCCTGGTCCCAGCCCTGTTTAGGGGCCTGAGATCCCCTGGGAACTTGCTGGAAATGCAGACTCTCAAACTCTGTCCCAGACTTTTTGAATCAGAGCCTTCATTTGAGTGAGAGCTCAGAGTGATTTGTGTACACATTAAATTGAGAAATGTCCTTGAAATATGGGGCTTTTCAAACTGCAGTTGTGTCGACCTGTATTTTATCTCATCCTGGAAGAAGACTTTTGGTTTAACGTTGAATTATCTGGCCTGAGATTCTATGAGTTTCTAAAATGAAGGAGGTCCTAAATTTCCTTTAAATTTACAAAGCTTATGTGGAGTGGATTTATACAGCAACTATCTTTTAGAAACAGACATGAGGTCTTGTCTAGTTTTTTTTTTTTGAACTTAAACATGTGCAGAAATAGATTTTAAATTAGGTGTTTTTTATAACTAGCAAGTTAGTCCCAGAAGAATCATAAGGTAGCAGGAATAGATGTCATTTGGAATCTCTTTCTATTTTTAAGTTGTCTTATCATAAAGGATGGAGGGCAACAAAAAATATCCCCAATCTTTTTGTAGTAAGCCATTAGACAGGCATGAGGAGAGCAAAGATGACGGGCCAGGTACAGAAGGTCACCAGGGCAGGAAGCCCTGGGCCCCTAGCAATGGGCAACAGTGGGAACTCATGCCCTGGCTGATGCAGCTCAGTTTGTTGGAGCATCACCCCACAGATGGATAGGTTGCAGGTTTGACCCCCAGTTAGGGAGTATGTGGGAGGCAGACAGATTGACCTTTATCTCTCTCTCTCTCTCTCTCTCTCTCTCCCTCCCCCCACCCCTCCCTCTCATCCTCGCTCCCTCTCTTCTTCTCTCTCTCAGAGTAATGAAAAAATGTCCTTGGGTGAGGATAAAAAACAAAACAAAGGCGGGAACCTAAGTATACACCCGCAAGGTAGCCTTTTCTCCCCTAGCATATCCTTGGGCATGTGGTTTAGACACTTGCCATGTGGTTCAGGCCCTCCCCTGACCTTTCCTCCCCTGGGGTGATGCTAGTCATGTGGTCGACCCCCTTATAGGAGGAACAAGGGCCGGGGCAGAGAACAACCTCATATGACTCCCAGATAAGCCCTTGCATCATCACTCCCTTAAGCATTAAGCCCTCAGATAAGATAATGAGGTTCTGACCTGCAGCAAATACTCTTAGGAACAAAGCCTCAGGTCTGTAGACCAGAAAGACAGGATTTTGGCCAAACTAGAGATAGCATCCAGGCCCCAGTTGTGTTTCAGCTCCAGGCTTAGAAAAAACCCAGCAAGGCCAGGCTAGTGATGCCATGGCCGACATCAGGACCAGCTGCAATGACTAATGAATGACCCCCTGCCACGGTGCTAACAAGCAGTAGAGACCTCGGCTCTGAAAGGACACACCTAGCAAAGGTGATGAATATTCCATTGAGATTCTCCCTTGGGACTTCCCCCTCCTTCCAAGGGCAGACATCTAGTTCTGTCTCTCACACGCCCTCACCTTTCTCCACCCCCTTCTCAGGTGTGCTCTTCCCCCAGGCATGTTACCTTTGCCTTTCTTTCTCCTAAGCTCCAAGGGCCCTTCTTTTGCTTCTGTAACTGGTTTCCTCAGCCCACACAGCCCATCTGGCTCAACTTTTTTAACTCTGGGACTTTCTAAATAAACTTTCTCTTACAATTTGAATTCTTGGCTCTGAATTCTTTCATTGCTGAACTCAAGTACTGAGGTTGCTGAACTGAGATCCTGTAACATTCTGGTGCCATTTTACCACTAACACTTTGATGCACTGTTCTTTTTTGATTGTTATATTTGAGGAGAGCTCTGAAAGACATCAAATAAATACACTGTCAGAACAATCTTGGAGTGTAATGAGAGTGGAAGATGATTTTTTCTTGTGTCATTGATTGTGAGAAGAGTTTGGAAAGACACTAAATGAAGTCTGTCCTTTGGGGGATTTAAACCTGTAGCCCACCAACGATGCCAGCACACTGTGGGTGGAAGTGAGTTCTCTAGTTTCTAAAAAACTGCGAAGTTTTCAGAGAATTTTTTTTTTTTACCAGAAAAATGGTGGGTATAGTTTGTGGATGTTTAATAAATTAAAATGTCTTTGAATTCACCATCCTTTACATTTCATTTACATGCAAGATATGTTTTTCAAAATGAAATAAGCAATATATATTTTAGGGTGACTTTTATTTAAAGGTCTTCCTTTCCATTAAGCTTTACTTACTGCTACTCATGCCTGGCTGGATTGGTTATACTGTGTGACTGTGATATGTTGAAAAGATAAAGATCTATTTCTCTGTGAGTTACTGATTGCATCTACAGAACACACAATGAATAGGAACTCATCAATTTCGTGCTCAAGTTGATGATCAGAGGCTACTTTTATCAGCACACCACTTGACGAAAGCGCTGTGTTGATGGGTAGCCCTTCCAGCTTGGTTTTGCTGGGAGCAGAGCTTCCTCCTCCATTGCACTTGAGAAACACCTTTGATCTCACTTCAGCCACCTACTGGCGGGTCTGTTTACTGCAGCTCTTCAGCCTGTTCACCGAGGCTGGCACAGAATTGTGAGCTGAAGGTCACCTGCCCAAGTTCCATCTCAATCTCTCCATGCTCTAACCTTCTCACTACTCTGAAAGATGCTGCACTGGTGTCTTTGGGAACATCACCTTCCATCTATATTTCTCAGATATAAAATCTCTGATATCCAATATCCCCGTAGGGGACTCTGATGGAAGGTGGTGGCTCTGATCTTCCCAGGTAGGCAGGGCTTTCCCGTGAACCGCACACTAAACATCTTTCGGAAGTTGCTTCTGATGCTATCTGTGGAGGTGGCATAGCCCCATGGTTGGAATGTGGTCTGCAGTTCCACGGTGCTGGGAAGCTGGGACTTTGAGGAAATCCTTCGCCCTGTTGTTCTGTGAGTGTGTTAATACAATTTCCATTTTGCGGTACTGCTGTCCTGTCCCCTGAACTGTCAAGGCAAATAACAATGCTCTGTACCTGCACTGTGCACTTTAGACCTTTCCAAGCATGTTCATATTTGCTGTGTTGCTTGACGCTCTGAGGCAGCAGCACTCATGATATATGCCTCCTTTCAGGTGACTATGGTGAGGACCAGCTCACACTGAGCAGGGAAGTATCCATGTCTCTGAATCCCATTATTGTCCTGCAGAGGTTGCTGCCTGCATTTTGAAATCACCAGCCTGGAATTAGAATTTTCACTCACTCCGGTTGCCTAAGGGATCTAACCTTTAGTTTCCTTGTTTGTAAAATGGACAAATGACAGTTCTATCTCATGGCTTAATTGTGATAACCCAGTAACAGTATATTTCACAGAGGTGACATGGGGTGGCTAGTTGCCATCATTCCACTGTGGACCTGGCAATGTCATGGGCTGGGCTGGCTGCCCGTTGCTGTTCTTTTTCCAGGCATTGAGGCTGTTTTTGACCCCAGCTGTACCCCTGGATTCATAACATGGTCATTCCGTGTCTGCTGACACTGTTGAAACGAGTCCTTCCTAGCCACCAGATTCCCTACTGCATGCTGCCACCCTCTCAGACAAAGAAGAAGGCTGGAAAAGGGTGGGGTAGAAGAAAAGGTCCTTTGCATATACTTCCCAGTGACTTAGTAGATTTAAATTCTCAAAGGGCTCACCTTTTAGTGAAAACCCAATTTACCTGCTCACACATGATTTTAGCTCCCAGTAGCAGCCTGCTAAGTGGTGGCCCTTGTTTATTTGTCCTCGGCCGTTTTCCTGGGCATCAATGTCAGGCTGAGAAAAGAGGCCAGCGCTACATCCTTGTCCCTTCTCTGGAAGCTCTACCCTCCTGCAGAAACTGGGAGACAGGGGTCCAGGGCTTTTGATGATCACATTGTGAAGAGATGGCTCCCAGGTCCTTGAGAATGGCATTGGGAGGACTGCAAGCTGAAATGAACTATTTAGCTTGAAAAAAGGATGTACAGATGTTTCAGAGAGATAGAGATTAAACTTCTAAGTTTTCCAAAGGAATTTCTCTAAAGAAAGGGAGGAGAGAGGAATTTTCCCTCCTTTTTATTACATTAACTCTAGTACCTGTTATGTTTCAGGAAAGACAATCCTCCTCCTGCAGAAGACTTTGTTTGGAGAGGGCGGACTCTTGCTGACAAGCCAGCCCGATGACTTGTTTGGGCCGGCCTGCTCTCTGACCAGACAGCATGTTTGGACAGCTGATGGACCTGGAGACCGCCAGGCTGGGATGAACAAGTGTGGGGGCGGGACATGTAGAAGGGGCTCAGACAGAGAGAAGAATACGGTGAGAGGGGTTTCAGGCAAAGTCAGTAGGGCATTTGAAAGAGATTTTGTTGTCTATTTTAGTGTGTATTTCTCTAGTATGTAAAATATGACAGATACTTTTATGATAAAATTTTTAAATAGTGTGATCGCATTCTGATGGCAGCTTCATGTACAGAGCTGAGGTGTAGGTCTCAGCACCCACATAACCTATGGCGTCTTCAAAATACAGCCAGTTGGGGTCACTGAGAGAAAAGTATGCCCCACAGTGCACAAAGGATTTACCTGGTCCCCACAATCCCTCCACTGGGAAGTCTGCACTGCTTACCTTCCCTTCTCTTGAAGACGCGTTATCCTAGAAGAATTTCCTCCAGTCTTCTGTAATGATAATAGTACTATATATTTTACATGAAATATCAAAGCATTGCTACTTGCATTATCAACATATTCCTAATAACAGGCATTGTTTTAGGGATAAAAACACTGGGCTTCAAAGAGTTGAGTTCTTTGCTCCAGGTGTCACAGCTAAAGCAGAGTCAGGACAGAATCTAGGGCGGGGTATACTTAGTGGCTCTGACAATCAGCATCTGTTCCAGCCCCAGTTTAGAAGTTTGGCAAGTGAGTTTGGCTGGGCAATATCTAGGTACTGTCAAGCCCCAGGATTTTTAGAGCTGGAGACCATGATCCTTTCATGGGTCAGGACATCAATTTTACTGGCTCCCAAGCCACCTACATTGGAAAAAAAAAAAAAAAGGAGTATCGTAGAAAATATCAGAGTACCCACATGTAGGAAGGGTAAGTACTGGTTAGTGATACTTTAATTTTAATTATGTATGTACAAAATGAGACTGTTGTTGGGAAGTGTTTAATTTGCAAGCCTACAAAAGCTCTGATCTCCACAACCTTTTCATTTCACAAGTGCAGGGACTGAGGTCTGGAGTGCGTGAGGGGGTGGCCTGAGGTCACAGAGCTAATCATCAGCAAACCTCCAGCAGAACCCCAGGCATGTTTTGTTTCAGCACATAGGTGCATCCTTCCGTCCTCGTCTTCCCCGCCGTTTGATTCCTGTATAACATGGACCTGGGAGCTCAGAATCCCAGCTCCACCAGTGTTGGGCAGTGGCTTTACAGGGCTTAGCTCTCAGAATAGAAAGGAGTCCTGTTTGTTTTGAAAGGAAAGCTAAACCTAACAGGTAACTGGATGTTGGATAAAGGTCTTGTGGGATTACGGCAAAAACAGGAGCTTGTTTGTGAAGCTTCTTGGGGGAGCTGGGAATTGAGGAGTCCAGGTGGTCCTGAGAAGCAGCTGAAAGTGCCTGGCACGGCTGGGCTCTACTTGCAGAAAAGAAACATGCTGGAGGGACTGCAAAACACCGGCTAGCCTTTGCTGGAGACCTGGAGCCTTTGCAAAGGGCATGCTAACCACCACGTTGATTGCAAAGCCTCCTGTAATTGGAGAAGGGAGGGAGGCGGCGCTGACCCAGCTCTCTGCAGGAGGGCTGGGCACGATGCATTGCAGATTTGATTTCCCTAGTGTGACAGGGAAGCCTTGGGGCATGCCATTCAGCTGCTTTGTGTCTTAGATTCTCATCTGGAAAATAGAGATAAAAATCCTTCATTATCTTGCCAAGCTGAATGTAGGAAGTAGTTAGGTACAATATGAAGATGAGTAAAGGTTATGCATTTTTACAACTGTTAAATAATAAAAAAAGGGAGAACGCATGACAAAAGAATAGAAAGCCAAATGTTATTTTTCATTAAAATCAGGTCCTAAGCATTTAAATTGTATGGCCTGTGTTATTGTCTCAAATTATAAAAAAAAAATCACCTTGCATCCGTCAATAACATTTTTATTTTTATGAAGAAAAGACATCTTCCAAATGAAAGAGCTCCCAGTGGCCAAAGCTAGAACAATTTGAATAGGAAAATAAAGAAGTATTGGAACATAACTCAAAGTATAAAATAAATATCCATGAGTCTGTAGTGGTATAAATAAGTAATTGTATTAATAAGTAAATGGGAGAGTGGTGACAAATCTGCTCAGAATTCCAAATAATTTATGTAAATACTTTCCCTCAAGGATGTTGAACATAACTACACCTCTTATATGTGGGTTATTCTTAGAGATATCTTACCAAAGACTTCAATAAGGAAAGGAAGGGAAATAATAACTTTATGATGGGAAAAATACAGCAATCACTACTTTAGCCCCGTGGTCAAGGTCAACAGCGATAAGTCACATTGATAGTACGTACTCTTGATATCATGTGGGGAGAATGGCACTTTATCTCTTGGTCTTCCTCTCAAAAACCATAAGCACGGTCTAGCCATGAGAACAACATCGGACAAACCCAAACTGAGGCACATTCTATGAAATACCTGACTGATAATAACCCTTAAATCTGTCAACATCATCAAAAACAGGGAAAGTCTGAGACACCATCATAGACAAGAGGAACCTAAGAAGATATGACAAGTAAATGTGATGTATCCTGAATGGTATATTGGAAGAGAAAAGGGACATTAGATGAAAAATAAAGAAATCTACATAAAGTTTGGAATTCAGTTAATTGTAATCAGTATTGGTTCCTTAATTGTGATAGTCATACTAATGTTAAATGTTGACAATAGGGGGAATTTTGTGAGGCGCATGAGAACTCTCTGTATCATTCTTATGCTTCTCAAAATCTAAAACTGTTCTGCAACATAAAGGTTTTTAAAAAGACTCTAAAAGTGATGTTAGCTTTACAACATAAACGAGCAAACACAATTGAAACAGACTCCTAAACACAGAGAGAGAACTATTGGTTGCCAGAGGGGAGGGAGGTGGGGGGACTGGGTGAAAGAGGTAAAGGGACTAAGAAGCACGGAGTGGGAGTTACAAACTACTCGCAGGAAAGTAAGTAGGCACAGGAAGTATCGTCAATAATATCGTGATAACTGTGGATGGTGCTGGTTGGGTACTGGAAATATTGAAGGGAACACTATGTACAGTATATGATTAGCTAACCACGAAGCTGTACACTTGAAACCAATACATAATACATTAAAAAATAAAATAACAATAAAAGTTGTGTCATTTCAGATCAATTTTAGCAAACATATATGGCTAGTGCATCGAAGTGACAGGAACATAGTCCCTGCCCTCAAAGACTGGAAAACATTGAAGGGGACACAATGGAAACATTGAAGTAAACACACACTGGGATGTGGGGAGATCCGGAATGGCATAAATGTTACAAGTTGTAAATGCTGAGACCATAGAGAGGGGCTCATGGACTGGATTGCATCTGGCTAGTCTTTGGAAGCTCCTCCAACAATTTACCTGCACCATCTATGTTTACCGAGTAGGTGAGCAGTGGCACTGTGAGAAGTAGCTTCTTAGGTGATGCATTTCGTTTTGAACATGTTGAATGTGAGGTGCTTGTGGGATACCCAAGTTTAGCTGTCCAGTAGGAAGTCCAGCTGTGGGTCTGCCCACAAGTATGGATTTGGGCATGATCAATCTGTAAATGGTACCTGAAGCAACAGAAATGTAGGGAGCATGTGGTAGTTCTTCTGCCAAGGGGATAATTTTAATCAGTGAGTTATAATGAAGCCTCGACAAAGGACTGGAGTCCCAGCTGTGCCAATTACTAACTGAAATGGAAGCAAATTGTGTTGGCTTTCTGAGCTTCAATTTCCTAATCTAGAAAATGCAATACTTCTGTTTTTCTCTATCTTTTGGGTTGGATGGAGAGGGGAAAATCAGTGGATATCATACAGATCCTTTGTAATTTACAAAGAGCTGCAGAATCTCTGCTTAGTGCTGTTTAACAAATTCACTTCAGCATTGATGCCTCAAAGAGCTTAGCTTTCTGAAGTCTCAGGTTTAATCCGATGCCATTGTTTGTGTTGGAGATCCAAGTGCTAAATACAGTATCATGGTAACTTGCACATCATTTGGGCAGATCTTTGCAAGTCATGGCTCTCCACTCATGATCAGCTTTCTTTCCTACATGGTTGACAGGATTGTATTTACTTTCGTGTACTAGTACCAACTCAAGAGAAACCTTGAAGCCATTTTGAAAAATTTCCAATGCAGTTGTTTTTTTTTTTTTTTTTTTTTTTTTTTTTTTTTTTTTTTTTTTTTTTTTTTTTTTTTTTTTATGACACATAGGTTTTCTGTTTGTAAAACTTTCCAATATGCTCTTTGTCAGAGTTCTTGTCTGGCAGAACAAGAAAAAAATCATGGAGAAACCAATGCAATTCTTACCGAGGAGTCATATCATTTTATCAAAAAGAGAACTAAGGAGCCAGTTTAGCCAAAGAATATATTCATCTTGGGTGAAAATCAAGGAGATAAAGAAGCCTGAATCATTCCAGAGCCTTGATTCCTGGCTTTGGCACTGTGGTTTGCCACACAGAGCTTTCTTCCCAGCTAACATGAGCGTGTGCACACTCTCCAGATGTGAACTTTTCTGTCTCCTGCCCATGGATTTTCCCTGCTATTAACCTTTTTTAGAGTTTCTGGCATTGGAATTAAGTGTTCCTCTCTGAGATTTCCTTATGAGGCTGTGTAGTCTTTGACCTTTTCATACTAAATATTCTCTTCCTTCAGCCTGAAGCCCATGTGCTGCCTGGCCACCCTGCAAGTTCCAACAAAGGTCATGGAGAAAACAGAGGGTAGAGCTGTAATGAAAAGCGATCCTTCCTTCCTCCTTTGGAGCACACAGATAGTATTCTCTCTCAATTAGTAGCCACCTGCTGATTGGTTAGCCTTTTGAGTAACTTTGACAGCATCAAGCTCTCTCTGAAGCAAATTCAGAGCAGCCCCAGTGTGGGAATGATAATCTATGTGTTGTAAACTGTGTTTGGTACACATTTTTAAAAAATCTGAATGAGAGGAGAATGGAATTAAGTTGGAAACTGCATCTTTTGAGATAAAACACAGGGTTGTTCGACACAGGAAAGTATTGATCGTGACGTGTCTCTCATGGGGAAGAAAGATTTGTCAGCTCTACAGTCAGGACGGAGCTGAGACTCTATAGAAGGAATTTCTCTTCTGGCCTAAAGGAAGCATGATGCACTAGGAAAGAATAATTTGGGTGAAAATTTTATCTAGCAAGTTTCTCACTCTTTATGTGACCATCTTTTCCAATGTCAAAATAATTTCAAGTGGCAGATGATTTTAAGCCTTGTTTTAGCAGCAAAATGATCCAAACTTGCATTTGACCCACACTTAGCGTGGCTCGTTGTAGCTTGTGATCTTAGGCATGGTGGTCATGTCTTTGAGGCTAATTGTCTTCATTAAATGAGAATATTCACTTAACATGTCATAAACTTGTTGAGAAGACTCAAAGTGAACTATCCATGGGGAAACTTCTTATAAAGCATTATAGAAATGTGCATTGTTGTTATACTGTCCTCTTACTTTCATATATGACCAAACAATATTTGCAAATGCTCCAAGAAAGCATAATTTAAGCCAAATTTATGTCTCTTGTGATCGGAATGACCTGGGTGTATAAGCCTTGCTTCCAGGGGAAGACGGTCAGGTTAAATGTTATTATGCAGATCCAGGGTAACGGTGACATCAGGGAAGGTACTCACCACTCAGTAATTTTTTAAAGATGTTTTTTATTTATTTTTAGAGGGAAGGGAAGGGAAGGAGAAAGAGTGGGAGAGAAACATCAATGTGTGGTTGCCTCTTGTGCATCCTAAACTGAGGACCTGGCCTGCAACCCAGGCATGTGCCCTGACTGGGAATCAAACGGGCAACCCTTTGGCTCGAAGGCCCATGCTCAGTCCACTGAGTTACACCAGCCAGGTCACCACTCAGTAATTTAAAGAAGAGATTCTGAGAACTTGAGCAAACCTGATGCCATGGAGAGTGTGAATGAGTAAGTGGAAGGGGCATCTTGGTAAAACAGCTGGAGCTGGTGCTATTAACCACAACTCTCCCAGTATAACACCAGGGAGGCTGGCTGGAGAAACCCCTGGAGTCAATTGTCACCTCCATGCTTCCAGATAGCTGGTCAAGTCCTTCCTGCCTAAGGAACTGTGCCCCTCCACTCAGAAGAATATTTTGAAGTCCTCACTCCCTGTATTTCAAGTGACCTTATTTAGAAAAAGGGGTCTTCGCAGATGATTTTGTGAGAAAAGGAGTCATTAGGATATGAGATAGGATAGGAGGATGCTAGGAAAATTCCTTGGCAAGTGGAATAGGGAAACCGAGGCAGAGAGTTGAATGCAATAGCCAGGCACTTCACAGCCAGGGCACCAGTGCCTGGCAGAAGCAAAACTTGGAAAACAGGACCCCACTCCCAAGGTAACCTTTCCTCCCCTGGCCTTTCCTCCTTGGAGAGAACATCTAGGCCTCAGCTGCGTTCCGGTTCCAGGCCCAGAAGAGCAGCAAAACCAGGTGGGTGAGGCCAGAACCAACTGCAGTGACTAAAGACCCCCTGTCCTGGCACTGAGCAATCAGAGGAGGCCATGACCCAGAAAGGGCACACCTGGAGAGCTGATTAATATTCTGCTAAAACCCTTCCCTGAGACCTTCCTGAAGATTCCTGCCAGCAGGAGAGATAAAAGCCTCATGACAAAGGACCAAGCACCCACACCCCCCTTGGGGGAGCAGCCCATACCATTCTCTTTCTCTTCCGCTTCCCCTACTTCTTTCCCCACAGTCAGGCTTCTCCTAACCACTAAAGCAATGAGCAACTGGTAGCTTGTCCCAGGCTGATCCCCTGAACTTTTCCCCAGAGCCTCCTTTTCTCCGCCTTCCTAGTGGGCTCAGGTAGCCCAGCCTAACCTCTGCTGTTGCTTCCTCTATGCTAAGCCCTTCCTTGTTTCACTGCCCCCAGCTTTAATAAGTGGATCCTCATAATCGCTGGGACTCGTGCTATGAACTCTGTCCTACACGAAGTCAAGAACCCACTTACTACAGCTCATCCTAGGCAGACCCACTCAGGGCCAGCCCCTGTCCGGTAACAGATAGACCCCCCACCCAATATCACTATGTCCTTATTAAAAGGGGGAAATTTGGAGATAGAGATGGGTACATGCAGAGGGAATATGCTGTAAAGACAGAGGGAGAATGTTATCTCTAAGTCAAGAGACACTGGAGGCTGCCGGAAGTGAGGGAAGGGTGTGGAATACACGATCTTTCACAGCCCTCAGAAAGAACCAATCCTCCAATACCTGGATCTCCAACTCCTCATCTCCAGAACTGTGGGGCAGTCTGTTTCTGGTGTTAAAGCTGCCCAGTTGTGTTACTGTGTCCTGGCAAACTAATACACTGCCCACTACCTGAGAGGCAAACATTATTTAGTTATTTGTCAGCTTCCTTCAATGATGGTTTAATTTCACTGGGGCTAAGCTACATGGGAACAGGACCTTTGCTCATCTTCATCACAGCACCTCTAATGGTACCTGGAAAATGGGAGATGCAACACAATATTTGTTGAACAAATTGTAATTTTTGGACCCAGCCTGGGCATTAACAAATGCAGGAGTGAGTGGCTGAGCTCTGGTTACACGGAACTGAACGAGGCAGACACAGTTGACGTGATGGTGTTCATCTTAATGTTAAACAAAGATTTGCTCTGGAAAACTGCTTCCAGTCAACAAATAAGCCATCCCCAAATAGTAGAAACATTATGCTCTGATCTGCGAAGTATATCCGATAACTGAGGATGGCCTTGCTGCTGCTCTTGTATTATCAAAACTGGAGTATAAATATTTAAGATATAACTGACATGCAAAGTGGATACCAAGCACTTATAGTTAACTATTACGTAGCTTCTTTAGCTCACATTGAACTTCCCCTTGGAAATCAACAATTTGTACCATCCATCAAAAGAACCAACCCTTGGTGAGGTTCTGTGTTAACTTTTTACTGCTCCCATGAAAAATTGCCAAAAACTTAGTAGCTCAAAATGACATGATTCTCCTCTCTTCTAATTCTAGAGATCAGAAGTCTGAAATGGGTATCCCCGGGCTAAAATCAAGGTGTTGGGGAGGCTGTGTTTTTTCTGGAGGCCCTGGGGGGAAACCTGATTTCTGCCACATGCGCTTTGTGGCTCGTGGCCTGCTTCTACTCCCAAAGCCAGCAATGGCCAGTCGAGTCCTTCTCATGCTGTCATCCCTCTGGTTGTGACATTTTTATTGGTCTTTCTCCTGTTTAAGGGGAATTGTGATTACATTGGGCCTACCTGGATAGTTCAGGACATTCTGTATTAAAGTTAGATAATTAGCAACTTTAACTATATTTGCAAACTTATTTCCCCCTTGCTGTATAACATAACATATACGCAAGTTCCAGAAAATAGGACATGGCCATCTTTGGGGAGGCCATTACAAGTCCGAGTGCCTACCACAAGTTCTATAATGGTGCTCTGGGCACATGACATTATTGTCAGGGTTTAGAGTTTTTTCTCATACCTAGTTAACGTCATGCTCAAAATCCTAATCTTGGGGTTGATTTATGAGACCCAAGCAAGAATATGGGTTTCCAAATAGGTCTAAGAACAGCTTTTAAAAAATCTGTTCTGCAGGATATTAGTAAACAGTACACGAAAAAGAAGTGTTTCATGGTCAAGTCCCACCAGGAATGCAGATTTAGGAACACTAGTTCTGCTGTTTCTTTGTTGAAAGACGTGAATGCCTCCATCAACATGCATTGTGGTTCGTCAGAAGGCTACTATAGCACGCAGGGTCCCGTGAATCATTCAGCCCCGGAAAGCTGGTTGTTGCAGAGCTAATGGTCTGTGGAGCACACTGAGATGTTCTGGTATAAAATAAAATGTAAAGTTGTAGAGGGAATTAGGAGTGTCTCTGGGCTGAAGGATCCACAGGAAATTGACTTCTGGAGTTCGCAACATTCCATTGTACTGACAGTTCCTAAAACAAATGAATCATCACTTGGGGATTGAAAATAAGTTTGCTACTTAGAAATCTTCATAGCAGGGAATTGCAGGAGGCTGTCTTGACATCTCCTTAATTCAACATGTTCGAAACGGAATTTATTATCTTCTCTCTCCCTCTCCCCAATTTACCTTCCTGTTCTAGGCTGAGTACCGGTGCTCTGAATGCATATGTTGAAGGCCTAACCCCAGTATCCCAGAATGTAACTGTGTTTAGAAGCAGGATCTTTAAAGAGGCCATTATGTTAGAATAGGGTCCTTTCAGAGGGCCCTGTCCAGTAAGACTGGTGTCCTTGTAAGAAAAGGAGATTAGGATGCAGACAGATACAGAAGGAAGGCCACACGAAGTCACAGGGGAAAGAGAGGGCCACCTGGAAACAAGACACCCTCCCGAAATCTCGAAATCTCGAATCTTGACTGGTACCCTGCAGAGCTGTGAGAAAATGGGTTTCTGTTGTTTAAGCCACCCAGTCTGGCACTTTATTAATCGTCAGAATTGCTTTGGTCGGTGTATTAGTTCCCCACTGCTGCTGTAAGTTACCACAGGCTCAGAAACTTAAAACAACAAATGTTTATTATCATACAGCTCTGGAGTTCAGAATTCTACCTAGAAGCTCCAGGAGAGAATCCAATCCTTGCTTTTTCTAGAGCATTCCTTGTCCCATGGTCCATCCTCCACCTTCAAAGGCAGTGGCACCGCATCTTCCAGTCTCTCTCTTCCTTCTTCTGTGGCCACAGGCCCTTTTCCCACTCTGCTGTTATCCCCACATTGCCTGGACTCTGACCCTCCTGCCTCTCTCTTGTGATGACATGGGGCCCACCCAGATAGTCCTGGGCAACCGCCCCACTTTAAGATGCTAAATTTAATTACACCTGCATTTACAGATTCCAGGAACTAGGGTGCAGACATCTTTGGGGAGCCACTGTTTTGTGTACCATAGTAGATAGAGACAGATAGGTGGTGACCTCGTCCAACCTCAGTTAAGTACTCTGAAAAGGTTGGCTTCTCCAAAAAGTAAATACTTTTGTTTATTTACTTTTTTACCAACGTTATGGAAATAGGTGAGCATCTCTATTATAACTTCACATTGTTGTAATTTGTATATGTGTGTATAAGTATATGTATATATAAGAAATATATGTATTTCCCATTCACTGAATTTCCCATTCCTGTTCAAAGTATTTAATAGAAAAAATCTTATAGAATTATGATGAATTTAACAAAAGATTAACAGAGAGAAGAGAGAGTCCACACTTCATTTCTTTTAACCACTGTTGACTGGGAGCTGGTGAATACACGAGGAACAGTGAAGAAAATCTATTGTTTTAAAAGATAGATGTGTAAGATGGTGTTTTCTTGAGGTGGGAGAGCAAGCAGATATCTTGGAATAGCGTATAAATTAGAAAAAACATAAGAAGTTTTTAAAAATCTTTTTTAAAAATATGAATACCCACTAGGGAATATAATTTGCAGCTCCACTTTGAACTGCAGAATAAATAAACACTAAGAACAGAAGTTAAATGGTGATGAAGAAAATGACATGGCAGGATTTAAACCTGCAGATTAAAGATGAAAAATTTTCCTGAAGACGATCAGGGAGACAGCTGCTACTGTATATGAGACGCTGCAGGGAACCAGACATGTTTTAGGAAGTCTTCCTTCTAGGTAAGGATTTTGGTTTTCACTTAGTAAACAGAATAATTAGTAGAGATTAAAGAATTTAATGCACTTTGATATCGCTTGGTTGAGCGTAGTTGTGTCTGTTTTGTGCCGGTGAGCTGGCTTCAACTCCTGGTGACCCTACAAATGAGTGATGTCCGCACTGCTCTGTCCTCACCTGCCCTGCTCAGCTCCTGCAGACTCATGCTGTAACCTCTTTTATGTTGTCAATCCATCTCATGTTTGGTCTTCCTCCCCTTCTGCAGCCTTCTATTTGTCCCAGCATTATTGTCTTGTCCAAAGAAATCTGCCTTCTCATGAGGCGCCTGAAATAGGTAAGTGGCAGCTTTTTCATTTTTGCCTCCAGTGGTGTTTCAAGCTTAATTCCTTCTAGGACCTACTTGTTTATCTTCCTGGCAGTTGGGCCACCTGTAGAGCTCTCCAACACCCCATTTCTAATGATTCAATTTTTTTCTTGTTAGCCTTCTTCACTGTGCAGCTTTCTCATCTATATGCACTGATTGCGAATGTTGGTCTTGGTCTCTAATGACATATCTTTGTTCTTGGGGCTCTTTCCTAACTCTTGCATTGCTGCCCTTCTGAGTCCCAGACTTCATTTGACTTCTTGGTTGAGTCTATATTTGAACTGATAACTGAACCGATATCGGTAAAATCTTTAACAATTTCAATACCTTCTTTGTGTATGTTAGATATGTATATATTATGTGTATATTCTGTATATGTTTTCTGTGGTCATGATTTTTGTCTTCTTGATGTTCAGATGCAGACTTGCTTTGGCACTTTCTTCTTTCACTTTCATCAGAAGTCATTTCATTCGGACCACTGCTGCTTTCTGCCAGTAAGACAGTATCATCTGCATATCGTGTTATTGATATTTCTTCTATAAATTTTCACTCCCCTTTCTTACTTTACCCTTTCCTTGTAAATACTCCCTTTTCAGGAAGACTATCAGCTGAGAGCAGAGAGAGGTCACCTGCTGCACAGAGGGGTGACAAGCCTGATCCCTTTACACAGAGGGCATGCCTCCTTGAGTGACAAATGGTTCTAGATACCCAATGCAGCTGAAATACATGCAAAATGCTTGTCCAGCTTTAACAAATCTTTCCATATGAGAGGGCACAAGAGTTTTACTTATTTCTGCCAGATGCCTGGGATACATTACACTGCAAATTAACTTTGGTCAGTGTTAGTCTGAACCCTTTTGTTTTGGTCAATTTCTTCTCTGTTTTGGATCTTATGATAAAAGTATACAGAATGTATTTTTAGGACCAAGATGAACATCTAGAAGGTCAAAAGTTGACACTAGAGCCTGCTGTTTTCATCTTACCCATATATGAGTTAATTTTTTTTCCTGAAAACCTGATGGAAGCGTTAGAATCTTCTGTCATAAAATACTGAAGTGCTGGCAGGTTGAAATAAAAAATACTTTATTTTTTAATTTTTATTAATACCATTTTTATTTATTCCTTAGTTTGAGTCCATCAATATTCATAGAGCATCTTCTAGTTGTGAAAGGTGCAAGTGTGAAAAAACATCTGTTTTCTTGCTCATTCACCACTGCTCCTTCCGATCCCCTTTTTCTGTATTCTCTTGCTCTTCCTGACTTCTTAGATGTTGGAAGATCCCACAGCCCAGTTCTCAGTCCTCCTCTCTTCATCTGTACTCATCTATAGGTCAGGTGTTGGCAAATTTTTTCCCTGTAAATGTTCAGACAGTACATTAGGCTTTTGCAGGTTACACAGTCACTGTCACAATGACTCAGCTCTGCTATTGTGGCACAAAAGAGTTCATAGACAATGCATGAGGGAACAAATGGGGATGTGTACTTATCAGAATTGAGAGGTGTCCTGATTTGACCACCAGCCATAGTTTGTGAACCTTGGTCTAGGTAATTTAAAACCTGTGGTTTTTAATGCCCTCTATAGTCTGCTGATTCATAAATGCATTTCCTCAGCTCCAGTCAGGTATATTCAGTTGCCTGGTGGGTATCTCTACTTGGATATGAATAGGATTCTCAAACCTAACATATCCAAGACAGAACTTCTGATTCTTTCTCTCCTGTGCATACCTGATCCATCCCAGCATCCTTCATCTCATTAAATAGAACCTTTGTTGTGTAGTTGCTCAAGCCCCAAACCTTGGAGTCAGTTTCAATTTCTGTTTTTTTCACATATCTTTTCATCAATATACCATCAATGTCATTGACTCTACCTTTAAAATATATCCCAAATCTGACTCCTTTTCATGGGCTCTGTTCCTACTACTTTGTTCCTGCCCGCAGTCTCTTGCTTGGACTCCTGTAATAGCTTCTTGAGGGGTCATCTTTCTCCCTTGTTAACCTAATCCCCAACCAGTAAAAAGCCCATTATCCCTGGAATAAAACCCATGGTCCTCGAAGCCCCATACGGTCTGTTCCTTGACCTCCTCCATTCTATCTTATTTCTACTATTCTCCTTGCCTCTTGCTCTCACATTACACTGGCTTCTCACTATTCCTTCAGCCCATGGAGCCTGCACCTACCTTAGCACAGCTGGTTTTCTGTATGCCTGGAAAGTTCTTCCTCCAGATTATGCATGCATCTCTCTCCTGCTTCCTCAGTGAGATCTTCTTTGACCAATCACCTTCAATAAAAGAATACTTAACATTCTCTCTCAACTTCCTTCACTGTAGAATGCTTGAGTTCATATTGCACATACATCTACTTTCATTTACCTCCCCTAGCAGAGAGCAAACTTCACACTATCAGGGATTTTGTCATTTTGTTTACTGTGGCATCCCTGTACCTAAACTGGGGTATGGAACATAGCACATGCTCAATAAATACCTGTTGGCTCTCTGCATAAGTGGATTAATACATGACAGATGAAAGACACATTCTCCATCCCCTCACCCCCCATAAAGCTTATAGCCCATTGTGGGAGACTCGGAAGTAAATATTTGAACAGTAAGGGAAGAACTGCGGTGAGAGCAGAACAGTGGACTACAGAGCCCCATTCCGCTTTTAGGTTGTGGCAGCCAGAACAGTTCTTCCAGAGAAAGTGAGTATCTTAATTGAGACCTTAGTGGTGAGGAGTTGTTAACCACCTCATACAAGACAGGGACCTCTGGGTTTCCTGGGGCTGAAAGAGGCCAGGGAAACTCTGCTAGCTAAAAGACTGCTATGATATTTTGCATTGCCTCTTTTTTTATCTGAGTTAATATTTAGCACCTTCATTTTCACTAGTTTTAAGCTGAGTAAATTAGTTGACTGACTCATAATTCTGTAAGTCTGATCTGTGGGTTGCAATTGTCCCTGCTAAGACAATAACTATGAGATTGGTGACAGTTATATAGGTCAGAGCTTTTGGTTGTTAACACACTGGGCAGCTGTATCCTTCAGGGGAAAATCGAATCACAGTGCCCTGGGGCTGTGATCCCACAGCGCTCATTGTCTTCATTCCTTGCTCTCGTCTTAAAGAATCATGCAATCCTGGGAAGACTCCGTTGTCTTGGATGGTAATGGCAACTTTGCAGTGATGGAAACTACCCCCCCCCCCAACTAAACTATAAGAAAGACAAGATTAATAAGGCTAAGCCATCATTCTTTCCCTAGCTTTGTTGGAAATGCAATTTCATCACACTTTTTAGGTGTAAAATGTATACTCCAAGATTCACCTTCAGTTTAAATGTTTCAACACTTTCAGCATGTCCACATTTTCATTTTCAGCTTAATGAAACCAGCAGGAGTGGGAATTATCCCCATTTTACATGGGGTAAGTTGTTTTCCTTCCTTCTGCTGACGGTATCCCACTGGTACCCTTGAAAGCTCACGAAGAATTAATGAATGAGACGCCTCACATTGACAAACACCACATAATGGCACCTGAAGTAGGGCTATAATCATAATAATGTATTTCCCACAGTAGACAGTGGTACTTTTCAGTAATTTCAGGAGCTGTTCAAGACAGGTATTCACAGCCAGACTAGGCAAGCACGTGCTATTCCTTTTGGACACATAATAATGCGAATTGTAAATTACTTGAAGCCATTAAAATTTGCTTCTGTCCTGCTAAAAGGATATGGAAAACTTCCATTCTCAGTCTTTGGAAAACCATATTGCTCTTCCAGACTAGTAACATCAACTCATGTGTTAGTAATATAGATCCCAACCTAATTTCTGAGGAAAGATATATTTGGTGTGAAACTGGGGAAAAGGTGTGAGGTTTAATATGCTGACATTAAAAAAACTATGCATAGAAAATAAGTTTTTTCCCCCCTAAAATTCATATCTATTCATTTAAAGATAGACTCGAAATATTAGATAATATTATCACCCTTCCCCATTTCATCTGTGATGAATGTTATAGATTGAATTGTGTCACCTGAATATTCATATATTAAAGTCTTCACAACCAATGTGACTGTATTTGGAGATAAGGGCCTTTAAGGAGGTAGTAAAGGTTAAATAAGGTCATAGGGTGAGGTCCTGATCCATAGGACAGTGTCTTTATAAGAAAAGGATGAGATAACTAGATTATTCTCTCGCTTTCTGTCTCTCTATATCTCTCTGTTTCTCTCTCTCTCTCTCTCCTCTCTCCTCTCTCCTCTCTCCTCTCTCCTCTCTCCCCTTGTGTGACAGAGGAAAGGTGATATGAGGACATCTGAGAGTCAGGAAGAGAGCTTTCACCAGAAACAACCTTACTGGACTTTGACCTTGGACTTCCAGTCTCCAGAACTGTGAGAAAGTAAATGTCTGTCGTTTAAGCCCCCCAGTTGGTGAGACTTCGTTATGGCAGACTGAGCCGACTAATGTAGTTACATCTACCATATTTTGCCATGTATAATGTGCCCCCGTGTGTAGTGAGCACCCATGTTTTTGGCCCAAACTTTTAGGAAAAAAATCTTCCATTTTAATTTTTTAAATTCAATTATTTATTTATTTATATTTAGAAACAAAACCCACGAACATATTCCAGAGTATTATTTTGCATACAGATATCATTAGTGCTTTCTAGAGTTATACTTTTAATGCATAAGCATGAATAAAAGAATTAAAATCATTTATATAGATACAGAATTAGTACTATCCAAATATAATTTTTCCCTCAAAAATTTGGGCAAAAAAGTGCACATTATACATGGCAAAACACTGTGTGTCATTTACATATGGGCAGACTTTTGTATATCAGTTGTATTTCAATAAAGTTGTTAAATATAAAGAGCACCAGAGTTTTGATTTTCATGTGTATTTTATTTTTACTCCAAAGAATTACAAGCAAAACTCCTGGCATTCTCTCTTCTAACTATTGCAAGGTATGTCAGATCAGTGACACGTTGGCCACAGGTAGGGTGGCCAACTGTCTGGTTTTCTTGGGACTGTGAGTTTCTGGGGCGTGGGAGTTCAGGTGCTGAAACCACAGTCATCCGAAAGAAACTGGGACACACCGCGCACTCTGGCACAGGCCTGAGCTCTGGCTGTCATGACCCCTGGGCAAGTCAGCCTGGCCCCTACCGTGAGAGGCAGGACTGACAATGGAGATTAATCAGTCAGGGTCTTGTTAAGATTGAGTAATCACACCAGTAATTTTAACAGAGATATTTTAGTACAAAGAATTGCTAATTAGGTATAGGAATTGTTGACTAGGAAACTGAAAGGGCAAACTAAAATCCCACAAATGTGTCACTGAGTAGCAACTGCAGGAGACAGGTGGCCCTGGGGTTTGTGAACAAAGGAAAAGATTGGAGTTATTGAATCTTCAATGCTTAAGATGCTTAGAGGAGGGGACCTATTGGGCAAGGACTCAGAGTCCTGGAGGGAGTGCTGGCTGGTTGGTGCTTACTGTGTCCCAGGAGGGTTGGGGGAGCCAGGAGGCCGGTTGTGCAAATGTTGGAAGGACTGCAAACTGGAACGGATGGCCACTACCAGGAAGAAGTGCTAGCTACTACCAAGGCGAAGTGTTACTGCTGGGGTGAAGAAACACTGCTTGAGTGAGGCTAATCAGAGCAGGAATCACTCTGGAAGGAAGTGTTCCTTGTCACTCAAGCCTTGCAGTCTCCCTGTGGAGCTCCTGCTGGCAGAATCCAACAGGGAGCAGCAGGCAGAACAGACATTTGGTTTAGAGAGTCCCAGTTATTCATCACAAAGCAGAACATAGAAGGGCTGGTTGGAAATTGACAGACTACCTTAGTAACTGGCCCCATGGTAGGACTAATGAAGCATAGGAGAGGTGTTCAAAAGGCCCTGGACAGCACAGTTATGATAAACATCCACTACAAAGTGATGAGCTGTCACAATGTCTGTGAACTTTACTCCAGGAGCAGAGAGATGAGGCACCCTTGGCCATCAGTTAAAAATGCTGTGGAAAGTGGAGCAGCTGGTTAGAAGCTGAGGGAACACAGAGTAGCAGCAAGAAGTGACCCTTGACAGCAGAGAGGAGGCAGGGATGGAATAACTTAGTATAACTGAGGATGCTACTTGCAGAGGCGGATAGACTGTTATTTCAATAATTGTTCAAAGTGACAGGGAGGGGAGAAAGGTACCACACTAAGTATTCTATTGGATGCTCCAAGCCACGTCATTTTGTCATCAAAACAGTGCCAGAATGGAGGGATTATTTGCTATTTTTATGAAAGAGGAAAGAAAAGCATAAAGAAGTGAGTTAATCCAGTCACCTCAGTAAGTAATTTGTGGAGCAGGAATTTGATTCCAGTTTTGTCTGGCTTTAAATATTTGCTCCAATATTATCATGAGGATTCTCTGTACATGTTACTTAACATAAATAACCCATTGGCTTAATGGATGCTTTTGACAATGGTCTTGAAGGGACAGCAAGGCGCCATTCTGCACCTTCTCCTATTTCTCCCATTCCACAGTAGGGAGGGATCCTGGTTGGAACAAGAGCAACACTGGAGGCACCATAGAAATACAGATAATGAGGAAAAGAAAAATCCTACCAGGGAACAGAAGAATGTCCCCCTTTTGCATTCTAGGTCATCAGATATGAGACTCTGGGCTGGAGGGGTGAAATGACAGAGTCTTCCTGGAGGACTGAGGCCATAATTTTGCAGGGAGGGGAAGTGTCTTCTCTTAATCTTTTCTCTTCTTTTAATTGGCTATATTAGACAGGGGCCCTGTGTCTTCTGCAAAGGAAGTAGAAACTAGAAAACTAAGGCTAGGTTGGGCCCTAAGGCACTGGCTTTAGGAAACCTGGTTCTGCAAAATTTTCTGGGTTCTGGGTAAAGATGACTTTGAAGGATCTTCACTGGCCAATCCACTCCACTGTGACAGGCAAGCCTCCCTGCATCGTTAGGAGGGTCACTTGGCTGAAGTACATGGGAGCCTGAGGGTGGTGGCAGATGCTGAGGAGAGTTTGGATTCAGAGAAGAAGGATTCACTCACTAATCATGCCTGCTAAACTCCATTTAAGAAAGCAGGAAAGGATGAAATACAGTCTAGAACATTCTCCCAACCATGGATTTGAGTTACTAAGTGAGAAAGATTCAGCTAGATGGAAAATTCATAGATATGGAATGTTTTAATTAATAATGGCACAAGTGAACTAAGCAAAGATAGTACCTTGCTTTGATTGGCAGAACACACATTAATTTCTGCCGTATAATTTCCTGTGTAACCTTCCTGACTTCTCTCCCTGACCAATTCACTCCTCCCACTAAATATACCTGAGTAGAGAGTTTAGTGCAAAGAGAAGATTGCTTGGACACTGGCTGCTTCATCTCCATTTCCGCTTGGGAGCTAGCCTGTTCACCAGGATGGAATGTTCTCCATCATTTGCAGTCATGTGGTAGCTCAGCCAGGAGGCACTGTCCTTGTGGTTCAGGCCTGGGTCTAGGAGTCCCACAGCGGCTCGAGTGTGAGTCAGTCTAGTTTTGGGATTCAGCATTAGAAAGTTGCTTATACTAGACATAGGCCACATTATCCAGTATCAGCTTTATCAGCAATATTGGTAGGTTTTGCATATCTGTCTGCCTTGCTACTTCATGTTAGTTTTAAATTGATTCATAACTTGCCAAGGAAAAGGGGCAGGATTTATCCAATCCCCTTAAAATCAAACAAGATAAAAAAAACCACATATTCTTTTTCTGGAATTTATTTTGAGATGATTTTTTTTTTGGTAAACTTATACCAGGAATAGTAAAAAGAAAAAAAAAAACAGAAAAGAAAAGAAATATATTTTTTTTCTGGACCAAGTATGTTATTAATTTTAAATAGCCCTGCAGAATTTTTCATTTTTTAATTCAATATTCAGAACTCTAACCTGCATATTAAGAACTGATTCATAGCTCCAGTCACAATATTGTATTGTTTCTAGGCAATAAAAACTGTATACCAACTATTATATTACCAGCTCATAAAATCTTTAAAACCTTCTGAACAAGCCAAGACTTTTGTTAATTTTTCTTAATGAATGCATTTAATACTATCAATATTTTAGATTATGCAAAACTAGAGGTGTTTCGTTCTTATTTAGTTTCTTAAACATTTTGTGTATTTGTAAGAAGTACATTTAAAAAATCAGCCACCATTTCATTGTCCAGAGGTGATCAGTGCTAACATTTGAAACATATTCTCTTAGCCTTACTTTATATAATGAACAAAAAACACACACACCTACGCTCACACCTCTCTTATTTCTCAGAGGAAGGAATTGAGTCCTAGAAAGGTTGAACTAGATTAAATTAACCCTGTTGTCAATGTGAGGGAAAAATCAGAGCTTTTACACCTGTTTTAGAAATGGCTCAAGAAATTTTTCATTGTGAAATACCTTTAAATGTTAAAGGATCAGTGAATTGGCATTAGTTTTTTTAAGAGTGTTTCAAAGTTTGTTTTGACTCCTCATTAGAATAATAAACACCAGAAGCAAGAAGGTTATTTAGTGAAGGCTCTGGAAAAGAAAGCTAAACCTCACCATCTGAACACGTTTTGGGGATCCGTTGGTAAAGATGCTGGTTACTATAAAAGACACTCTGCAAAGGTACTGCCATTTCTCAAAAGAATGAAGGAGAAGAGGAAACCGAGACTAAATTAGATCAACTGGAAGACTGTATCTTAAATGACATCTGATGGAGAATTTCATGTGGAAAATGTACTACTGCCAGATGTAGAATATCTTATAATTTTTATTTTTCAGCTGGATTAGGATACAGAAAATTTCCCTACTTGGGTGTGGTCATAGGCTAAGAGACACCATGTGTCCACAGCACCTGTCCCTACAGTCTGCTTCCTCACCACGCGGCGGGGGGTGAGTCTAATTTCACTCCGATAGTTCTAGGGAAAGAGTTCTAGATGAAGAAGAAGAAACACAAATGCATCACGATGCAATTACATTGGGTATGTTTTTCCTATAGATTTCTATGTGCTTTTTAAGTCTTGCATTACTTTTTCTGTATATTAAAAGCTTTATCACTGTAACTTGATTTTAAATAGGCAGTGTTTCAAATATATTTGAGATCTTCATAATGATCATTTATAAACCTTAATTTAGATATTAAGGGCAGGCCACATTCATTTTCTGGAGGCTGAGAGCTGCTCCAAACGTTATTCTAAGAGTTATCTGCTTGCGTGACCCTGTGTGGTGGATGTAGTGTTTGCTGGGTTCATCAGGCAGAATTATTCTTTTCCTACAGGGTCACAGCATCTGCAATGGACATTTTGAAATAATGCAATAAAAATGGATTGAATAATCTGTTGCGAAATACAATGGAGGATATCATTGTGATCAAAGACATAATTATTAAAAATACCACTTAGTTTTCTAATAACATTTATAAAAGAAATGCATTTTCATTATATATTGTGGAATAGAGAAGAAAAGTCAGATCACTTGTGAATCGCCACCAGGGGTACTTGTAGAACTTTCTAGGGATATGCACACATATGCACATTCAAATAAACATACAAAACTTAGTTTATGGTCCATACTGTTTATAACCTTTTAACCCATCTTCATAATATGAATATTTGTCCAAGTCATCAACTATTCTTTTAAGACATGAATTTAATGGATGAGGAATGTTCCTTGATATGGCTATTTTGTCATCTTTATGTTTGTGTGACATTTAGTCTGTACACCTTTAAGTTGTTTCTCTTCTTTATAAATAATCCTGTTTCTAACATCTTTATTGATAAGTGATTGTTTTAATCTCTAAATATTCCTTCACAATAAATCCCTATAAGTAATATCAGGAAAACAAACATTGTATAGATGTATAAGGATTTTGATGCATATTGTTGTGTTTTCTATTGGAAAGAATGTTAATAGCTCACATTCCCACCAATGGCATGTAAATATCCACTGTCTCTTAACTTCATTGATACTGAGTGTTATAAAAATAATTACATATATCATGGCCTAAAAATGGTGTTGAAAGTCCCTTTCTTTAACTCGCATGCAAGTAGAGCTCTAAATATTTTCATTGTCCATGAACATTTTATTTTTTGTTCATCAGCTTTTCTAATTTTATTGATTTTCTTACTGGCATATGCATCTCTTTCTCCCGTGGAAGGGCATTTTATGTCTGTTTTAGAAATAATGACCCCTTGCCTGGTGTTTATGGTGTACCCATTCCCTTCCAGTTTATGATTTTCAGATTTTGCTTTTGAGAAGTTCTGTTATATAAGCATTTAATATTTGTATGTGATCAAGCCCATCAGTTGCTCACTTTACTTTCTCATTATTTCTTTGCTTGGAAATGCTTTCTCCACTTGGAGACAGAGTTTGATCTGGAACAACACATAAAACACTGTTTCACAACTATTTTTAGCAGTCCTCTCTGGAAGGGCATGTGTGGGAAGTAAGCAAGGTGACAGCAGAGAGGGGCAAGGGCATAGTGGGGAGCCCAGGAGTGGTTGCTGATGAGACTTTCACTTCTGATTATGCTCTCGAGGCTTTTCCCCTTTCTATTAACTAGAAGCAGTGAAGACTGATGAGAGGGAGGAAGAAGGAATCAGTGTGCTCTGAACGACTGCCTCTGAGAGGGCTGGGAGGAAGGTGGCATCTGTCAAAACTGTGTCCTCTGTCTGGCAAGCCTCGGGTGCCATCCTTTTCAGGGAGCCTGGGGTCCTTGATGGCCGGTGGAGAATCAAAACACAGGCTCAGTTGTTTAATTCATACAGTAGGAATATGCGCTTTCATGTGGTTGAGGGACAGTCGCTCAGGAATGGAATAGATTCGATCAACAAGAAGGAGCTGGGAGGCCTGGGTACTCAGAATGTGAGTCTCAAGGCAGCCAGGATCGAACTGCCCTGAGTGGTGTGGCTCAGTTGGTTGGGAGTCATCCTGCAAACCAAAAAAAAAAAAAAAGGCAGCCAGGATCTGTGCCTCACCTGCTGCCCCAACCCCATCATGAGGCTGGTCTTGTCATCCTGATCAATGCCACAACATTGTCAAGACAAATAAGTCTTGATCTTGGCCATCATGATCAAAGCTCTTTGTGCTGTGGGTGTTATTCTTGGGATTGTATATATAGTCAGTAGAGAAAATGAAAACTGGAGCAAAGAACAATGTTAAAGAGTAAATATGTCACCTTAAATTTCCCTTGAATGGTTGAAGTCCTGGAAAACGATTTAACTGAATTCTGCTCCATTGTGAGAGCAAGTGGGAGCCTTTGATGTTGGAAGAAGACTGTCTTCTTGTTTCTGTTGCTTTGCATAAGGATAAGGCAGAAGGTTTAGACTGGCTAGGGTCCCAGAACAGGGACTGGGAAAGAAGTAGAGAGAATGCTACTGTCTATAGCAATCAGAATCTGACATTAAATGTAAAAATGTTCTTCAGGTATTGGTATCAGTTCATTTATCTGACTCTGCAGATGATAGCTCTTTACTGAAATTGGAATGTAGGTTTGGGATAGTATGATTCAAAATACAGAGTCCTTGGGAGTGATAAATTCACCTTGGGCATTTCTTCAGAGGGATGTCCAAGAAAAGACAGTCATCCAGTGTCTGGGCTCTTGTGTGAACAGGTGTAGCCATCCCAGGCTGTGTGTCAGTGGGGACTCCTCATTATATTCCATAATAGTCCTCTTGACTCCTAATTCGAATCCCTACTCTGGTCAAGCCCAGCACTTTGAGGGTAAAGGCTGAGGCAGAAAGCCTGGAAGCAGACTTGTGCAGGGCACCAAAGGTAAGCTCGTGCCTTTTGCTTTCCAGAAGTATTAAGTAAAGAGTAGAAAGATAAGACATGCAACTACATAATTTATTACAGATATTGATTTGACCTGAGGACATGGGAGAAACTGTAGGTCAGCAGAATCCAAAAGCTCTCGAAGAATACAGAGTCCTGAGCTTCTTCATACATAATTTATCTTCTTCTCCTTTATGCCTTCATTCTCTTCTGTGGCTCAAAACCTCCATTGTCTTCCCTGACCTATCTCCATGGAGCTGATTAGACTGTTAGAACTTTGTCTGTAATTACTGCTTATTTAATTCATATGTAGATTATTTATTACTTTATTACTACATGGTAAGAGCCCTACTATCATAGAATGGAGTAAACACACTCTAAATGGGCCCTGGACCTATAACCTTATTTAGCGTTCCACTATTCTTTCTTTTCATCTTCATCTGAGGATATGTTTATTGACTTTAGAGAGAGAGAAAGGGAGGGAGAGAGAGACAAAGAAAGAGAGAAAACCATTAACATGAGAAAGAAACATTGCTTGGTTGCCTGTTGTATGTGCGTCAACTGGGAATCGAACCTACAATGTGGGTATGTGCCCTGACTGGGAAATGACCTTGTGATCTTTTGGTTTTCAACCAACTGAGCCACCCGGCCAGGGCAGTGTTCCACTATTCTTATCTCATCTTCCTTGTTTTTGTGATCCTAAGAATGCAAACTACTTCCCGATTCTTTCTCTCCTTGTTTTGTCTCTCTGTCTTGACATAAACCTGGCTCACCTATACAGTTTCCTTTAAAATTGCTCTTTTACCTCTTCAGCATCTTCTACTCCCCACCACAGAAGAGTGGATAATTTCTCCTCATACTTTGCTTCATAATAGGATTATCCTTAAGAGGTGACACCCATGCTTCTGTGTTTTTGCAGCCCTCCACATGGTTTAAATGGGAAGCCTGATGACTTTAGAGCCAGTGGACCAGAGCCTTGATACTTAAACTGTGCACTTCAAACCAGCAGGATGGACATCACTGGAGCTTGTTAGGGTTGCAGAATCTCAGGCTCCATCCCTATTCTACTGAGTACAAATCTGTAGTGAAAAAGTGAAAGATTTATACCATCCGAAGAGAAACCAGAGTCCAAATCTGTAGTTAAATTAGATCCTCGGAGGAGTCATATGGGCATTGACATTTGAGAGGATGAAAGACTCTCCAGTCAATATATCACAATCAACAGTGTTTCCCTGTCCATCCTTCAACCAAAGATCAACAGGAACACACCTGAGTCAAACAAGGTCAGTCATGTTTAGTTTGTTACTATGTGAGAAAGTGCATGTCAGAGGAACCATAGGACATATAGGGAAGAGGGAGCCAGGGGAGCTGGATTTGTGTTTTATGGTTTAAGAGCAGTGGGCTGGGGCCCACTTTAATCCTCCCTATGCCTAAGTGAAAAGGACCAAGACACATTCACCGGATTGTTCCCCCCATCCCACCCCATAACACCCAATCCATAAGTAGTCTCTGCTTTCTTGAATTCCTCTTAAAGAAAAAGGTATTTTGGCATATGCCTTATGCTGGGCAGGAGAAGGGCCTTGATGAGTATCAGCAGTTCCGTACTGCTATAGCGTGTAGCTAACAGGCAGCTGCATCGCACTGTGGGCTTGCGTAAGATTAGGTGCTATGAAGGGCTTTTTGTAACAATAACTTGAGACATTAAACACTGTTCCTGATCACTCTTGTGCTGACTGGGAACGTCTGGGCTCCAAGGAGACCTTGTCAACCTGAGCCAACACTGCTGAACAAGCTGGCAGCCTCACTGTCTTCCCTGGCTCCCAGGAGAGCAGAGGGCTGGTGGCCGAGGGCTGAGAGGCAGCGGGGAGAGGAATGAGGAGGTGCTAATCAACAGGTAGGAAATCTCACTGATGCAAGATGAACCAGTTCTAGAAACTTGATGTACAATATTGTGCCTACAGTTAACAAAATAGTACTGCACACTTAAAAATCGAAGAGGGTAGGCTGCATGTTAACTGTATTTTAACACAATAAAGTTACAACTAAAATAAAGAGATTTGGAAAGAAGGGGAGAGGTCTTTAGGAAGAGAAGGTTGTGGACGGTGTTCGGAGAGCTTCCAAATGTGGGGAGTTGCCCTTTATCTCTCTTTCCCAAGGGAGGAGCCGCTGTACATTTCCCCCCTAAAAACTGTGCTGCTTCTGAACTTAGGGCCAGAGGTCTGGTCTCCCCTGGAGTTGTGCGTGGCGGTGCTGCCTGCAGACAGGCTCCGAAGGCATCAGAGAAGTCCTGCAGAAGGTGGCAAAGCAGCACAGCTGGGTAGTTGAGGGGTCCCATTTCCTACCTACTCTCTGCAAGTACTAGATCGACAAGGCAGCAAATGCTAAGCTTCCCGTGGAGACAGATTATTGAGGGCAGGTCTTGACCTCCAGGCTGTCCCCACTGAATCTTCTGAAAGACAAAAGTTTTCCCTAGAAAGATGTGGGGATGGACCCCTTGCTAGGGACAAGGAGTTGGCCATACCACGTCACCCACTGAGACCCTCAAGGTCAGAAGGTGTCGTACGCAGTCCTAATAGAGGGTTTGGTCTAAGTTGTCTCCATAAAATATTATACCAGCCAAGAGCACCAACCTTGACACACTGGGTCTCTGCCACTGGACATCATCCGAGCAGGGGCCATGCTCCAGACATGCAGGTTCATCTCTCCCACAGAGGCCAAATCCCCTCCTCTTGTTACTGGTAACAAAATAACTAAGACAGAAGCCCAAGAGGAGAGAGGAAACATTCAGAGTGAGCAGCTACTAACCATGGAGAAAGACGGCTGCTTGGTGGGCAGGTACAGGCAATGCCACAGCGGCACCCATCGCTGACCACCTAATCCCACTGAGATTCGGTTATCAAATCCAGTCCACAATGTTGGTACAGAATTACCAGAATTACTTAGTTAGCCTTCACGCTAATGAATTATCTAATAATCAAGCACATATTTCTTTACATTGCCAACAAGTCTATTTGTGTGGGGGGGTTTTGTTTTGTCAAAAATCTTGCTGAAATCAAGGCCCGGTATCCCAAGAGAAAGCTCTATGGCTGACATATTATTAACCCCACTGGCCCTAACCTTTTCTAAGTGCTTACAAAGCACTTCAAGTCTAGCTTATCAAGGGCTTATGCAGTGACGAGTACAGCTACAATTACTGAGTTTTGCTGTAGCATCCTGGGCACTTCACAATGATCTAATTTTATTCACTGTCAGACTTCTAGGAGAGGACGGAGTCTCAGGCACTCTTGGTAGATTTTCAGCCAGGCTCAGAGACTCAGACCGGGATCCGGCAAGTGCTTTTGTCATTGTTTAAACTGAGAGAATGTTTAACTTCTGTTGGAGTTCTGCTTCTGAGACACTGTGCTCTCTGCCCAGTGGAACCTTCTTTCCTGTCTGTTCACCACGGGCAGCCCGTGAGTTGTTCTGAGTCCAGCTGTGCACACTGGGGAATTGAAAGAGAGCAGTGAGCGGCAGTTGATCCTTGTCTTATTCTTCATGGTGCGTAAGCCTTCACATTATTCTAATGAAAATATGTATGATCACAGCCTTCTGTGGACTTTCGAAAGGCAGTTGCGGTAAAATTACTGCCTGTGTTTAGATGGAGTCTTTAACTTGGAATTGTGTAGCCATGTACCAGGTCTAAAGAGAAGCTGAAGCAAAGTTCTCTTCCCCCTCTAAGAACTCAACTTTGGTATTAAGGTTTTATGTCCCCACTGTATTAAAATCTGTAAAATTCTAGGAAAAAGAACAAGATGTCCCCCCCCCCAAAAAAAGAGGAAAGATAGATCATCTTTCTGGGAATTTTTTTCTCTGGATGAGGTTTATGGGCTAATCTTGTTTCTCCAGAAGGATTGAGATACTGCCACCAGGGCTTACCTGAACAAAGTCTCTGAGACTTTTAAAATGACCCCTTCAGTTTGAACTTACCCCTTCGAAAGAATCAGCACCTTCTGCCTCAGTTTCCTGGAAGCTGATGTGTCCCTGTGCCCAATATTATTGGACTGGTGTGACCATCTGCATTGCTTCTGTACTTGTTAACTTTGCACCGGTATATGTTCTACAGTAGCATCTAAACAGTAAATGGTAACCACTTGCTGAACATCATGTGATTAGTTGCTTTCAGAATAGCTTAAGAACAGAAGCAAACTCACCTTGTCTTCCTTATTTTGTCCGTTTGTGCGGGCTGTCAGAGCTGTCGTGAATTTTTCAACAAGATTGATTGATCTGCCTCCCAGACTTGTGTTAGGTGCGATCCCATCAATTAAACCCTTCATGATGTTTCCAGGTGCTTTGTGATTGGCCAGACATGCCCTGTGGGTGCTCATTTCCTAAGCTTACATATCCCTCTAGAAAGGCCATGCTCACAATTAATAATTCCAAAGGCCTTGGGCAGCTGAGACAGTTGGCATTATATGAAATGAAATGTATTTTTAGCCTTTTCTCATTAATTCTCACAGGAGAACTGCAGTGGTTTTCCCTGAATGCTTTTGGTAAACATTGAGATCATATTTTTCTTCTAAGTCCTGCTTTTTAAGAGGAAGCTGAGCTACTAGAGTTAAGACCCAGAAGACTGCATCACAACCTCTAATTTAATATTTTCAGACAAAGTGCTATCTCTTCATTTAAAATGGAGTCACAAATCCGTATTTCTTCTCTCTTTTTTTCCTCCTAAGTTTGACAAGAATGGCTCTCTCTGAACTCAGCCAGCAGCAAGCCAAAGGTCCTAAAGGAAATTATAGTGAGAACAGGAGGGGTAGTGTGACAGTTATCAGCTCATAATATGACAAGAGCATCCATCACATCTGCTTTTAGGCCCAGGGTCCAGGGAGTGGGGAAAAAAACAATAAAGAAAATACAGTGCAGAGGGCTCGATTGACGTGTCAGTAAGCTCAGTGGTTGTTAACCTTTGGCTGGGACCCTGTCCTCTTTGCACTCCTCACACCTGAAGTTGTCATCAGGTTCCTCCCTGACCCAAGGGGGCTGCAAAACTCTGCTCTATCCGTAGTTCTTTGGTTCTCTTTTATTATTATCTTTTTTTATATTTAGCTTTTTGCTTAAGCACTTTTTATTAGAATCAAGTTTGGCATGATGTTTAATCATCAAATAGTTATTAAAGGATATGCTGTTGTGATTAAGTTTTTTCCACTTTAATCTTTAAAAATGTTTAAGTTGTGGTAAAAAAAAATCCCCACAACATAATATTTTACCTTACTTTTTTAAAGTATACAGTTCAGTAGTATCAATATATTTACATTGTTATGCAACGGATCTCTAGAACTTTTTCATCTTGCAAACCAATTGCCTGATTCTTCTTGCAAAAACTCTATACCCGTTGAACAGCAGCTCCCCATTTCCTCCCCCACAGCCTCTGGCAACCACCATTCTACTTTTCATTTCTATGAGTTTGACTACTTTAGATACCTATTGTAGGTGGATTTTTACAGAATTGTCTTTTGGGGACTGACTTATTTTACTGATCATAATGTCTTCAGCATTCATCCATGTGGTAGCATGTGACAGAATTCCCTTTTTAAGGCTAAATAATATTTCATTATGTGTATATCCTGCATTATCTTTATGCATCTATGAGTGGACATTTGGGTTGCTTCTATTTCTTGGCTATTGTAAATAATGCTGCAATGAACATAAGTGTGTCCTTTGAATTCTTTTTTGAACAGATGTATTGCAAATATTCAGGGACCATCTATAGTTAGAGAACTTTTAGGATGCCTCCTAAGTTGCTAGCCTATGTCTCTTATAATTTAAACACACTGTTTAAAAATTTATGCAAAATAACTTGTGCTAGAAAGTATCCATAAGTGAATGGGGTTAAAAAGCCAAGACAAAACATATAGTTCCAAGAAATCTTTTGCCTGGTTGAAAAAAACAAAAGACAGTTGAGGAGAAACTAAATGTATTTGTGGGTTACATATTTTCGGGAGCATTTTGGCTCTACAAGGATGAAGAGCACAGGGTGAGGCATGGAGACAAGGAGGTACCAGGGTTCCGACAAAGTCCTCCCAACTGGGAGCATGATTTCATTTCTCAAGAGTGTTGGTTAAAAACAAAGTACAATTGTTTAATATTGCAGCTGCCAGTGGCAGTGGAGCAAGCAACAAGCTCACCAAAAATAAAAGTAAAGAAAAAATTGAGGAATTACATGTCCAAGGAAGGCTTTGAAAAGCTCCAGCATATTTTGAGGAGTTTAGAAGGCCATGATCATATAGAAGTCTATGTGCATGCTGAGAATATACTTCAGAAAGCTTTACGTTCTCACCTATGGATGATCTTGAGGCTCTTTGCAAACAGGAAGTGTAGGCTAAGATAGAATTGTAAACTATCTGCCCAAGGAATGCCCTAGCACACACAACATACACCAGACCCTTGGCAAAAGCCAGGAAACTTGTTCATTCCAGAAAGTTGAAGAAACCTCTTTGTAATCATTAGCTGATCACTAAGCTCACCAAAGGAAAGATGTCACTGGCTACACATGGCCAAGAATCAGACTTTAAATAGTTCAGGAAAGTCACTAACAGAGCAATATTAGCAGAAAAATAACAACAACCAAGAGCAGTTTTGGGAAGTTTTTAGAAGAGCAAAGGCCTGAAAAAAGGTAATAAATATATATTTAGTTCAATGGTAGTGTTTAACCTAAACCCTGCTTTCTATGTGCAATTCTTAGCATTTTTCTATAGCTAGACAGGCAAGGGATGCCAAAACTTTTCCTAAAGACTTTTTAACCTTTTCATATAGCATCCTTATTTTCTTTATCACTGTGGTAGATCAAAATATTGCCTCTAATTCCTCACTATCTTATTATCAATTATGTACTCACATTATTTACCATAAAACTTTGCAGTGCCCTCTCACGGTGGGCACAACATATATTTTTGCCCCATCAATATTGGCCTTGGCCATGTGATTTGTATTATCCAATGAGACGAGACATGAGCGGAAGGCTTAAATATACTGACATTATCTTGTTTTGCTTTCTTGCACTTCTGCCATTCACCATGAGAAGAACATGCCCTGGATGACACTGGCCCAAAGACAAGGAAGAGATTAATGGCACTGACCTGAATTCAACCTGCAGGCTAGAGGCAAGCTCAGCTCACTAACAGGCTAAATTGAGCCATCCTAACCAATCTGTAAAAATACAGGGAAAAAATAAATGTTGTTATAAGCCACTGAATCTGAAGGTGCTTTGTTACATGGTATTGCTTCAGCAATAGCTAACCAACATGATCACTAATTTAGAAAAGAACAATGTTCTTATGACACACATATATTGACTTTTGACAAGTTGTTATTAGACGTTTGCACTGATTTTAGTCTTTCACTTGCATATCTAGACTGGAACTTGTTTGGAAGTCAAGGAGATCATCTATTTGAAGAGTAAGGTTTCAGCAAATATAGGACACCAAATTAATGCCCAATAAAAAACTTACCAGCAGTAAAGTATGACATTTTCCTACTTTCTCTTTATGGCAATTCTGCTTCTTATGTCGGTTTAGCTGATAATTACTAGCAATTTCTTTACCCGTTCAGTAGTTGCAGTCTCAGTGAATAGTGTAACTAAGAAAGAACTCTATTTTGAGGCAAAATCTCAAAGGATTTTTCAGATTTGATAGGGTCTCACACTGTAATTAATTAGCATCCCTGTAGAAGGCCAATGCTAGAATATAGAATAACATTCCACATTTTTTTCCCATTTATGCTTCTTAGCCAGAGAATGGATTACCCCTCAGGTCTGACTCGTAGTTATTTGCCAAACTCCACTTTACCTGTTGGGGACAAGTGGGCATGTTTCTTCATTGAACAATTAGCTCAAAATGCAGTCCTGGGAAATAAGGATTATAAAGCTTCAGTTGTATTAAGGGAAAAATGGTGTGGAAAAAGTTTACCTCCTTTTTAAAAAAGGATGCTTTGTCATCAAATTGGTTTTTGCCTCTCTTGAAATATTGCTTCATTCTCTGTTTTACACCAGCTTTTTAAGCAGAAAAAGCATTTATTAAATTAACAATAGTGGATGTGCAAAAAGAAACTTTGGTGTGATTCAAAGGGACTAATAAATAACAATTATCTGTTGAGATACAAGATGGTGGTGGGATTTGAGTGGATTTGGGACAAACGTTGAAAAAGTTCTTCTTATATATATGTATATATATTTAGATTTTCTATTTTTGAATCATGTGACTCCATTTCTTCTTTAAAATTTATATATAATTTAATATAAAATATATAAAGTAGGATAGAAACTAAATTTGGTAACCCAGTCAAGTTTAATACCTTTACATGATTTACATAATTCTATATACATAACAGATAGTATCTTATGACAGTTAGTAAATATTAGCTGAAAGTAATAATTTTTAGGTGAGGTGAAATCTTGACCCTGAAAACCATATGTAATATATACTTATTCTGACATTGCTGTTCATAGTTATTGGTTCATTTAAGGTGATGGTGTAATTGATTTTGAATCCTATGTTGTTACTATTAGAGAAGAAAACAAATAAGAGAGCAAAGGACTGATATGCTCAATTGCATTGACAAGCAACTTGTTGATTACTATTTTCTTGAAAAGGAGGCATAGAGATGTGAAGCCAATTGCAGCTCTACATTTAGTAAAATTTTTCACATGGTTGTTAAACAGCTTTGTTACTAGTTGCTTGAGATTTTATTAGTTGGTGTCAGTTTTATCATTTTGTAAAAATAAGCTTTGGAGAAGTCCAATTTCAGAAAACATCCTAAACCTGAAACCCAAATTTTCAATCACTAGGCACTTGCAGAAGCATCTAATTTAATTTCCAGGTCTTATAATTTCAAGATGTGTTTTGAACACCCAGCTTTATTTTCACATGGGCAGGTGCAGGGGTTTGCAGGGCTGGTTATCTCTGAGGAAGTTGTAGTCAGAATTAATTAGCTAATGGGTGCATAGTGCTCTCTCTATGTGTTAACTGCCATTGATTATGAGCTAGGGTTATAAAAAGGGTATATATATAAATTTATAGTTATATATAGTTATTTCTTTGTTAAGAACTTGAGGAACCCTCTCCTTCATCCTTATCCAATTAATTTCACCATTACAATAATGATCTGCTTGTAGGAGATTTATATTTTTAACGACTTAGAAGATTAATTTGGAAGAATAGGTTATGTTACTTTTTTAGTTGAGTAGATAGAAAATGAGGTCAGCTGTTGAAATCCGGGCTGGCTTAGTGCTGTGCCCTCTGAACTCAGGAGGCTATATTGTTAGTCTGAGGGGTCACAATCTTTCTCACCTCTCTGGAGAAGCATGAGGTCATACATCACAATCATCTCAGCTCTGGAGCATCGGCTCAGACAAAATGAGAGAACAGCTTGAAGGTCTCTCTCTATACCTTTTCTGTTACAGTGTCCCTTCTTTCCTCAGGCACTCATTTACTTAAATTGCAGGATTGGCAGTGACTTTTCAATTTGAGAAAGCTAATTGAATGTAGTCTTACGAGTTGCAAGACCTGCGGTGCTTCAGAGGCATCCCTGTGAACACCGCGATTTTACAGGCAACATGCGC
Source organism: Anoura caudifer (assembly GCA_004027475.1). Taxonomy (NCBI): domain Eukaryota; kingdom Metazoa; phylum Chordata; class Mammalia; order Chiroptera; family Phyllostomidae; genus Anoura; species Anoura caudifer. Next base: position 234,210 of record PVKU01001103.1, read on the forward strand.
AGACACAGCAGGCCCAGTGCACCAGGGAAGAGGGAATTCAGTGGAGTTGCTGTTCTTGAAATTTCAGCTTGGGATCCCTACTAAAAGGGGTCTGATAGGCCACTACTGAAGCCCAATATTAATAATATTGTTGATAATATTGAAGGTAATGGTGATAATATTAAAGACAAGAAAGCGACTAATAAGGTGACATTGGAGCTTGTAGCAGAGGCTTAGTTAGCTCCAGCTACTATAACAAAATACCATAGACTGGGTTATTTAAACAACAGACACTGATTTCTTACAGTTCTGGAGACTGGAAGTCCCAGAGCAGGGTGCCAGCATGATTAGGCTTCGGGAGGGCCGGCTTCCAGGTTGAATGCCTTGTATCCTCCCGTGGTTGAAAGAGAGCTGCCTAGCACACTGACCTCTTCTTGAAAGGGTGGGAATTTCATCATGTGAGCGCCACGTTCATGGCCTGATTACCTCCCAAAGTCCCCACTCTCCTTTACATATCACCATGGAGTTAGGGTTTGAACACATGAACTTGGGGAGGATATGTTTGTCTAGTCCATTGTAAGCAGGAAAAGCAATAGCAGCTTGTTCAAAATCCCAAATGGTACTTTATAAACAGACACACAGGCCCATGCAGACACATGAGTACATGCAAGACACAGTGGATGATTTCAAGTGAGGACAGGAGTTCAATAATGGGGTCGTCCAGTGGGCAGCTGTAACGATGGAAGTGTTTATATCTACAGCTATCCTAATGATACGATATTGACCATGACAGACTTAACATTTTCTTTAGCTTGGATAAACTTTAGACATATTTCTGCCTGACTCTAGGCCCTTAACCTCCTTTTTCTGAAAGCATTTTCTTTAGAAACTTGCAGTTCTAAACTCTTTCTTTGCACCTTGAAATGTATGTAAAACTTCCCCGAGCCTCTTCCCTGCTTTACAGCTCAGGAAATGTCTTTTTCTCAAGAACCTGTGAGATCATATGGTATGTGTCTTTCACCTCCTGGCTTATTTTGCTTAGCATAGTGCTCTCCAGTTCCATCCACGCTGTAGTGAGGGGTAGGAGCTCCTTCTTTCTTTCTGCTGCATAGAATTTCATTGTGTACAGGAGCCTAATCAACAGAACAAACAAACAAGCATAGTATAACCAAAGACACTGAAATTGAGAACAAGAGAGGAGAGGGATAGGAATTTCAAGGGAAAAGGGGAAGGGTTTAGAGCAATAAGTATGAAAGACACATGGACAAAAGCTGGGGGGGTGGAAATGGGAGGGAACTGGGGAGGGCTGGGGTGGTGGGATGGGATGGGAGTAGAAGACAGAAAACTGTACAAGAACAACAATTAAAATAATAATAATAAAAAAAGAACCTGTGGAACCATACTGTTATAATAGGCAGCTAGTTAGGTATTGATGAAAGAGAAGGGGACCAGACATCTAATTGAGCCAGATTAACTGGGAAGCTAAAACTTCCAGACACTCCTTTCTAGCTCACTGTTAGGAGTAATAATAAATTCAATAATAATATTTAAATTTTATCAAATATGTAACATGTGCCAAATTTCTTATGTATGTTACTTTCATTAATTATCCTGAAACATTATAAGGTAGGTTTTATTTTTATCTTAGTTATTGAAACCCAGAAAGATGCTATCACTTTCAAGCTCACATGGTGTTTGAGTAACAGACCAAGGTTTAAATCCATGTTTACTGAATCCAGGAATATCAACATTTAACCACCTTACTGTTCTGCCTTTTATACCAATTGCACACTTTGGTTACCTGGACATGTAGTTCTAAAAAAAAAAAAAAAGAATCAAAGGAGGAGCGACTTCTACAGGGGGTAGGAGAGCTGTTGGAAGTCGCCTTCTTTGATTAACTGGATTAAAGCTGACACCATGTACAAGAAAGGACATAGAGGGGACATGGATATGGGTGGATTTGTTGGGTTTGTGCATTTATGTAACTACATTTTTTAATCAAACATTTTGATTTTGTGCATCTAAATAGCATAGTTTTTATGAATATACTTAACATTATAGCCCTAAAAGGAATAAAGTTAGAAACTTTTTACGGGCTGTTTCCTTCCAGCATAGTCTGATTTCTAGGCCAATGACATTTTTTAAGAAGTTATGTTTTTGACCTACGTTCATCCAAACTCAAATTATTTCATAACAGTTTCATGTTCTTGCTAAGGTGTCCATATTTCTCCCTAAAGCACTTGATAGTTATGCTCTTTCCTGATTGATGTCTTGCCTTTTATCAACCAGACTAAGTGCGAGACAAGATGGATTGGAACAGAGTTCATTCTCTAACTAGATGTGGCTCTGCGAGACATAAAATGCCAATGCTTAACATCGTTCCAAATTCTGCAAGTTTACTCACTTTGGAGAAACATATGATTAACACTTGCGTGGTATGTCTTTGAACGCACATCAAACTAGTTTAGTAATTTAAAAATAAAATTCAAACACCTACCTATTCAAAGCCCTTAATATAATGTTTGAAATAGGTTCAACAAGAAAAATATTTGTACTAAGCCTTTTACTTTGTTCCAGTCATCCACTTTGCACTTCCTGGCCTTCGTACATAACAACCTTCCCACCACGCACCCATCTCCATACACACACACACACACATTTACAATATTCTTTATTTGCTTGGTGAACTAGTTATTCTTCAGGCCTTGTCAAGACCATTTTCTGTATTATTTTTTTTCCCCTGTCCTCCACCAGGCTACAGCTCTCTCCGTTTATGACTGAAGACACAGTGTACGCACGTACCTCTTGTGGTGTTCCGTACTCATAAATACCTGCTCACTCTTAACTCTCTTGTTGGATTTGGCACATTGAGGACACATTTGTGTCTAACTTTCCAAAATTAGCACCTCCCTAAATGCATAATATGTAAGTCAGCTATCTGATGGGCCAGTTGCAATTTGAATTTCTGTCTCTTAGGCCTTGAAAGTGAATAATAAAAAATAAAGAGCAACTTTAGCTCCTTATTTGATCCGTTGGCTGTTATGGTTTTTCAGTTAGCCTCCAGGGAGCTCCATTAACAAAATGTAGATCCCAGGTTCCCTTAGACACCATGCTCTGTGGTTCTCCATGAGAACTACATTTACAATTAAAAACAGTAACTGCAGTGGCAGTAGAGCCTCACAGTGATGGACACAGAATGAACATGGAAACACTGCTTGAAAAGTGCTGGATACACCAGCACAGGCAGGGAAAAGACAGGGCTTACGACTGCTTGCTCTGAAGGCCACAGATGGAGAGACAGCAAAATTTCACTGAGGCCCAGGTCCCTGAGACCCACTGATTTTACAGCCTGAAGCTGGTTCTACCTTAAAAAAGGTCAGTCTGAAGGAATATCAGTCTTCCCAGAATCAGTTTTCCTCTTTTTAAAATTAATATGCTGTGCAGACATATCTGGACTTTCTGGAATATCCATAGGTTAGTTCAGCAAGAATTTTCACTAGTGAAGCCACCTGGTCTTGGATTTTTACTTTTGGGGAGGTTTTTAATGGTTGTTTCAATTTCATCACTGTTTATCGGTCTATTTAGATTTTTCAGTTTTTCATGATTCAGTCTAGGAAGGTTATGTATTTCCAGGAACTTACGTACTCTAGGTTATCAAATTTGGTGGCATATAGTCTTTCATACTATTCTCCTAGGATTCTTTGTATTTCTCTGGTGTCTGTGATAACTTCCCCTCTTTCATTTCTGTAAGTCGTCCCCTACAGTGCCCTGGTGTCTGTCCTGAGAGCCCAACTATGGGAAATGAGGACCCATCTCTCCACAGCCTCAGAACCTCCAAACAAGGAAATCCTTCATTTAGAGTGTTGCAGCTCCAGGCTTCACTATTAAACACTCTCCAGTTTCGTCCTTGACTATCTCTTCTGTTCATTTCTTACCTCTTCCAGCTATATCTGTAGGTCTGGATCCAAATGTTCACCTCTTTTAGTTAATCATTTCCCCTTAAAGCTGACTTCATCCTTAGGTCTGCTCTATTGGAAGTGCTTGTTCACACGGCTGCCTTCCTCTAGAGGTTGCCTTGAAAATACTATCAATGTTTGCAACCCCCTCCACCCTTCAGGTTCCACTTCATTCTGTTTTCCAAAGTAATCACCACCTTCTAACTAACTACATAACTAAGTAATGTATTATGTTAATATTTTATTGTCTGTCTCCCCCTATAGAGTCTAGGGACAGAGACTTTTGCTTATTTTGTTTATTAATGCATCCCACCTGAAACATGGTATGCAACAACCGAGCAGTGAGTGAGCACTTCACTCTTATAGCCGTTCCCATTACTGCTGACTGCCCTGCACGCACACAGGGCATTCCCTTCAGCCAGTTGGTAAAGGGACCACTGGTGTTGCTGTCCTTCCGCAACGCCTGGTCTGGAGCTCACAGCACACTGACCGAGGATCCAGTGTATGGCTTCGTCTCTTGGCTTCCTCAGGAACTAAACTAGATTATGTTTTGGAGGGGGTGCAAAAACTATATTTCTGGATGTTAGTTTTCATTGAATCAAAAATTGACAGATTAGAAGGATGACTCTGGTGCATTTGGGAGCTGGTTTTTACCTACCTTTGTCATGACTTCATTTTTTGGAAAAATATTGGGATTTTTTTCCTAGTTGGAAAAAAACTTCCCTACTTATAGCTTTCTAAATTTTTTACCTATTTTATTAAAATAGTTGCCATATTTGAATCTGTTAAATTCCCAAATGGAGCTTAACCTATAGATTACAGGTCAATGGAACAAATTTATGGATCACCAGCTACATTCCAGGCACTGGGCTGATTTCCAAGATAAACAGTACATAGGTCATGTGTGTTATCAATCAATGACTGAGCAAGTCTTAGTTATAAATATACCTACATATAGATGTATGTGCAAATACATATATGAATATAAATATGTGTGTGTAAGTGTAATAAAATAAAAGTACTTGACTTTCCCTCTCTACTTAAATATTACTCTTGGGCAACAACTTTGGCTTTTGCTTTTTGAGTATATCAAGTATAATCACATAGGTCACCCAACAAAGTAAAATGACTTCAGAATATGTACTTTTAAATACTTTCAATAAAATCCTTGTTTGGGGAATTTTAGAATTAGCTGAATTACTTTGTGTTCTCTTCACTTAAAAATGACATATTTGAGGTTTAGTCACAGAGATGTTTTCTATTCAAAACAAAATGGCATGATTCCTTTACCATGGTGTTAGTAGATACTGGCATTACGGGGCTGGGCTTATGACTCCCTGTGTGTGAGATCCTATATTTCACAAGGGATTGCACTGATTCCTAATATATTGTCTCTGAGTTTCCTCCTTGTCTGTGTTGTCAGTGCAGTCTGCCTGACTTCTTCTTTACTCTGAGCCATGCAATTTTATATAATTATAAACACCACCCAAACCTCTATTACAATGACATGAAATCTCAAGCTTGTAGACAAGATGCATTTATATCAGCATGTTAACATTATTATTGAAAGCAAAAGTAGTTCTAATGTTTTCCCTATTATAGACAGGAAATAACTCTTTCCCCTTTGCATTCTACTTCATGCTCTGAACTAGCATTATTCAGCTTCATTTTCTCTCCCAGAAATGCTGCACAATTACATAATATTGCTTAGCCATTTTCAGAGAAATAAATGTGAGTAACATGGGGAAGTCTTCCTCCTCCCTTTGAGGGTTTATTTTCCACACTCTCTGCTAAGTTGATTGCTTAAAAAGGCACATCCTACTTTGCTGGCTCCACACTTCTCTGGACATATGCTGTTTCTATGTAGTTGAGTTTCTGTGTAGAACTCAACAGGGAGAGGTAAGCCACCCTCCGCTGAAGCCACCCTCTGCTGTCAGTGGCAAGACCCCATGAGGCTCCTGTGAGTGGGGAGAAGAGACACCAGTCAGTGGGCTGTACCTCATGTCCAACAGCAAGAGGAGCCTCCTTGTGACACAGTGATTGTGTCTTTGTGACCCTAAGTTGCTGCCTCAGAAGTAACACAGAAACCTGGGGCCTGTGGTGTTTAGGATGCAGGATCAGGACATGAGGTTTTGGATCGTGGGTCACATACAATACTTAACACAGTCATATGTGGTAAATATTATTATCTGTAGGTGTTGTAGATGTTTATATATAGTATATATGGTAAAAGAAATATACATTCATAAAAATTAAAAAAAATTGCCCCTAATTGAACAGATGTTAAATGTCAGAGTCAGAATTCAATCAGCATAACCTCAGGCCTCTTGGTCTTTTCTAACTGACTCTGCAGCATTTCTGGGCCTCACACACTCTGCAACACCCCTGTCTCTTTGAATGTTGCCAAATACTCTGCCTTGCTACTTGATTAGGGTTAACATTTTTAAAGCAAATGTAATACAGTCATGTCATTTATCTAGGTCAGCAATTTTCAACTGGTGTGCCACGAGAATTTTTAAAACATGCAATACCTGACTATTTAGTCAGAGGCACTGACCTCTTTCCCTTCAGATTGTCAAATAAAAAAAATGACTACAACCAATGCAACAATAGCCATCTGGTGTGAGAGCCCTGTCTTGAACCATGAATACATAGGTCATATAATGGAGTTGCCTCTTATTGGTCACATTACATAACAAATTTTTTTCTTTTTTTCAAATTTAATTTTATTTTAATTGTTGTTCTTGTACAGTTATCTGTCTTTTACTCCCGTCCCAGCCCACCGCCCCAACCCTCCCCACCTCCCTCCCATTTCCATCCTTCTAGTTTTTGTCCATGTGTCTTACATAACAAATTTGTATTTGGTTGGCTAATTATTGGAACCAGGAACCCTTATATATGAGTATAGGTATCTGATTTTTAAAAAGTTACTTTGGAGCAAAAAGTTTAGGTAATTATTTTTTATTGCAAATCAACCAAAATTTTGTGTGAGATCAGCAAATATATGTATATATTTTGCATATATGTGTGTGTGCGTATGAGAGACACAGAATTTTAGTAATTAATTCATGTGTACCATGAAATGGAAAAGGTTGAAAAATTGCTGACCTGGGTACTGCAAGGAAGATGGGAACAGAGAATCCTCTCTTTGCCTTCAAGGGGCTTAGAATTTAAGAGAGAAGTTAGAAATGAATGTATAAATAACAAAAAATAACAGGCAGCACATTATAAGCTGTCACAAAGGAGAATGTGAATCACTTATTTTGGGAGAAAAAGAAAGTCTTAATGATAGAAATGACATCTGACCTTGGTCGTAAAAATATAAAAATAATTTTGATGGGAAGAAATGAGGGTGTTAGTATTTCTGGAAGACAAGAAATTCTGAGCCAGGACACATAGCTGAGAACCTTCTAGTGTAGTCAGGGATGGTGATGGACTTATTTTGTCTAAAACATGGTGAGCAAGAGACAAAACTGGAGATTGTTGCCAAACTTTAGTGCCACCCTAAGGACCTGGTGGCCTATTCTATAGGCAAAGGGTGACTGTGGGAGCATTTTAAACCAGGAACTAAGGAATTGAGAATGAAGGTTTTAGAATATAACATTGACTACTACATGAGAGTGGATGTAAGAGGATGCACAAAGTCTGTCTAGAAAGTATCCAGTCACATACTATGGAAAATAAAGGCATTTATTGAAGAAGGTGCAAGATACATGAAACATTGTACATAAGACAAGGATGCCTCCTCAGTCCCTGTCAAAGTGGGCACCTTGGGACCTCACACAGTTCTCCCAGTCATTGTCAGCTACACTACTGTATTTTCCTGAATCTCATTGACAGTCTGAAATCTCTTCCCCTTCAAAGGGGATTTTAGTTTTGGGAAAAGCCAGAAGTTGCAGGGTGACAAATCTGGGCTGCAGGGTGGGGGGCTGAGTCATCTGGGTGATTTGATGTTTTGCAAAAAAACTCTGCATGAGATGCGATGCATGGGTGGGCATGTTGTTGTGATGAAGCTGCCAATCATCAGTTACCCATAGCTGTGGCCTTCTGAATCGTCTGAAAAGTTTCCACTGAGGAATGTTCAAGCTTAATGCAAAATTCATTGCAGATTTGCTGCTCTAGTCGCTCAGTGCACATGTGATGGCCACACAGTACACATGCTCACTCAATGGCATCTATGAAAGTGAAGTTGTTGTTCATACATGTGCACTCTAGTCCATTCTTTTTGGTTGCCAGGTTACACCGATGTTGTGCAAACCATTCTTGCTATATTAACAATGGTTGGGCTTTTTCTGGACAGACCTTGTATTATGGAACTCACCAGTGTTTGTGGATGAGCAGTCTTGTGTTATTCTAGCACCTCTTCAGAGAGGATTTGTGAAGGAACTGTGTCTCTGAGCTGAGCATCAGGAGGAGAAGAAGGGAATAAGAGGTTAGCTGATGGCTTCAGGTTGTGCCTTCAGGATACTGATGAGGTCCTGTGTTTTTCTGGATTTAGTGGTTACATGAAAGTTGCAAGGAAGGATCAATGACCATGGAAATAGTCTTGCCACCACCAGGGTTACTGATGCTGAAAGCAAAGCATGTGCCAGGATCTGGGGTGGCATGTAAAACAAATATGGGATATCATTGAACTTTACATAGGATGGTCAGAAAAGTCACCCTGAGAAGTGACTTTGAATAAAACACTTGAGATAGACATTCAGGCAGATATCTAGGATAAGAGGCATTCGGCCAGGTGGGAAAGCAGGCAAAAGGTCCTTGCTATATAAGACTGTCAAGTATGTCTGAAGAACATCCAGGAGTGCGCCATAGCTGGAGTGACAGAGAGCAGAGAAGGAGAATAAGTGAGAGAAGTAATAGGGAGCCAGATAATGTATGCATCTGTAAGTGATAAGATTTTTATTTTTTACTCAAAGTGAGATATAAAGACATTCAAGGATTTAGAGCAAAAGGAGGACCTGGCCTGCTACAGCTTTAATAATGCTGCTTTTGTCACTTGGTTGAAAATAGACTATAGAGAGGAAAGGGTTGGAGAAGTGAGATTAAATATAAGCCTACTGTAGTAAAATGGGTGAGAAATTATGGTGTTTCAGGCTATGTGGAGAATGAGGCTTGAGAAATGATCAAATTCATTGAAGGTAGAAAAACAGAATTTTCAAAAGATTAGAAGAATTATGTTTAAAGAAAAAACCCTGTCAAATATAAGTACTGTATTTTTCAGACCATAATACACATCTAGGTTTTAGAGGAGGAAAATAGGGAAAAAAATTTTGAAGCAAAAAATGTGGTAAAATATTTAATAACATAAATAACGTAATATTTCACCAATGTAAATGTAAACAGAACTCAACAACAGCATTAACAACCATTATTCCTCCCAAGTTTGGAGGGGGTGGCACATCTTATAGTCCGAAGAATAAGGTACTTATTTGTGACCTGTGTATTGGAATAATGGGGATACTTTTAACTGGTATTAGGAAGGCTACAGGAGGAGCTGGTTTGGGCAAAATATGGGAAGCTAGTTTGAGCACATGAAATTTGAGATTTCTGCTTAATATCTTATGAAAAATATCAAGTAAATAATTGGAGGTGTAGCTGGCATTTGATTGGAGAAGTTGGAGCTGGAGATATAAAATCGGAAACCATTAGTGTACAGATTGCACTTGAAGCTGTGAGGGTGAATGAAATCAGCTGGAGAGTGAGCATCAAAAAGGCACAACAGATAGGTCTTGGGGAATTCCTATATTTGAATCTGGAGATTGGAAAAGACAGCAAAGTACACTGAGAGAGGTGTCAGAACACCCTCCCCCCCTCCAAATATAAGTGTGTCCTAGAAACCAGTAGAAATAACTGTTTCAAGGTAAAAATTGGTGATTAATTCTGTCAAAATCTGTTGTTAGGTCATGGCCAATAAGGTCCCACCAATGACCATCAGATTTAGCACATAGACAATGCTGGTGACTCCAAGAAGACAGTTTCTGTGGAGTGGTGAAGAGCAAAATACGATGGAAGAGTGTTCAAGAAATAATGGAAGGATAGATACTGGTTTAACAAGCAGAGAATGAGTAAGAGAGATGACGGTATCTGCAGGTAAGTGACTATGATAAGGAAAGAATAGAAGAGGCATGATAGGTGAAAAAAGTAAAAAAGGTGATTGAGTCCATAGCTGGTTTGAAGAACTGTTGGATAGCTCAGCTTGAGCTTCCATAAGAAAACACCACAGACTAGGTGTCTTAAACAATAGACATTTGTTTCTCAAAGTTCTGGAGCCTGGGAAGTGTAGGTACAAGGTAGGTGAAGATTCTGTTCCTGGTGAGGACTCTCTTCCTGGATTGCCTTCTTGCTGTGTCTTCACAAGGCAGAGAGAGACACAGACACAGACACAGACACAGACACAGACACAGACACACACACACACACACACACACACACAGAGAGAGAGAGAGAGAGAGAGAGAGAGAGAGAGAGAGAGAGAGAGAGAGAGAGAGATGGAGAGGAGATGGAGAGGACGCTTTAGTCTCTCTTCCTTTTCTCCTAAGGACATTAATCCTATCAGGAGGAACTCTCTCTCATGATCTAATCTAAACTTAATCAGCTCCCACAGGCTCCTTTTCAAATACCATCACATTAGGGGTTAGAGCTTTAACATCTGGATTTGAAGGGACATACAAATTCAGTCCATAATATTAGATTTGGGTTACAAGAGAGTGTGAGCTAAAAGTGAAGAGGTAGGGATTGGTGTGTGAAATTATTGAAATTCAGGTAACAGTAGGGTATGGCCATGGGAAAAAGTGGCCAAAGTGAGGCTAAAGGAAAACTCTTTGGAGGAAATAAATTCAGGATTTGAGAGGCCAGGTTGTTGGAAGAGTGACCAATGTGAGTTTCCATCATGATGGGATAATACTGGAAAGAATGACTGTAGCAGAAACACAATGGCAGAAGTTAAACTCTTTTAACAAGAGAGCGAAAGCTGGAGCCTGTGAACATGGGGATGATTGACACAAGAATGCAAAGTATGTGATAAAATGACTCAGTGCTGGGAGTTTTGACAGGGAAGGGAGGGACAATATTCTGGAAACAATGAGGGACAAGAGGGGCACTCTATTCAGATCCATGAGCACACGGAGAGTAGGAGAAAAACACTCACTGTTCAAGAGAGAGAGAGGGAGCCAGGTTTCACTCAAGTTGAGAATTTGATGGGAGCTTTCAGAATGTTAAAGTTAAGGGAGGGATAGGGTTCGTGGTTGACTAGAGTTTCAGGGGAACAGTGAACAAAAAGATTTCAGAAGTAGAAGGTGGGAGATGAGGTCAGAAAAGGCATTTTATGGAACTGGGTGAGGATGAACTTTAGAGAATGAAGAATGACCTTGAAGTCATGGGTCTTTTGTAGTGACTGGGATAAAGATGGATAAAGCTCACAGATTAATCCAGTTGGTGCAAGACACAGAGTGGTGGAGACACTGGGAGGGTTTAGGAGATGCAGGGATGTAGAGGCAACTTGATAAGCAGCATGAATTCTGGCTTTCCACTGGAGTCCCATATAAACATGCGTTTTGTGCCCTTGGATTTAGTTCAGTATTGGTCTGCAGGATTGGCCTTCAATCTGGTACTCTCCTAACTGACAGTGCTTTACACATCCTAAGTGCTGAACAAATATTGTTGAGTGAATTAAAAGTGCCAAGTGTGAGAATGATATGGGTAAAATTCAAGCCAATTCTAGGAACTAATCACAAAAATTATAGTTCAGTCCATGGTAATCTTAATCCATAGTCTGATTTTTAACCTAGGCAGTGGGAAGAGAGTGGTCATAAATTTATGTTTCAAGGCATAAAAGGAGAAAGCAGAAGTAAAATTTATGCAAAAGTAGGATAGAGTGGATGTTTGAGGCTTTGTAACCAAGTTATAGTTTTGTGAGATGCATTTTTTAAATTCTGGGGAAGTATATTTTGGTTTTGCTCTTTTACTGGCTGAAACAAGATGAGGAATAACTTCCCTAAAAGAAAGAAATCCTAATTCCATCAGCACAAGCTCTGGAAGAAGGAGGTGTGGAGGAAGGGCAAATTTGGCAATGCACAGATCCCTGTACCTCTTAACACCTCATGACAACTCATCAAAATGAAAGTCTCTTGGTGTTTGAAATCTTTTCCCAGACAAATAAAGAGTTTTCTTTGGTTTCAAACATCTCCATAGAAGCTAGCAGCTTTTCTGCATCTTTTTAGCTATCTTTGCAATGAATTCCTGAGAGTAGAGCATCTGCTAACAGAAAGTTTCTCTGATGTTCCCCTGAATCAGAGAGCAAATGGTCATATGCAGCCATTAGATCCCTCCTCAATTAACAGCAGTGGATTTGGAGAGTTGGGGAGGGTTTGGGAATTAAGTAACCCAGTCTACACTTTACTCCCCTTCCCGCAACTCTTCTGGAACTGTTTTTCAATGTGGTTCAGAGAAATTAAGTAGCTTGTCGTGGCCACAGTAAATTGTAGCTTACACCCATTTCACAAATGCACTAAACTAGGAGGCTTAGTGATTATGTATGTACATGAACCAGAGCCACCTCAGGTACGACGGTGGTGCGGGCAGGTGGTGGTCATCCAGTGGCAGAGAGAGGGTAGACATCTTTAAAGTTAGATCTTTCAGGAAGTGGAAGTATGAGGTATATTTCCTTGATTCTCCCCACCTTTTCAACCTGCAGAGGGAGCCATTTCTCCTCGTATTCGTGTAAACCACTTTGGCAAATAAAAAGTAGGAGAGATGGGACTGTGACATACCAAAAGAAACTACAATTCAGGGTTGATTTATGATTCATACACTTTATGACATTTTTCTGTTTAAAAAAGCAAGAAGTATGGTTGAAAGATGATTTTAACTATATCACATTACAAACATTCATACATGAATGAAATTTGTTGTATTCATAATTTTGCTAAGGGTGATTTGCAGTAAATTAGATTGATTCTGAAATAAAATGAAAACTTCCTAAAAAACAGCTACCAAACTTAAAACACTTATAGTTTTGTTTTAGTTTTGTGAAAATGTTTTGTACTTGATATTTTTTCTATTTAAAATTCATTTTTGAAACGAATATACAAAAATTAAATTAGTGAAGTATATTTGTTATGAAATAAATCATTGGAATTGAAGTATTTATTTAAACACCAATGAATACTGGCACCACATGGGTTTAGAATTTGACTATTTTCATATATCTGATTATCATATTTACTATGAAAACATAATGGATTCACTACAAATCATTTTTATATATTATATACATATATGAATGTGTATGGTGTGTATATATGTGCACGTATATATGTGTACATATAGGTGTGTGCTTATATATTCACATATTTATTGATATTTTAAAATTTTGCAATCATTTTTCTAGTCCTAATGCCATTTTATTAATAACTTACACTTAATGAAGAGAAATTTGACTTAGAGAGCTGAACCCATTTGGGCTCTGGTCCCAACCTTTCAATAACCTTGAGATAGGAAAGCAACATCAGTGTATCTCAGATTCTTCATTTCTTTTAAAATAGCTTGCCATGAATACTGACTGTATTTCAGAATGTAATAAGCATTTCTGAGGATAATTGGGGACTTGGTTAATAATAAAAAGAAGAGATTTCTGAGACAAGAGATGATCATTTTCTTCAAGAAGTCTCATGTATTGGGGCTGCGGTTGCACGGAGCACATTTATAGGGTACTTGAAAACTGACCCAGGGCGCTCTTCTAGCACCCTACTCCAGCACGTGGAGATTTTTAAAAACCTCATTTTTTCTATCACTATTCCTTCAGGAGCTGGCGATGTTAGGCTTTTGAACAATGCAGCTATTCAAATTCCCCCTGTTTTGCATACTAATGCCCCTGCTGCCTCTTTGAGTCATTTCGAAGGAGACCATGGAAGGGTGTGTAGAATGGAGGGGGTTACATGAGTGACTAGGGGAGACTGAGTTGTTGGGCTGCCCTTGGTTTGGACTTGCCATTGCTAGGAGTGTATCAGTGTCTACATTACATCCAGCAGTATCCTAGTTTTCTCATAAGATATTAATTAGTTTTAAGACCTGGGTTGTTATAAACTTTCCATCTGGAAGCAATAAAGTTCGCCAAGTAGTTATAATAAAATATTAACTGTGAAACTGTTCATGTATGTATAAAAGGGGTATGACGGCCCGTGCACTAGACCCTTTCATATGTCATCTGTTATCTACTGCTCTCCAGTCCTGTGAGGAAGGCATCATTTTATAGGTGCTGCAACTAAACTTTAGAGATTTAGGGAAATTTCCTGGTGCCAGTCAGGTGGTAGAGGGGGGATGCAGGGGCAGCACCCCAGTCTGCATAGCTTGGCTCATACTCTTTCCTTCACTAATAAAATTATGGGTAAAATTTCAGGAGCAAAACAATATTTCTTTTTCAGCTGAGATACAAATAAATCCCTGAGGATGCTACCAACAACTGAAGAATCCCACCAAATGGCAAACTGTTTCTATTCAAGGTAATCTAAATTTCAAAATAATGGAAAAATAATACATTCTTATGAGTGTCCCACATCAATATCTCTTGAGTGTTTCGGGTCACTAACAACAGAAATAACTAAGTTTCAATTGAGTTCAAAACATTTCTATACTTCAGAGTGGAAAGCTGTAGGAACAGCCCAAAACAGCTCAGGCACTTCTGTAGACCTGGAGTTACACCCTCCACTAGTAACCACAGTTTCTTTCCTAGAGCAGTTGATAGGCTTCCAGATTCTGGGAGGCTTCATGGCTCTGCAGAGGTGCAGATGTCCCAGAAAAGATATGGATCAAGAGGTCAGGAGACTGTAGAATGCCAAGTGGATGAAGGTGAGGGTCTTGAAATACACATTAATTTATACTTAACAGTATGCATAAGAAGAAATTATAAGCAAGGAGTTGCTTGAATGGGACCTGCAGAAACTGGCCCAATTTTACCTTCTATGGCCTCTGGAGGAATGATGAACAATTGATCTCTCCAGGAACATCGCTACTTCCCTTATTATGTGAAGGGCAAGGGAAGTTTTCCAGGGCTATAAACTAAGGGTAGTAGCACTTGGATTGTTGCTATTCATTGTAGTTTATGTGTAAAGACTTCATGGTTCACAATAAATAGTAACTCTTATTATGAGAAAACATTTCCTACAAGTAACTCAAAGTTTATTGGACATTTATTAGTTGGTAATAGCTGTAGAATTATATCTCTTATAGCTTGACCTCAGTACTGTGTAACTCTGAAGGGTCAAATGCTCCAGGTACAGCAACATGATACCATATGAGGGCAGGAATGCCCTGTACATTTACTGCCTTTGGATTTGGCATACTTTTCTTTCCTTTTCACTGAATTTTTTTACTTGATGCTGGTTAACAAAATTAAACAGGTTTCAAGTGCACAATTCTACAGCACATTATCTGTACACTGTATTGTGCATTCACTACCCCAAGTCAAATCTTCGTCATCACCATTTATCCCCCCTTTACCCTCCTCTATCTCCCCGCAGTACCCCATTCCCACCTGCTCCCCCAGCAACCACAATGCTCTTATCTGTGTCCCTTAGTTGTTTTACTTTTTTGCTTAATCCCTCCACCTCTCCAGCCCTCTACAGCTGTACATATTGCGTACTGATTTTCTACACTATGTACATTTTTAGCTTTAGAACAGGACTTGATCTGCATAATGTTTGTTTTTGTTTCCTGTCTTGTATTTGAATAACTTGTACCAGTAAGGCAGTTTATGTCACTCTGATTGTTCCATTAGGATTTGCTGTCAGGGATTGGATGGTACATTTTTCACTACCTCATTTTGGTGTAGTAACTACTCCCATAGAAACTGTAACTGAGATATAATAATTAACTGCTTAATTATTGGAAAACATAGCATAATTCTATGAGAAATGAGCATAATATTAAAATATTGCATTTATAATAAAATGAAGCAGTTAAAGACAATTGTATAGAAAGGCAAAATGCTTAAAACGCTCTATTTTTGCAAATTATGCTTTAACAAATTGCTGCTTCACATAATTTAATTTTCTCCATTTGTTTCATAAGCTTGAAAGTATCAACTCACCTTAACTTTTCATGTTTCCAGTCGAGTCTTTCTGCGTGATTGAAGAATATTTCTGTGTACCAGATCCTTCTATTTACAGAGAAAAAATGAAAAATTCCTGATTGCAAGTCAT
Organism: Anoura caudifer; assembly: GCA_004027475.1. NCBI lineage: Eukaryota > Metazoa > Chordata > Mammalia > Chiroptera > Phyllostomidae > Anoura > Anoura caudifer. The sequence continues at coordinate 250,345 of PVKU01001103.1, forward strand.
TCTTAGAAAGGTTTTTCTTCTTACCTTCATATTCTTTGTACACAATTCCTTCTATTCTTGCCAAGTCACATGGCAAAAGGAGAAAAACTATTCTACCACATCAGGCCATTATTTTCCCCTGTATAAATGACCCGTATGTGGTTTTCTTTTCTATTACTTTCCTCATTTATTTTTTTCTTTTTTCCATTCTTTTCTTTTTTCTTATATAGAAATGTTTCCCCTCACACAAAAGCACTTTGAGCCCATTTGAACAAAAATTTAAGTTATTTGAGCAGACCTAAATACCTCTGTTCTAAATGGACCATTACTGTTTTTTTCACCAAGTAATCAATTATGAAACCTCATAAGAATAGTGTAACAAAAATAATAATCATCATATTATAGGAATATTTTCTCCATGAGAAAACCCAGGCTATCAATGTCAACAGCTTTTATCTTGGGAGAAGACTTCAAACGGAGCCCATCTTCAACCTGAAGAACAACAGTATGGATCTGGCAGGAAAATGCATTACTCTGAGGATGAAGGATATTAAAACAAATGGGAAGAGAGCATGGGAGGAAATTATTTAGTGCTTGGAAATTCTCAGAGCTGACCTAGGAAATGTGTAACTCTGCTTTTGATTTCCTTTAATAAGAATTTTGAAGCTTAAAAATATAGCAAACAATGATAAACATTAGCTGTGTGTTCAAATTGAACAGGATGATCTAGAGGTCAGACAAAGTAGGTAGGAGACGTGCAAGAAAAAGATAAAGACCAGATTTAGTCTTGAATGGAGAACACTGAATCTGTGATTTAACTATCAGATGAGACACATTGTCAGAAAGCATAATTCAATCAACACATATATTTAATTGCTTTTTTTTTGGTTTAAGTCATTCTTCAAACTGTCAGATGTCATACTGTCTCGTTGGAGAAGTAGCTAATATGCACAAAATAATTAAGAGACCCTTGGTTGAGGTATTTATTTCTTCTGGCCATCTGCTTTGTTAACTGTAAGATAAAAATGTCGACCTGATTGTGGTTCAGGGGGCAAACCTCATAGTAACTTTATATGGCCACAAATTTCTTCTTGGTTGTACTTTATTTGATAGTGGGTAGCTGGTATAAGAAGGCCCTTGTAAAAGGCAGTACAAACCGTAAGTGTTACACTGGTTCTGAGCTGACACATTAAGTCTCAGAAATGTTTGCTGATTGAAAAATAAATGTCATTTACTTGTGGTAAATGACATCAAATAATACTTTATTATTTTTTAAGTATGATCACTAGTATTATATTTATTTAAGAACAATAGTAACAGATTTCAGTCAATGTACTGAACAACCTATAAATGCCAATAAACTGTAAGCACAACTTTGTACTGTTTATTTTGTATATATATGTTTATATATTATAATTTCAACTTTTATTTTTCACTGAAAGCCACAAGGCCAATCTCAGTTTACCAAGAAAAAAGCCCTTTCAATAGACATACAAAGGATCTGGTTTCCCTAGCAACTAGAAACTCTCCCTTCACAACAGTCTTTCAATTCAGCTTACAGGTCTGTGCATTTTTCTTCTTTCATTTCTTAAGTGGGACTGCAGTTTTAGAATAATGGCTGCCAAAAATGGATAATAGCACAAATCAGAAGACCATTGTATATAGGTAATTGGGATGCTATTATATTTTTTTTATTCCATGTTTCCATGTTCTCAAATAGTTGATTTGAATACTTACTGGTTAGATAGAGCTTATCTTTATTTTTAGTAGCTTTGTGAATTAAAAAATATAAAACCCACTTGTTCCTGAAATTTGGTTAATTAACAAGGTAGCATTATTTTTCTGATCAATAACACACATACTGTCACAAATGAAAGTACATAATAATAATTATCTCTTTGCAAGTAGGTATGCATACAATATTTATATTCCATTTGAAATATCTGTGAACATTGTTAGCATTTTAAAATATCTTGTGTCTGGACAAAACAATTAGAGACTGGGCTAGGTGATGGGATACTTGTTAACAAAAAATTTGGAATCTGTTGGTGGAAGACAAAAATAACATATTGAAATTTTAAAGATTTTTTTATTTACTTATTTTTTTAGCAAAGGGAAGGAAGGGAGAAGGAGAAGGAGAGAAACATCAATGTGTGGTTGCCTCTTGCAAGCCCCCTAGTGGACACCTGGCCTGCAACCCAGGAGTGTGCTCTAAACCGAGATTAGAACTGGTGACCTTTTGGTTCACAGGCTGGCACTCAACCACTGAGCCACACTAGCCAGGGAGACATGCTGAAATTTAAAAAATCAGTAGATGCTTACTGAATGTAGTATACCAAACCTTAATGTTTGGAAGGACCCTTCAGTTGGGATAAGACAATATAACACTAAAGTCTGTGTATAGTCTTTTCAGTGACATGTTTTATGGGCACATAGAAAATGATGGAGTTTTCAGATGATTTTCAACAACTGTCTTTTTTTGCCCCTTGTTGCTACCACATACTCTCCCTTATCCTTTGCTCATCTAACTTTGTTACCAAGCCTAGGAAACCCAGCTCTGGTTGGCCACATGAGAGAAAGAGCCCCATGTCATCACCATGATGTGTATTAGTTTGCTGAATTTATTAGACAAAAGCAACTTATCCTGAAGAAATTGCCTTATAAACATCCAATAGTCAAAATTCTGCACTTGGAGCAAGTGCGTGTTAAAAATCTAAGACCTTCAGTCAATTGCCATAAAGCAAGAATCTTGCATCTCACATAGACAGCATGGGACCAGGATATAGAAGACACCCGGCATCAAAATTTTCCTTTAGCTACAGTACCTTTTAAAAAAGAACTTGGAGACCAAAATTAAAATCTACTCTATATCTTAATGTTTTGTTATTCTTGGATCTTTGTGGACATAGAGGTTTCAACTATTCTCAACCTATTATTTGTTATGTCATAGACCCCTCTATAGAGAGGACCTTTCTAATTATTAATATCTACAGACTAAATAGACACAGGAACAGCCACATAATTTAGAAACTGTATGTCTCACAATACACACATAATTAGGTATCTCTTTGTCTGAAATGAGTAACTAGGCTTCTTTTTTCTTCTTGGTGTTTTGACATGAGTTGTGCTACAAATAAAAAGTGTGGTTTTTGAGAGATTGAGCTAGAATGTGGGAATTAATATGCATATTTAAGGCAGGAATCAGATGTAAATCAAATATTAAGGTGAAGCTTAATTCTTTTCAATGTCTCTGAATTCCATTTACTCTACATAAATAGCCTCCCAAGGACTGTGTGATTGACCTTGGCCAGAGAAATAAACTGAGTTGAAATAGATTAACATAAAAAGATGAGTAGGCCCTTAGTTGATGATTTCACAAAATTTACAGTCATATCATATGGCTACATTTACCACCTTTACTAAAAAGATTATCTTTCTGGTTAAAGAGACAGTCAAATTTTGAGTTTACCCTTCTAAAATGAATGAGAGCAAAATATCGCAGACCTTTCTAGCTACATCTAATAGTGATGAGAGTCTTTGAAATAATAAGTCCACTGTATACATAAATCCACCTTCAGAAACATGAAGGATTGTGTTAGTTTGATCCCAATTCTGACTTAAATGCATTTCTGTTCCAAATTCTTGGAGGATCAGGAATTCCTGATGTAATGTTTTGACTACTGTTTTTGGACTCTAAATTTGAAGCAGCAGTTTGGTACAAAAATCTATGCACACCCAACATTAAAGTTGAATTTTATACATAATTTAAGTTTTCCTTTGGTTCTCTGGAATATATTATAGCTTTTAGAGGGAGCATTTCAAAGATGTTTGTACTAATTCATTTACTTGTGCTTCGATAGTTCCTCATTGACATTATAAGCCTAGACTATGTCTCTCTGAAGTGCCTGCATCTTTGGCAGCCTATCACAGTCCCTGACAGATTTATAATCTCTCTGTTTGGTGAGTTCCTGCTCATCTTTCAAGCCACACTCAAATGTCACATGTTCTGTGGCTTCCTTGATTTCATTATTTTGATTATTCAAACAATTGTATTTCCTTAATAGTTACATTATGTGTTATTTACATTAGTTGTGTTCTTTCATCATTCATTGTTCAAGTCCTAATCCCCAGAACATCAGAATGTAACTATATTTAGAGATAAGGTCTTTAAAAATGAAGTTAAGGTTAAATGAGGTACTGACACGTGCACCACCCGCAGTGCCTGTGGCATTATGGATGAGATACAAGACAAATTCACATGGACTACTGAGTCCTGTGGAGGAAAAGGGAAGGCATGGCTACTCTCTCAAGGGGAGAGTGTCCCGACCCTTGACATGACAGGCTTTTATTGGGTTTCATTTGCACAGGAATACAGGTAAAGTTCATTAATCATTGTCAGGCAGTAAGGACCAAACAATAGGTAGCATATGAAGAACTACAAGGGCCTATTCTGAGTCGAGGTCTGTTAGCTAAAGGGCTACAAAACTTTGGGAAACAAACTCATTTCCTGCTGAGACCCTTATCATTTAATTGAGAGTATTCTTAGCAAAGTAGGTTTCACAGGATTTTATGTATTCTTTCTCAGGCTTGATCACTTGGGGACTCTGCCCTTTCCAGCACAGGGCTGCACCCACCAACAGCATTGTTTCAAGTTTAGGCATTGTCTCAGGCTTAAGTCAGGCAGGGTAACCAAGGCAACCAAAAGATTAGGTGACTTCTCACAGTCAGAATGAGGACATAGGCCATGCCAGGATAGGTGAGGGGCAATGGTTCATCACCCCCTTTTTTGCTGTAGCTCCTAAGTCCTTTTTTGGGGCCTCCACATGATCGTGCCTGTCTTAGGTTGTTCCCCGCTTGGGGAATCTTACCCATCATTGACTAACCGACCAAGCATTGGGGGTCAGTGATGGATGAAGCAGAGGAGCAGAAGTGGCGCTCCTGCCAGGGAGATAAGCTTTGTCTCCTTAGTGGCTTATGGTTCAGAGGTCGCTCGCTCAGCCTTAGCCATGGGGAGGTTACAGCTCCTGAAACCAGTCAGGGCGGTCCCCAACAAGGTGCTTGAGTCCTAATCCAATACGATTAGTGTTCTTATGAGAAGAGGAAATTAGGACGTAGGTACAGGACAGAAGGAAGACCATGTGAAGACATAGGGAGATGATGACCACCTACAAGACAAGAGACCTCAGAATAAAAGCAATTTTACTGACACCTTGATCTTGAAGTTCTAGCCTCTGGCACTGTGAGGAAATAGATTTCTATTATTTATGCAGTCAGTCTACAATACTTTGTGTAGCAGCCCTAGCATACTGCCAGAACACATTTGTACCATTTCTATACTTCTTCCACCAGTTCACTCTCCAAAGCATTAAAAGGATCTGCATTCCATAATCATCTTCTTTTATCTCAGTGTTTTTTGTTCTCTGTGTAATGCAGTTACTGATAAAACCTGCAGGCAGCCTTAACCTGGCTCTTGGTTCACCTCTCTGTCCATCAAGCCAGCATCTTTCCAGTTAAAAATGGCCAGCTTGGTGGAGTTTTCTAGTAAGGATAGACTATGTTTTAATATGGCTCTATTTTTAATCCCCATTTCACTATAGAGAATACAGACAAATGTATAAGCTGGCTATACAATGGCCATCTTCAGTTGAATTCTTATCATAGCTTTTAGTGTCAAATATCAGCTTGGCTAGGAAGAATGTGTAAGAGAGATGTGTGTGCGTGTCATTGTGTGCTTGTTTAGGAGGGCCTAACCTGTGCAGAGTTTCACTGCCAACTGGTTTTATAAGATACTTTGTTATTAATCATTGTTTATTTTGGGAATTTTTAATGTACTTTATTCTAATTTTTAATAATTACCAAGCCACTTCTTTGAGTTGTTTTGAAATTCCTCCCTGCCCTGAGCCTTTAATCACTATGGATATATTTAAAAAAAATATAACACTGTTCTTAATAGTTAACAGACTTGTAACTGCAACCTCTGTGGCTCATCATGTGAACTCTGCCAGATTTTTCCTTCTGCTCATCTTTGATTGCTCAACAACACTGGTGTTTTCAGGAACTGTGTTGCAATCCTGTTCCAACTGTCTTCCTGCTATTAAATGTACAGTACACAACAAGGAGACATTCCTCCACTGTGTTCTCCAAAAAGTAGCTTTGAGCATGTCACATGAAAAGCAAAACAAGTTTGGCAATCTTAGTGCAACATCTGCTCAGGATTTCTTTTCCCACACCATGAGGGGGGAAAAAAAGAAAAATGAATGTATATTACATGGAACATTAAAAAGAAAAAGAATGCTATCATGTGAAAAAGAAATAAAAGAAAACCCAAGACAGAAAAAATATGTGAAAATTTATAGCACCCCAAAGGCAAATTTACATTTTATTTATTTTCTGACTATAGCTTCATTATACACATGATAACAGAAATATGAGGGCAAATCAGTGCTTTCTTTGTGTTCCCCCATCCTCAGTCGCATCAGTACCATTGGGCAAGTGATTTTCTCCAAATACTTCTGAGCAGTCATGTATTTTCATTATTTGGCACTTTGTTCCAATGATCCACTGTAGATAAAATGCCTAGTGAGCCTACTGCGAGGTTCATTGCAGCATCTGCCCTTGTTAAAAGAACAGTTTTGCTTATTGCAAACATTTGGATAACTTGGAGGCCATGTCCACATTTTTTTTTTTTTTTTTTTTTTTTTTTTTTTTGAGAAAGAGAGAGAGAGGAGAAGGGAGGGAGAAAGAGGGAAAGAAATGGGCAAGAGAAATGTCAATTACTTGCCTCTCACATCCCCCCAACTGGGGACATGGACTGCAACCCAGGCCTGTGTCCTGCACTGGGGATGAAACCTACAACCTTCTAGTTCAAAGGCCAGCACTTAATCCACTGAGCCACACCAGCCAGGGCAAGGCAATTGTGTTTAAATCGATACTGGATCATTTGTTTTCAAACACTGTTCTCTTCAGTTTTTCATAGTCCTCACATACACAGACAAAATAAGTGAAAAGTTAAGATGTTTTTCAAGCAACAGAAGCCCAAAAGGAGGATAGTTTTGAAGTCACTGTCTTTGGGTGTTACCACTCCGCCTTCTCATACTTGGAGTTGCTTCAGGTTACTCAAGCTGACTTACTCCTGAAATTTGCAGAGGCAATGTGACACAGCTTGTCTTTGTGGCTTTGTATGTCTCCTCTTCCCACTCCCTCTGCTCTTTATTCCTCTTTACTCTGAGTTGGAGGAGAAGGTAAAAAGGAAAGAACTTCTTTTTAGCACTAACTTCTTTTTAGAGCCATCCATTTGTAGCAGAAAAAATGTATATTAATATGGTAGTTAGGGCATGATTAGGTAGATGTGGGGTCTCCTTCCTCCATATCTACTTCACATGCCTACAGACCAGTAGTGTCTATTCCTCCAGCATTGTTTTTGCTTTATGCCTTCATCAAGTCCTGGCCAACTGCAACACTTTCAAAGCTGATTGCTCCCTCTGTCTCTATTCCTCCCATTTATCCACACTTTGATCAAACTTGTCTTTCTCAAACAGAGGTCTCTTCACAAACTTTCCTTAATTAAGGTCTCTGATGGCTCCCTATTGCTGTGAGAACATCAGCTTTTAAGTCAGACTTGATATTGAATTTAAATTCTGCTATTTTTTGGAAGTATTTTTTTTTTATTGTTCAGTTACAGTTGTCCCCGTTCTTCCCCGGTTGCTCACCCCTGCCTTGTCCAACTCCTGATCCCAAAGACAATCCTCACCCTACTGTCCCTGACCATGGGTCCTTTACATATGCTCCTTAACTTGACCCTTCCCTTTATATCTGCCATTATGCCCCACCTCTGGTCACTGTCAGTTTGCTCTTTATTTCAATATCTCTGATTCTATTTTGCTCATTCATTTGTTTTGTTGATTGGATTCCACTTATAGGTGAGATCGTGTGGTATTTGTCATTCACTGTCTGGCTTATTTCACTTAGTATATTGTTCTCTGATTCCATCCATGCTGACTCAAAGGGTAGGATTTCCTTCTTTCTTTCTGCTGCATAGTATTTCATTGTGTGAATGCACCATAGTTTTTTTAAAAATATATCTTATTGATTATGCTATTACAGTTGTCCCATTTCTCCTGCATCATTCCCCTCCACCCTGCACAACCCCTCCACCCACAGTTCCCCCCTTTAGTTCATGTCCATGTGTCATAAGTTCTTTAGCTTCTACATTTCCCACACTATTCTTGCCCTCCCACTGTCTACTTTCTACCCACCATCTATGCTACTTATTCTCTGTACCTTTTCTCCCTCTCTCCTCCTCCCACTCCCCTGTTGCTAACCCTCCATGTGATCTCCATTTCTGTGTTTCTGCTCCTGTTCTAGCTGTTTGCTTAGTTTGCTTTTGTTTTAGGTGTGGTTGTTAATATCTGTGAGTTTGCTGTCTTTTTACTGTCATATTTTTTATCTTCTTTTTCTTAGGTAAGATCCTCTAACATTTCTTATAATAAGGGCTTGGTGATGATGAACTCCTTTAACTTGACCTTATCTGAGAAGCGCTTTATTTTCCCTTCCATTCTAAATGAAAGCTTTGCTGGATAGAGCAATGTTGGATGTAGGTCCTTGCCTTTCATGACTTGGAATACCTCTTCCCAGCCCCTTCTTGCCTGGAAGGTCTCTTTTGAGAAATCAACTGACAGTCTGATAGGAACTCCTTTGTAGGTGACTGTCCCCTTATTCCTTGCTGCTTCTAGAATTCTCTCCTTCATTTTAATCCTGGCTAATGTAATGATGATGTGCCTTGGTGTGTTCCTCCTTGGGTCCAACTTCTTTGGGACTCTCTGAGCTTCCTGGACTTCCTGAAAGTCTATTTCCTTTGCCAGATTGGGGAAGATCTTCTTTATTATTTGTTCAAATAAGTTTTCTACTTGTTGCTCTTCCTCTTCCCTCTTCACAAGAGTGCAGATCCCCACAGGTTTGGTGAAGAGAGAGAGAGCCATGCACCTTTGGCCAGAGAGAGAGAGCCATGAGCTTCTGCCAGAGTGGAGACCCTCTTGCAGCCATGTGAAGGGGAGAACCATGCACTTTGGGCAGAGTCAGGACCCTTGCAGCCCTGTGAAGGAGAATCACCATGTGGCTTTAGCAGAGAATCGCCACTCAGCTTTGCTCGAGTAGTGACCCCCTCTCTGCAGCTTAGGTGAAGGGAGAGCCACGAGGTTTTGCCAGAGTGGAGACCCCTTCCCTGCAACTTCGGTAGAAGAGGACCATGTGGCTTTGGGGTGCTCCCTTTGGCTGTGTGACCTGGGAAGCAGAAGAGACTTTGCCTGGAAGAAGGGTGATGAAAGAACTCTTGCCAGTAGGCCATGAGAAGGTGCCACAGGGGTTTGGACTAATCAGAGATCCTGCCTGGATGGTGACACAGCTGAAGGTGTCAGGATTCTGGATCCCGGACATTTGCTTCTTTTCCTGAGATATGGTACCCTGAATTAGGGGCAGGGTGAAAAGGAAGCACTGTGGGCATCTGTGGGTATCCTAAAGGACTTTGATATTTTAATGAAGACGTTAGGTCGCTACTTTTAACTCTGTATAGCATTAAATAAACATTTCCTTTCCTTTTCACAAATCTCTGGCTTTGAGAGACATCTTTCTATAAGGCAGTGGACATAATGAACCTTGGCCTCTGTGGCCTCTGTGTTCTGTAACATTTCCTTTGCCAAACTGGGGAAGTTCTCCTTTATTATTTGTTCAAATAAGTTTTCCACTTGTTGCTCTTCCTTTTCCCCTTCTGGTACCCCTATAATTCGGATGTTGGGATGTTTAAAGATGTCCTGGAGGTTCCTAAGCTCTCATTTTTTTTGAATTCTTGTTTCTTCTTTTCTGTTTGGTTGTTTCTTTCTTCCTTCTGGTCCACTCCATTGATTTGAGTCCCAGTTTTCCTCCCATCACTATTGGTTCCCTGCGCGTTTTCCTTCATTTCACTTATTGTAGCCTTCATTTATTTATAATTTGTGAGCAAAATCAACTAATTCTGTGAGCATCCTGATCACCAGTGCTTTGAACTGTGCATCTGATCAGTTGGCTATCTCTTGGTTGCTTGGATGAATTGACTCTGGGGCCCTGATCTGTTCTCCCATTTGAGCCATTTTTTAAAATTAATTATTTATTTATTTATTTATTTATTTTTGTCTTGTCTCGGCTGTTATATAGTGAGGGGCGAAGCCTTAGGTGTTCCCCAGGGCAGGGCAGCCCAGTGGCTGGGTTGTTATGCTGTATGTGGGGGGCGTGGTCTGAGAGGGAACAATGGTACCTGCTCTGCTCTCTCTCAGATTCCAGTCCCTTCCGCCGTTTCCTCCATGCAAATTGGGCCCTTCTGGTGCTGATTTCTGTGTGGGTGGGCTTGTGTACGTTTCGGGACCCTGTGGGTCTCTCCAATGAACTCTCCTGTGAGGCTGGGAGTCTCTCCTGGCCCCTCCCACCCCACAAGTGTTTTCAATTGGTGTTTTTAGGTTTTATTTCCCAGCGCTGGGGCCCTGGGTTGAGAGGTCTGTCTCACTACCTCTTTTCACCTGGATTATCTGCTCACGAATGTGGGACCACCTGGTCAGCCAGCCGCCTTGCATGGCCTCACTGGGTCTGCCCATTGCCACCCTGCGCCCGGGGTCTGCTAGCCACCGCCTGTGCACCTGGGATCTGCCAGTCAATGCCTGGGTGCCCAGGTTTGCCAACCTCCACTTTTTCCTACTGTGATGCTGGCCCTCTTACAGGTCTGGATGAATGGTTGTCCTACTTCCATACAGTTCAATTTTCTATCAGTCCTGGTGTTTTCTTGTTTCTAAATCTTTGTTGTCCTTAATTTTGGTTGTTTGAGGAGGCACAGTGTGTCCACCTACACCTCCATCTTGGCTGAAAGTCCTCTGCCTCACACCATAGTTTTTTTATCCATTCATTTAGTGATGGGCACTTAGGATGTTTCCAGCACTTGGATATTATAAGTAATGCTGCTTTGAATTGGTGATCCAGGATTCCTCAGGGATAATACTAGAAGTGGAATCACTGGATCATAAGGTAGGTCCATTTTTACTTCTATGAGGAAATGCCATACTATTTTCTGCAGTGGCTGCACCAGTCTGCATTCCTACCAATGGTGCATTAGGGTTCCCTTTTCTCTACAACCTCATCAGCACTTATTGTTTGTCGATTTGTTTTTGATGGCCATTCTGACTGGTGTGAAGTGGTATCTCATTGTGGTTTTAATTGGCATCTATCTGATGGTGAGTGATGTTGAGCATTTTTCATGTGTCTATGGGCCCTCTGTATGTCCTCCCTGGAGAAGTGTCTGTTCAGGTCCTTTGCCCATTCTTTAATGGACTGGGTTGTTCATATTCCTGGTGTGGAGTTGTGTGATTTCTTTATATATTTTGGAGATCAAGCCCTTGTCCAAGGTATCATTGGCAAATATGTTTTCCCATACAGTTTGTTCCCTTTTTATTTTGCTGATGTTTTCTTTAGCTGTGCTGGAGCTTAAATTCCGCTATTGACTAGTCATGGTTTATGTTAAGAGAGCTGCATCATGTCTTTAGGCCTTTATCTTCTCAACTATAAAATGCATGAATTGTACATTTTTGATGATTTGTCAGAATTAAAACAATATACACTAGGCACCTTACATAGTGCAGCAAGACAGTAACCACAACCCATATGGGCAAGCACTTCTCCACTCTGAACTGGACTTTCTGTATACTCTTTCATCACAATCTTCTTAACTTTGTTTATGCTCATTTTTTTAAGTGTCTAAACAGAGTAAAAGTTTATTTATTTTTCATGTAAAGACTATTATGGATGTTCTTGATTAGATTCTTGAGGAACAAACAAAAGCATGACCTCCTATAAGAGTATTTCTTGTTAGTATATTGATTTTTGCTATCTTTTCTCTTTATCCTCCTAACTGTCCCTATTCCTCCTTCGCCCATACATTCAACTCCTGACCTCAATTTTTCATTGAGAAAATATGACCTTTCATTTAAAAATATGAGGAACATACTTCATTGAGAATAGAAGTTTCATTAGAGTAAGAAGACCCTTTCCTTTTTCTGCCAGAACTAAAGTATAATTTCTCCTACGCACAGATTTGTATTTATTCTCCTATGCTGGAGATGAATTGCCTCTGAGCTTTTGTAATATACATTTCTTCACTTTTCCTTTTTACCTTTTCAAAGACTGAATGGCACATTAGGTCTTAGCATCACAGTCTTTTCTGGATCTTTTCCAGTAATATGAAAATATGCCCTATGAAAATAGAGTTCTTTGACCCTATACCTTACTCTAGCCCTATTTCTCTGCTGTAGGTCAGCACTGACTTCCAGAAATGAGTTATTTATGCTAACCATTCTTCTGTTCTCACCTACTCATAATAGTATTTTCTTCTCAGTCTACTCTTTCTTTATTTAGTTCATTTAAATTTTTATTAAATGTCTATTACACACCAAGCTTTGGATACACAGGTGAAAGACAAAGCCTCTGTCTTCCAAGATCTCTTAGTCTGGTGATAGAGTATATAGGACTATGTTATAATAAACAATATACTATAATGTACTGAACAGAAATGTTCTTAAAAGGCTCACTTTCAAACTTGACTTATATCTTGTTTTTTGTTGAGATACAGTGGACATTGTGTTAGTTTAAAGTGTACAACATATTGATTTGCTTCCTTTGAATTACAATATGGTTGTCATTATAGCATTAACTCATACCTCTGTCATGCACATAATCACTATGACTTCTAGTTGTGGGAACAATTAAATCTACTCTTCATTTGGCTGTGGCTTTCAGTAAAACCAATCTTGCGCAGTCACTTAAACAGTCCATGTTGCTAAATTTAGCAGGTAACTCTTTGTCTTTGTGTTATCTAACTTCCCCAAAACTTTTGACACAGCTCTTCGAAATATTCTCTATTCTGTTTCCATGACACCAAGCCATCTTAAATACCGAAGTACCTAATTAGTGACTACTTCTCTGGTTTCTTGTCTTGACTTCCTCCTATGCTAGTCTATCTGATAATGTCAATCTCTTTCCCACAGGGTTCTGTTTCCTATTCTTTTCTTCATATGGTGTCTTCAAGTATTCTTAGGTCTTTAGAAACCATATTACCTCTGACTTCCAAATCTGTATCTTCTGCCAAATCTATCCCTTGATCTATTTGTATATGCAGTTGTCCATTTAATAATCTTCTCTTAAAAGCATGACAGGAATTCTCAACTTAATATTTCCAAAATGGAGCTTTTAATGCCCATCTTCTGCAAGATCCCTCTTCTTTCCTTCATTCAAGTTAAAGTAATCATCAATAATATTTAGTCAATAGGCATTATTATAGAATTACTTCTCTTCATCAATGCTTCACATACACTTCATTACTAAGTTCTCTCAATTCTAACTTCAAAAGAGATACAATCTTTGTCCCCCCCATCCCAGCCATGCTAGTCCTTTCTCAATCATTTTTTTCCCTCCTAATTGGTCTGCCTGCTCCTGTTGTTCTTCTTGCTCCTTCTGTGTAATGTATTCCCCAGACAGTAGCCAATGTAATATTTTTCCTACCATCTCGAAAACTTCCTCCCATCCTTGTTATTTATTATTATGTTGTAATAAGAACACTTACTGTAAGATCTTCCCTCAGCAAATTTTTAAGTATGTTGTACAAAATTGTTAACTACAGGCACTATGTTGTAGAGTAGATCTCAGGGCTTATTCATGTTGCATAAATAACATGTTGTACCTTTTGAGCAATACTTCTAACATTTTGAAAATATAAATTACACTTTGGTCTTCCTTTGTTCAAAAACATTCAGTGATTCTCTTTTGCCTTCAGAATAAAACTCACTTTCTTCCTATGCATTAAAAGTCTCAATAGGATCTATATGACTTGCATCTTTCTCTAGCCTTATTACATGCTGTCTTCCTTCTTAACTGAGTCCAGATATAGATTTCCTGGCCTTCTTTCAGTGCCTTATACTTGCAAGCCTGACTCCCCTCCCAGAGATGTGGTAAGTTGTGTTGTTCCAATAGGGAATGCGCTTCTCAGAGAGGCAGTTCTCCTGTGCCTATCACCTTTCCGCACATCTTGTAATCAGAAGCACTGCCTGGCTTCCCAAGGCTGTTTGTATAGCCTTGGAAGACAGACGGTACTATCTCATCTGCAGGAAAAAGCAGATTTGTTTACTGTTGTATAGATAATACATTCCTCTTTGGCCAAGGTCAGACATGTTTGCTTGCAGCATATTATAAAAGATTTGGTTCTGTGACAGCTACCTACTGCGTGTACAGGATCTTCCTGTGCCTTTTTGCACTGCCTCCATGGGCTCCAAGGGGCAAGAAGGGTGCACAAGAGCATGACACTTGTGTTGCTTGCAGCATCACGAGCAATAACACCTTTGATCCCTGACCCAGAGTCTTGGGTCATCCACCAGCATCAATGAAACAAACTGCGGTTACCATTGTCTCCCTACAAGTAGGGTAAATCTCAGACTCTTAACTGTTCTTAACAGGTTCTGACAAACAATTTTTAAAAGTCACAGAAGCATTATTTGTTTTGCCAAAATATTCACTTCAGGGTTTTTTTCCAAGCAAACACTTATTACAGTATTATATGACTTGCAATAGCTCCCCAATATTCTTCTTCCCCTTTCTTTCAAACCTCACATGAGTCTTTCCAGGAATGCATGCCAACCTATATATTCATATGTGTAGGAATATGTGTGAAGGAAGACAATAACCTACTTTGCAAAAATTGCTGCAATCTACAAATAACTAAGTTCTAGCAGTGTGAAAAAGTTTCAGACATGTTTTTATTGTTTTTGCACTGGTACCTGCAGTAGGCCCTGTCCCATATCTTATTATATATTTAGTATGACACCAAAATAATGTCCTCTATGTTTAATGGTATTAAGTAGGTCATCTTCATATATGCATAAAAATATATACATTTATATATTTCTCCTTTCAAAATTAATTGCTTTGAAAGCATAATTTGGTCCGATGTATATTTTTAAGGTATGCTTTTAAAATTATAATCTATTTTATGGTAATTTTGTCTTTCACAGGCCAGTAATATGGCTTTATTTCAGGGATTTAAAGGTAACTTTTAAATATAGTCGTAGGTAAATATGAAGCTTGGAACAACTGAACTTCAATAAATACAGGTCTTAGTACTATTTATTCCTTTGGAATTGATTTTACACAAATATTTTAAGGGACAGCTCTATTTTTTTTCAGGCTAATGATAAAAGTTGAGCTCAGAATTGATAAAACAAATTTTTCTCATCTTCTTGGGTCAAACTCAAAAGATACATTCTCCCTTAGACTCCTAATTCTCCCATAACAATAAACAACTGCCTTTCACTCCTCTGGTATCCACTAGATTTAGGTTTTCCTTTGTTTAATAAAGTATACAGGCGAATGTAAACAGGATAAAATGCCTGAAGCATGATAGAAGTTTCTTTCTTTCCATAGATAGTGTGGTTGCTCCATAATCACCAGGGTCTCAGGCTATTTACCATTGATTGCTCTCAGCATGTGGCTTTTTTCCTCAAAATTGCCTTAGAGTCCAAGAGGGCTTCTAGACTTTTGGTCATCATATTCTTATTCTAAGGACTCAGCAGGAGGCAAGAAGTCAATTCCCTTTATAGAGACTTTCTTGGAATTCTCACCGAACACTTGCTTACCTTCCGTTCACCAGAGATTGAACACATGGTGTCTAGGTCAGCTTGGATGACTATAACAAAAATCCCATAGAATGAATTGGTTAAACAACATATATTTATTCCTCACAGTTCTGGAGGCTAGAAAGAACAAGATGAAGGCCTTGGCAGATTTAGAGCCTGATGAAGACTCTTCCTGGTTCATATTCTCTTATTGTGTCCTCACATGGTGGAAGTGATGAGGAAGCTCTCTGGGGTCTGTTTTATTCCGGGTCCACCTAATGACCTAATCAGCTTCCAAAAAGCCTGTTTCCTAAAACTCTCCCATTATAGGGCTTTCAGTCTATGAATTTCGGAGCCTCAAATATTCAGTCTATAACACATGACTACTGAAGCTGCAGAGGAGTCTGGAAGATCACTATTCTGGAGGATCATGTATACAGCTAAAAATTGGGTTCTGTTACTCAAGGTGGGAAAAATGGCAGCTAAATAAAGAATTATCAATATCAACCACATACTTCCATCTAATTTTCATGTTATCTTGCCTGCTAATAATTGCTTTCACACGAATGCTACCATCACTAGAAAACTAAGTTCCCTGCAGGAAGGAGTTGAGAATTTATTCTACTTCCCAGCACCTAAAGCATCCTGTCATGTAATTCATTCCCAGTTAATTTATGTTCACTTTAATAGCATTTATTAAATTATACAGGCTACTATATACTGATTTTTAGAAAAAAGCTTAAGTTGCCTTTAGTAAACTATATAATTCCTATGATAAAAGCCTGTGAAAATATTTTTAGTGTTTAAAACTTTATTTAAAAAATATCTCAGACAACCTTAGACAAATAATTTACTAGACACTTGAAATGAATTTTGAGTATAAACACGGGATTGATATTCATCAACTCCTTAATTGACTCCCTCTCATAAAATATTTATCAAGCATTTTTCCTTGCAAGGTATTGTGGCAGCTATTTTGTACATATAGATTAATAAGTTATAATTCATGCTCTCAAAGAAGTCACAAATTAGTGGGCATCTGTTGTGTGCAAGAACGTTCTCAGCTGTTACATATATTACATGTGCCACAAGTTTTCAATACTTTTACATTCTGATGAAATTGTTTGGTAATATTTTCCTTTGATTGCTGCCATAGAAAAATTAATGACTCTGGGCAGAGAGAGAAAGGATTAACATAGCCTTTTTTAAAAAGTCCATTTGAAGAATTGAGATAAATGGATAGAGTTTAATTGTAAAGTAAAGATTTTTAAAGAGACTTTTTATTCCATTATATCTCCTGTGGAATTTTTACTTTCTTTTTATTGCCACTTAAATTTTTTTCCAACAACATATTCTTTAAAGTTTAATGTAGTCTGTTTCAACATCTTGTAAGACTTTTAGAAACCTATTACCTATTTTTCAGGTTAGTGTTCCAAACTGCTTATATAACATTGAAAACAGATTTTTATTCTATTGAAAACAGATTTACTCATTCTGTCACAGTACTAAATTTATTTATTCTCATTGTGGATTTCAGTCCCTTACATATTTACCAATAACCTTGCATAGTAAGTACTCTGGTGTGTCAGCCAGATGCCAAGGCACTCATTGCCCTAGTTGCTTGCCAATGGCTCACAGCTGAGTTCCTGCCCAGGACTGCCTGCAGCAGAAAGGAGTGGCCTCATGGAGGGGATATGCACTCTTGAAGGAAGGTCACATGGAATGCCCCCTGATATAAGGGGTTTGAAGGCCTGGACTTCTTTCTTTGAATTAGGTCCCCTCTTAAGGACCATCTCAGTTCCAGGGTTTTTATGATATAGGCTGAGTCCTCCATTGTAACTGTTACACAGTGATAATGCAATGGTAAAATTTTCAACAGTATGGAATTGGGATAATATGAAGTCAAAGGGAACACAGTATTTTTTGAGTCAGAGATTTGTGACATTTATGATAACTAGTAATTATTGGACTAGGAATAGAATGGCTCATGATGAGTGTTATTGATGTATTAGAGAAAGGAGATAAAATGTAGGGTGATTACCCATTCAAGCTTGAGTGTGAAATGCATATTTTCTCCTTGGATACATTAAAAGGCTCACCTTCTAGAATCCAAGAGCTGAAAAACCTAAGGATGAGTACTAGAACATAATTATAAGGGTACCAGGGCTCTAGAGAAGGTGAAATTCTCAACCTCAGGGAGTCTGCTATGACAAGGCTAGCAGCTTGGATTAAGTATGGGACCATGAGACTTGCAATGGGAAACATCTGAATTAATGCTCTTGACAATCTTGAATCCCTAGTTTTTCTTGACTGTTCCAGATCTGCAGAGGTGGTCCATTTTAAAGGTTAGTACTGACCTTCCTAGCCTCCCTGTTAAAGGCTAATATTCCCTCATTGACTGAACATGGTGCAAGGGCCCTTGCCTTGCAAGAGAACATGCCTCTTTCCCACCATTTGTCACGATCTACTCTTGCCTCCCTTTGAGCTCCCAGACAAATAACTGAGATTATTAAGTCATGGTACAGCCCAACAAGGCACATGCTGGACCTGCTAAGGGAAGAAATAGGCTCTACCCTGAATGGAGCAGTAGGACTTAGCCAACATCTAACAGCCAGGAGAATACGTACCAGGCTATAAGCTGACAGGCTGGATCTAGGTGGAGGAAGGAACAGAACATAAATGGGGATAAGGGGAGATTTATTGATAAGAGAGGGTGTTCTCATGATATAGGATTTAACTATCTGGCAAGGATACCAGGAGATGTTGTTGACATGTTTTATAGGTTGGCTGTTGAAAGCTTGGGGACAGTTGTGGTTCATACTTACTTCATACTAAGTAAGAATGCTATAATTCTGTGCAAATGGTGGAAGAAAGGAACAAAAATCTCAGATGAGAGGGCCTTATTTGTGGATACATTATGAAAAACCAGGAAATCTCACTAGCTGTCAGTACTATGGAATGGCATGGAAGGCACTCCAAGTCCTCAAAGCTATGAGGTACGTGCTACTGGGAGGGCACCGACATTGTGGAGAAGCCCAATAGTAATTGTGATAGGAACACTGGATGTGATGGTAGACATGTTCTTATAGGACTGGGCTCCCTAATATCAATGAGGTGATAAGATTATAGGAAAAAAGAGAAGACAGATGGCAGAACTTAACCGCCAAAAACAAGGATGCCACAAGTATAATCAATAGGGCAAGGTTGGTGTGGCTTTAAGGGGTCTCTGACCAACAAGGAACAACGAAGATTGCTATAACAAAGCAACTATATGGGCAAGAGAAATGACAGGTGTGTTGCAAATCTTGACAAGACATATTGACTCAGAGGTAAGGAAATAAACCGTATGACAAGAAAGTCACCACATCACTAGCATTTTTAAGGGGTTCAGCCATCTGAGGTATGCTGAAACATCCACTATCAAGTAAAAGGCAAATTGTTGCATCTCAGACCTCCTGCTCTAAGAAAAAAAATGCAATGATTGCTAGGGATTCAGAAACTATAGAGAGCATGTTCTACAACTTAGAAATACTGTTCTGACCCATTTGCCCAGTGACATGTGAGGCTCCACAGCTGGTATAATTCGCAGTACCACTTGAAGCCACTACAGTCAGACACTGTAGTATTAGATGTATATCTGTGAGGGAAAAAATATCATTTGGAGTTTATATTATGTAGTTCCACAGGTTTCTGAAGGTGAGATCTTGATATTTTCAATGAAAAATTAACACTTTTCAGTTTCTGGTTTGCTCCCAGATCCTGGTAGAAATGAAATAACTAACACAAGTCAATGTGCATCCTGAAGTGCCCATAAAGCTGGGTTCTAGCAGACACAGGAAGTCATAAGATAATGCACATTTAAGCAGGAAATCATGGTAAGGTGGAAGCAATATATCTTGGGTCATTCATGAGCAATCCAGAAGCCACAAATAAGTAAGAACTGTAGTACCCACGATCGTCTGCCACTGTTGCACAGGCATCTCATTTTTAGATCACATCTATGGCTACCAGGAGGGGCTCTTATGACCATATAACTGAATAGGAAGAGGTAAAAGTTCATGGATAGCTCATTGTTATAATCTGGTACCAAAATTGGACCGAAGCTGCACTATTGCTCTTATCTGACATGGTCCTGAAAAGTGGCAATGAGACGAAATGCTCTAATTTGGGAGAACATTGTGAGGCACGCTTGACTGTCAACTTTACATGGAAAAAGTAACATCTAAAGATTAGAATCTATGCAGACTCAAGAGAAGTGATGAATGGCTTATCTGGTCATTCATGGGCCTTAAAATATCAGGATTGTTGTGTCAAGGTCAAAGACATCTTATGAAGTCATATGGATCTCTCTATGGGAATGGGTATAAAGTATAAAGATTTTAGGATTGCATGTTTCATTTTCACTGGAGAGCTTTAATCACAGAAGAGGCACTGACAGAGGAACAAAAGGACTTGACCACATATCCCAGGCAGCTCTGACACTGGCTGCTCCAGTAGTGGTGCATTTGGCAGGTGAACAGATTAGACAATGTGGTGGAGAAAGACAGCACATAGACCCAACAGAATGAGCTTTCATTCACAAAGGCTCATGTAGCTAATCCGCTGCTGAATGTCCAGCCAGCCAGAAAAAGAGATCATTGCTGAGCCCCTGACAGGACTCTGTTCTATGAGACTAGTCAGCAAGTTGTTTATAAGGTAAGTGTTTCACCCTGGAAGGGGCAGAGATTGATATTAGATGGAATCAACATATTTAACTGCACAGAAACCTATGTTCTTTAATCTGGCTTTTTATTTTGATTATTTTTTCTTGGCTCTGACTGGCCTCATCCAGGTATCCTGACTTACTCACCTCCTTCTTCCTGCTTAATCATTAAGCCCTCAGGACAATGAGGTTCTGGTCAGCACCCAGTAGTATTAGAAACAAGGTCCTGAGTCTATTGACTACTAAGACAGAGTTTTCAATCAAACTAAGCATGTCTTGCCCTCAGTTGTTGTGTTTGAACTCTGGACCCAGAAAAACAGAACAATCCCACAGAACAAATCTTTGTGAAATTGGACAGAAAAACTCCATGGCTGGCATCAGGACCAGATAGATGATCAATTACCCCCTACCCTAGCACCAACCAATTAGTGGAGATCGCAACCCTAACTTCTTTAGTCACCATAATTAATGATTTTTCCCCTGTATAATTCATCCCCTGAGAGCCATCAGGGAGCAAGATCTTTCAGCATTAGCTACCTGTAATGCCAGGCATGGCTCCTCCACCTTAATAATTCCTTATTTTCTAGGCTGCAGACAAATTCCTGTTCATGTCTTATGGGCTTTGATGTGTGCAGGCAAATGAACCTCTTTATTCCAGTAACAATATATGCCAGGAATTTTATTGTTCCTACCCATAAAACTAGATCTAGCACCACTCTCTGAGGGCTTACAGAGGATTTGATGCATGGATGCAGGTTCTTATTTAATATTACATTGGACCCAGGTATGAAATTTGCAGAAGTGTGACAGAGGACACATCCACCATTTCTACTACGTAGTACACTATGCAGAATCTAGAAGTAACTTTTGTAAATAGAGATACTCTGTGATAATGCGGTGCTATCTTTCCTCCAAAATATAGTCCATGCCCTAAGTTAGTGATAATTGTATGACACTGTGTCACCAATAAGCAGGAGACATGGTCTGAGAACCAAAGGTGGAAATAGGATTAGCTCTGTTTATCCAGCTCCCACTGACCCTCTTGGGGATTTTTGTATGTTTCAGCTACATAGCTCTAAGCTTTGTAGGATAAAAGTTTTTTATCCTGTGGGAACATCTCCTACTAGTTGACAAAAACAGAGTCCTTTTAAATATTAAGCAGCAACTCCCAACCATCCCTTTGAGTTTCTTGTGCCAAATGACCCTCAGTCAAGGAAAAGAATGAAAATCCTTTAGGAGTCAGTGACTCTAAATGTCAAAAGTTAAGTAAGGTTACTATTATATAATAAGAGCAAAAGGAATATATTTGGTACCAAATGGCTCATTTTCTTTGAAATCCTCTTCCTGATGGAGAAGTCCACTAACCTGATAAAGACATGGTGACCATACCTCCAAGCCGCTGAGGGTGAGGATGTGGCTCAATTCACCAGGAAAGCTGTGTAGACCAGGCGTATTGCTAGGAAGGATGAGGGGAAGTCTAGAAAGGAAGTCTAGAAGAGGAAGATGATGAGTATCAGTTACAGGTTTGCACCCAGCAGCAGTGGAGTCTGTAGCTCACCCTACTATCCTTTCTCTTGTAGTTTTCTTCAGGAAAAGAGACAAACTTGCATCTTAGAGGAGATATGCCCTGATAAGTCATCCTATTTACGAAGTAGCAATTAATAGTGCAAGGGGTGAACTGTCGGAGGTGACGTGATGTCACCCCTCAGAACCAAGGCACTCATTCCTCCAGGTGCTGAGAGTGATGTCCCTAACTATTCAAATCTGAGTCCCTCTTGAGGACTTGCCCTCAGCCAAAGGAGTTGCCTCTTCTCAGGTTATTTCTCCTTCCCTGGAGAAGCTTATATCCAGTTGGTCCCTTAGAGGATCAAAATTCTGGCCCCTTTTGTCAGTGGGAAACAGCTCGAAATAATCATCTTGGTTTTGTAGCTCTCCATGGGATCTGTGAAAGCATTTATTGGGGCTTAATCTCAGTTCAATTGTTCTCACTGCATAGCTTGATTTCCTTCACTTCCTCACAGATTGTGCTACCAAAAGCACTTTTTGATTAAGTTCCTTCATGTAAATTTTCACTTCAGAGTCTCTTCTGAGGGAACAATGATAGAACTTTGTTCTCTGTGGTACTTTTTGAAGCTCTTCTATAACAACTCATTATTTCTTTTTAGTTTCACAGCTAATAATAGCTCATTATTCTATTTTACTATGTATCTTTGTTTCAGATTAAGTATGGAGAATGTATGATTTTCTTAATTTATATATTTTACTCCATTAGATATTTTTGATTCAATACATCCCTTTAGCTCCCTGAGTAATCCTATGGGAAACATTTTTCCCCCCTGATTTGTGCTTTTCTTTAGAACCCTAATTTCTCATAGTATCATTATATTATACATTAGGATTATCTATCATTTTTTAGTAATTGTGGGGTTTGAGATCCTCAAATTTATCCCATAAAACAGATTTTTAAAATTCATGCAGAGATATTGTTCCTCTGCTTCAGTGCAGGTTTCATTGAAAGCATAAATTTCTTTTTGCAGCATAGGACAAATCAGGATTCAAGTAAATAACGAAAATATTTCTTTTGGTAGAGCTGACAAGTTTTCCATCCATTATCTTGATCAATTTCCACATTTCAGAATGGCCTCATCCAATTTCCAGTTTTATGCACAACCCCTTTTATGTGTCTACCTATCCATTCAATTAAGATATATTAAGTATGTCTCCTATTGTGTAAGATGCAAGACTTTTGAGGCCCCCAAAACACATGATGCTGGTAACAACATTTATTAGTTATGCTAACTTACAAAGATAAAAGAAAGTATAGAATTTTTTATAGTATAGATTTTTCTATGCATGCCTGTGTCTTAACCTCCTTGTCTCATAATGAATGACACCAATCTTATTGGATTAGGACCTGCCTTAATGATCTCATTTTAACTTACTGACCCCTTTAAAGACCCCCGTCTCCAGGGACAGTTGCATTCTGAAGTATTACTAGGGATTAGAAATTTTGGAAGGGATACAGTTCAGCGTACAACGAAGGAGTAGGCGGGCAACTAGTTTCTCTAAGTAATGAGAAACAGAACAGAGGACCCCAGAACAGTTCTGGGCAGTGTGCAGACAGAGGGCTAAGTTCTGCATACCGAGAATTATAGGAACAATATTGACATCACCCAAAAGCCCTGTAGTCTCCCTGTAAAATGTCTTGGGCTAGGTGAGCTGGCTTGTTACTGAGCATCAGGAGAGGGGAAGGACAAAAGCCCCACAGACAACTAAAACTGTGTATGATTTGTTTCCCTTCACACCAGTTATATAACAGACACTATTTCAGCGTGGATTTAGCAGTGAATGAGCTGAGAAGGTCCTTGTGAAACTTATATTCTAATAGGAAAATAAAACCTATGTGAAACAAGAAAATAAGATAATTTCATATTATGATGAGTACTTTTGGGTAATATAAAAAAGAATATTTAAATGGGTTCTAGTTTAGTGACAGAGAGACAGGAAATAATTTTCTGAGACCTGCATGACAAGAAAAGCCATTTATAGAAGAGGAATTATGTATGTATTTATGTTACCTTATTATTTAAAAAAATTAAATTTATTTTTTAAATATTTTATTTATTTATATTTAGAGAAAGGGGAAAAGAGGGAGAGAGGGAGAAAAACATCAATGTGTGTTTGCCTCTCTCATGCTCCCCACTGGGGACCTGGCCCACAACCCAGGCATGTGCCTTGACTGGGAGTCGAACCAGAGACCTTTTGGTTCACAGGATGACAATCCACTGAGCCACACCAGTCAGGGCTATTTATGTTACTTCAATTTATTTCTCTCATATTACTAAAATTTATTTGAGATATATTTTAAATATTTTATTATATGTATATATACACACATATACACATACATTTTTACTTATTTCCCCAATTCTTTACTCCTTTTGACATCTATACCTTTGCAACATGTGGAGTCTATTTACCCTTTGAATTTTGGCTGGCTTTGTGATTTGTTTTGCAATAGAATGTTGCAAAAAGTGATGTAGCAGTTCCAACCCTAGACCTCAAAAGACACTGCATAATTCTGTATTCTCTCTTGGTACTCATCATGTGAATAGACTTGGCCTGGCAGCCAAATGTCAGGCATGTGCATAAGGCATCCTACATCAGTCAGCCCCCACATGATGTTGTGGTTAACTTCAGATACATGAGAAAATTAATTGAGATAAATCAGTTGTGGCCTAGACCAGAAGAATCAGCAAATAATCTATAGACTATTGAGAAATAGTAAAGGCTTAGTGTTTTAAGTCACTGAGTTTTGGTGGTTTGTTAAGCAGTAATACCCAACTAATACAAATGATAAAATCATCTTTAAAAATGAAAATAGAGATTCAATGTAATTGCAATGGAAATCCCAGAGAGTTATTTTGAGGATATCAACAAACTGATTCTAAAGTTTGTATGGAGAAGCAAAAGATCTAGAATAGGCCACTGAACATTCATGCAGAAGAACAAAGTGGGAGGACTGATGCTACCCAACATGACTTATAAAACTATAGCAATCAAAACAATATGGTATTGGTAAGACAATAGACAAATAGATCAATTAAACAGAATAGAGAGTCCAGAAACAGGGCCACATAAATATAGTTAACTGATCTCTGACAGAGGAGCAAAGACAATGCAGTGCAGCAAAAATAGTCTTTCAACAAATGGTCCCTGAACAACAGGTCCTCCACATGCAAAAAGATAAATCTAGACATAGATCTTACACCCTACTCAAAAATGAACTTCAAATGGATCATAGACTTAAAAACAAAATAAAAACTATAAAACTCCTAGAAGATAACATAGGAGGAAACCTAGATGACTTTGTGTATGGCAATGTCTTTTTTTGATATAACACAAAAGGCACAATCCATAAAAAGAATAATTGGTAAACTGGACTTAATTTAAAGGAAAAAAACCTTCTGCTTTGCAAAAGACAATGTCAGGAGAATGAGAAGACAATCCACAAGCGGAGAGAGAATATTTGCAAAACGCATCTGATAAAATAACACGTCTTAATTGAAATACAAAAGGAACCCCTAAGACTCAACAGTAAAAAATAAAACAATGAAAAAATGGGCCAAAGACCTTAATAGACACCTCCCCAAAGAAGATACACAGATAGCAAATAAGGTTATGAAAAGATACTGCACATCATATGTCATCAGGAAAATGCAAATTAAAACATCAAGATATTACTACACATCACTACCAATGGCCAAAACCCAGAACACTGACAACATTAAAACCTGACGAGGGTGTGGACCAACAGGGTCTCTCATTCATTGCTTGTGATGTGTAGTGATATACCATAAAAAATAGTATACGACTTTCAGAAGACTATTTTGCAGTTGCCTGTTAAACTGAATGTATTTTTACTATACAATCCACTAATCATGCTCCTTGGTATTTACTCAAAGGAGCTGAAAACTTATGTCCATGTAAAAACCTGCACATAAATGTTTATAAACAGCTTTATTCATAATTGCCAGAACTTGGAAGCAACAAAGATGTTCATCAGTAGGTGAATGAATAAATAAATTGTGGTACATACAGACAATGGAATATTACTCAGTGATTTTCTAAACAGTGCTACCAAGCCATGAAGAGACATGGAAGAAAATTAAATGTATTTTACTAAGCGAAAAAAAAAAGCCAATCTGAAAAGGCTACATACTAAATGATTTCAATAATACAACTTTTTGGAAATGACAAAATTATGGAGACTGTAAAAGCATCCATGGTCACCAAGGGTGAGGGAAAGACGTGGATGAAAAGGAGGAACACGGAAAAATTTCAGGGCAGTGAAAACACTCTGTATGACACCATAACGTGGAGTACATGCCATAGTACATTTGTCTAAATGCACAGATGAACATCACCAAGATGAACCCTAATGTAACCTATAGACTTTGAATGATTATGATGTGCCAGTGCAGGCTCATTAATTTTAACAAAAGTAGTGTTTTGGTGGGGGATGTTGCGAAAGGGGGAGGCTATTCATGTGTGAGGGCAAGGGGTGTATGGGAAACCTTCGGACTTTCAATTTTGCTGTGAATCTAAAGCTGGTCAAAAATATAACAAAGTCTTCAAATACAACCCCTACCCTAAATGAAAGTAGAAGTAGAAAAAATATAAGATAAAATAGTACAAATAATTTAGAATAAGATATATGCCATACAAAATACGTGCATTTGTTAGAGGTGGGCTGAATATTTAGGTCTGAGCTTTACAGCAACCAGCAAAAGAGGACTCGGCCATCTATCCTGTAATACATATTGTTCACAAGATAGAAGTTAATCACTTATAACTATACCTTGGATATTCTCAATAAACATCTGAGTGCACTGATTCTGTATTGGAAATTAAGGAAATAATAAGATTAAATGAAAACCTTTGAGTTTCAACCGTTGTCCTTTTGTGCCCCCAGAGATGTTGTCCTGCTGCTCATCTGCACGCCACCCTTTTGTTTCCCGTTCATCTTTTTTGCTCCACATTATTTTTCTTGCCCTTCTTTATTTGCTTCCATTTCTATGCATTAGTAAAGGGCCAACAATTTTAGAGCAGCAAGGTCAGCATTGAAAATATCTGGTCAGGATTAATATGGGAGAATAATTACAATTTATGCCTTCCCCCAAATTAGATGCGCAAATCTCATGCCATTCATCATCTACAAGGCTTTAGTAGTTAAGGAATTGTTCTTTTTTTACAAATTTATCATATGTAATGTTTAGAATGAACATTTCACTTATTCATCAGTGCATGCAGTTACCAAGAAAAGTTTTTGCATCATAATCAGCAATTATTTACTAGCAAGTTTAGAAATACATCACCAGTATGTTTTCAAAATACGTTTAAATATGTACTAACATGTTCCTCTGCCTTGTTGGCTTCCTAATGGCTAATCACCAAATTTTACCTTCAAAAATGTACTGAATTTTAGCTTCCACAGGCAGCCCTTCATTACAAATCACTTAACAAATATGTATGCTTACCAAATGCCAATTTCTGCTACAACAAGACGAGATAAGGATGGCCAGTGTGGTAGTTGCTAGAACATGAAGACAAATTAGCTGTTGTGGTGCCAATAATATAAATTGCCATTGGCCATGTTGACATCTCTATTCCAGTGTATCAGTGCTTGGGGCAGTGAGGTACTAACAACACCCTGAGGACTTGAGAGGAGGCAGCTGGTCAGAAAAATTGGAAATGTACTAATTTAATACAAATTTCAGTGACATGGAAGATTCTAAGTTCCACTGTGGAGTGATGACTTGACAAGAAATTGGATACAAATAGAAAAAATTAAACAGTATAAAAATGTCCCTTCTTTTACTGAGACATGTATTAAAGCAGGTAATTATTTTTAATGGTCTGTAAAAACAGTGAAAAAGTCTTTGGTTGAGCAGTTGAAAGGATTTGCTTGATTCATTAACTCTTTCTAGCTCCATTTATGTGACTCTCTCTCCCTCTCTTCCTTTTTTATTAGGGTTGCAGTTTTAGAGTAGGCACACAGAGGAAATACTATGTTAAAGAGTTGTTAATAAAAAGGTTCCATACGGAGCCTCTTCTGAATGTACTCTACCATAGTCAAGGAGGCAGGAAAAGTTGAGATGTCGGAATAAAAAGCCCAAGCAATTTAATAAAGAGAGTGACCCAAAGACAGTGAAACTTAGCCAAATTTCTACACACTCTCATTTAGCTTTATGTGTGGGCCAGTGAGCTGATTTCTGGGTTTCTGAGAGTGAAGGAAGAAAAGAAAGTGGAGAGAAGAGAGCAAAGGAAGGAGAAGCAGAAGGTGAGTGTGTGGGTTGTCTCTAAGATTGGCCCCAGTGATCTCGGATTTCTGGTAATTATTATCTTATATTAGCCCCTCCCCCTAGGGGAAGTCTGCACTTATAGGCTCTAATGAAGAGACTACAGCTTAAAGGATGGAAAATCATTTCCAAAATTAGGTTACAAAAATGTGGCTTCTGTCTTGGTTGCACTTTCTCTCTCTCTGTCTTTGAGTCCTTCCTCTAAGAGAAGCAAGCTGCCATGTTGCAAGCAGTCCTATGGAGATCCTGTATAGCAAGAAGCTAATGTCTTTGGCAACAGCAGTGAGGACCTGAGTCTTGGAAACAGCCATGTGGGTGAGCTTGGAAGAGGATCCTTCCCAAGTTGGGCCTGGAGATAGCTCCAGTCTCTGCTGACACCTTGATTGCAGACTTGTGGGAGACTTTTAGCCAGAGGCTCAAATCTATATCTATACGTAGATTTGTTATAAGACTTGGCTTACATTGTTATGGAGGCTGACAAATCCCACAATCTGCCAGCTGCAAGCTAGAGAACCAAAAAATGGTGATGTAGTTTAGTCCAAGTTTGAAGACTTGAATGTCATGCAGGCTGTTGGTGTTAAGCCCTACATGAGTCTGAGAGCCCAGGAACCAGGAGCACCAAAGCCCCAGGCAGAGCACACATGCCTCAACTCAAGTGAAGAGAATGAACGGTCTGGTCCTCTGCTTTTTTACTCTATTTGGGTGCTTAAGGGATTGTGTGGTGTCCACCCACACTGACATGGGTCACATGCTTTACTCAGTTCACTAATCTCTTTGGGAAAAACTCCCAGATACAAACAAAAATAATATTTTATCAGCTATCTGGATTATTTGTCCAGTCAAGTTGACAAATAAAATTAACCAGCACAAAGTAATATTCCCAATTATATTTTGCTTGTTTGTTTGTTTTGTCGATTAGGTTCCTGTTAAAGATGAGATCATATGGTATTTGTCTTTCACTGCCTGGCTTATTTCGCTTAGCATAATGCTTTCCAGTTCCATCCATGCTGTCACGAAGGGTAGGAGCTCCTTCTTTCTTTCTGCTGCATAGAATTCCACTGTGTAAATGTACCATAGTTTCTTGATCCATTCATTTACTGATGGGCACCTAGGTTGCTTCCAACACTTGGCTATTGTAAATTGTGCTGTTATGAACATTGGGGTG
The DNA here is from genome assembly GCA_004027475.1 of Anoura caudifer. Classification (NCBI taxonomy): domain Eukaryota; kingdom Metazoa; phylum Chordata; class Mammalia; order Chiroptera; family Phyllostomidae; genus Anoura; species Anoura caudifer. The sequence continues at coordinate 279,724 of PVKU01001103.1, forward strand.
CATAGGTTCTTTTGGATTGGTGTTTCAGGGTTCTTAGGATATAATCCTAGCAGTGAAATTGATGGGTCAAAAGGCAGTTCCATTTTTAGTTTTCTGAGGAAATTTCATACTGTTTTCCATAGTGGTTACACCAGTCTGCAATCCCACCAACAGTATACTAGGGTTCCTAAAGGGTATTTTTTATTTTGGGGAAATATATATGTTTTATCTAAAATATATTTATTATACTTCAGGCTTTCAAAAACAAGATCTCTGTTGTTCAAAGCTTGTTTGCATGCTGTGCCTCTGAAACCCAGTCCTTTCGGCTGTCAAATGTTCCCTACCTTTTTGTCAAACATCGCTTGTCTGTCCCTGTTATCAATCAATCTTTTGAAGGACCTTGATCTAGACTTACAAAATTTATAATGAGTTTCATTGTCGCTGTTCATTAAATTTGTTTGTGTGTGGATATGTCCCTGTGTGGGGTTTAATGTGCTCTTACACATTGGCCACTGGCTTACATAGTATTCATTTTTTCTCTTCTCTATATTACATATATTAAACTAATAATGCACTAGTTAATGTATATAAAGCATTCTATGTGTTAGCTTTAATTGTTATTCCATCCCTCAGAATTGGCACCATTTTCATGAGATGACCCCACCCCTTATTAAGTCACTCCTTCCTCCTATCCTTGTTCCACTAAGAAGAGATTTCAATGTTTTACTTTCTCTGCCAGTTCCAAACATACATAGCTGTATACAGCAGCAAGGCTCCCCATTTTAGAAAAGAAAAAGGACTTGGTATGTTTCCGACATTTATTTGGGGAGTATGTTCCATTGTTGTGCCTCAAAAGCATGGGTTGGGCTTCTTTGATGCAGACACCGGCTAGCAGTGTCCATGTCATTATTGATGCAATAAAACATACACATGGACTACCGAGTCTGGTGGAGGAAAAAGGATGACAATGTGGCTTTTTTCTCAAGGGGAGCAAAAGCCGCGGCCTCTGCCATGACAGGCCTTTATTCTACATCTCCTCACATTACAAGATGGTCCTCACTTACTACCACCAGTTATAACAAAAGGAGCGAATGCCCCTAATTGCATCACAGAAGAAGGATATTAGCAAATGAAAAGGCAAAAGTTGTTGAGCGGGTTACACTGGTCCCTGCAAGGCACTTGGAGGGAGTTTTAGCAAAGAGCAAGACTCCAAACAGCCTATGTATATTGCAAATCTGATTACCCATGAGAGAACCTACCTGTGGGTGTGGGTTCTGTGCATTTCCGAGTGGGAGCTGGGCCCATGCTACACAGAAGGGTCTGCCATACTTCTTTTACTGTGCTGAACCACAAAAAAAGGAAATGAATAGATTTTCATGTATTTTTAATTGAAATAACAGCCAAATATCTATATGGTTCACTGCTTTTGGTTATTTTCTTAAATGAAAGTAAGCTTTTTATGACAAACCAGTTTCTCTATTCTGTCCTTCATGGTGAAATTACTGCTTTTGTAAGGGCTTTTTAAAAGGTTTTGGGATTCTCTAGATATATAGTCTTCTCAATCTCCTCAGTGCACTTGCACCATAAGCAATCCATGTCCTTCTGAAATATTCCAAGAACAAATTTGCCAAATAATTAAGTGACAAATAATTTAAATCTGGCCATTATAATATCTGGACATTAGGAATGATGTTTTTATTGGTGGCTGTATATTACATACAGAGTACTAACACTGAGTTTAATCTCAACAGCTGGTTACGAAAGGACTAATTAGAATTTAAATATTGGGATTTTCTTTTAGGTTTTTTTCCCTATCCCCTCTGGCAAATGCATTTTCTTTCATGAAGTTTTAGCATTTGTGTGATACTGGTTTCCTACAACAAGGTATGCCAATTAAAGGGAAGCTAGTTGGTTGTCATTTTTTTTTTCCAAAACAAAGGTTTTTTGACAGCATTAAATGCAACATCTTCCAATATCTTCAAGGAAGCATCTGGACTATAGTGATAGATGAATATATCTCATTTCATTGTCTGAGTACAAAGCCATTTATAGGGCAACTTATCGCATAAACACCCTGTGGCATCTTATAACAGAAATCAATAACAGCAAAAAAGAAGACAGAGGGATTTTAACCATATGCTACAGCAGAAAGGAAATAAAAGGTATCCTGTGAGCTTAAAACCTTAGTGGATTCTGTATCCACCTCACCTTGATGCCTGATGTATGTATTTAGTTTTCATTAGTCTTTGGCCAAAGAGAGGGAAATATTTATTTTAATATAAAGATTTGAGAAAATAATAATTTTTGGATTCATGAAACATTTTCAGATGCATTTTTACTCATTGCTGTTTTTAAGTGCATTTTTACTCATTGATGTTTTTCATAAAGAAATGCTTTTCAAGATATGAAAAGAAGTCAGAAGGGACACAATTATCAATAAGTAGAAGTCTAGGAAGAAGCAAGAATAATTGTTTAGTCTCAAGTGTGGTCCAGGTAGAAAGGCAGGGCAAGCTCTGTCCTAGAAAGAGAAGGTGTGGTGGGGTTGAGGGGTCAGGTGACCAGGGATTATAATCCATATAGTTTATCCAGCAGAATGTACATGCAAAATGTACATGTTATTTTAGTGACTTTTAGTATATCACAAAGTTGTGTAACTATTCAGAACATTTAATTCTGAAACATTTTCATCACCCGTAAAATAAACTTCATACCCATTAACACTCACTCTCCATGCCTCTCTTCTCTAGCCCCTAGCAACCATTAATCTATTTTATCCTTCTCTATATTTGCCTAATCTGAGACTTCATATAAATGAGATCATATACTATATGACCTCTTATTTTTGTGTTCAGTTTCTTTCATTTAGCACAGATTTTTCAAGGGTCATTCATGTTTTAGCATGTATCAGTACTTCATTAATTTTTATAGATGAATAATATCTTATTGGATGGATACATCACATTTTGTTTATCCATTCATTAATTTGTGGTTATTTGTATATTTCATCTTTTGGCTATTATGAGTAATACTACTTGGAACATTAATGAATATTTTTTGTGAACATACATTTTCATTTAACTTCAATATATACTGTATTATTTTCATAGGACTGTCATAACATGATACCACAGATCAGGTGGCTTAAACACCAGCAATTTATTTTCTGACAGTTCTGGAGGGTAGAAGTTGAGATCAAGAGGTTGGTAGGTTCAGTTTCTTTGAGACCTCTCTCCATTGCTTGCAGATAGTCACTGTCTTACTGTGTCCTCATATGGCCTTTTCTCAACTGGTGTATCCTAATCGCCTACACTTATAATGCCACCAGTCATTTTAGATTAGGACCTGCCCTGAAGACTTCATTTTAACTTAATTACCACTTTAAGGACTTTATCTCCAAATATGACTACATTCTCAGGTACTGGGAGTTAGGATTGCAATATATGGATTTTGAGGAGACACATTCAACTCATAACATGTACTTATAAATTGTTAGGCCATATGCCACCTCTCTGTTGAGCCTTTTGAGAAACTGTCCAACAGTTTCCAAAGCAACTATACTGTTTTACATTTCCACCAATGCAGAAAGGCTCCGATTTCTCCACATCCTCAGCAACACCTGATTCTGTCATTTGGATTATTGCCATTTGCAGGAGGTAAAGTTTTAGAGTACAATTTTTGTGAGTTTTCCATTTCCTCATATTTTTTTTCCTCCTCATGTTTCTGTTTTTTTCTCTTACGTTGTCCTTCTTCACTGTGATGCTAACATCAGCTTATACCCTAAGGGTTTAAATATTTCATCTTAAGGCTGGTAGTGTTAATAATTAAAAAAGTTGGGGAGTGCTGTAAAGCCTGATAAATTGTAGTTTATTATCAATAAAAAACTACATAAACACCATAAAAACACATTACTGAGAAAGTAGATAATTTGAATAAGTAATTTGAGTTTACTTACATATTATTGAGCCTAAAATTTAAATGGTCCATGACTATTGATGTATATAAAGCCACTTACCACTTGGTCCACTCAGTAACATCTCTTTGCTAATGAAAAACATTACAGTCAGTATGAAGGTACTGCCCCAGATAAAACACATTTTGAGAAGTGCAATAATCCCTCTTACAGAGTGGAACTTTTAGGGACCAACTTGTTTACATGAGTTGGAAGTCCCTCATGTGTACCTATTTGCATTCTAATGAGGAATTTCTGAAATTAGTTTTTAAGTTAATTTATAGCTTTTCTGAAGATCATAATACCTTCATTTAATTGCATTTAAGGATATTCTTTGCTTTTGCAATAGTCAACAAAGAAACCATTAAAACTCAAACAAAAGTATTCTACAAAGAGCTATAAGTGGAAATGATCTTTCTTTTTGCCAGGTGTCTGGGAAAGAAGTTTACATTTTGCCTGAGGCGAATACTTTTATAATGTCTTCTTAATATTCTTGAAACTTACATCAGCACAAAAGCAAACTGATAATGTTATTCTAAATACCAAGGTTTCATTTCCACCTAGATTTTTTTTAATGGAAAATTAATTCAATTTAAGCTTTTTCCTTGGATGTATTTTTTTTGGGCTGGTCACCCCCCAAAATTCAGCCCAAATACCATCTCTCTTTGTAGCTTTTGTGGATGCTTCCAGCAGAACCCCATTTCTTCTCTGTGTGTTCTCCTTGTGCCATATTATAGCATCATCACCATCAGTCATATAATTCTGCATCTGTCCACTTCTTCATTCAGGTCAGTACTTATCAAGGGTGACCTGATGTATCACATCAGTATCACCGAAGAGTTTTTCAAATATTGTCTTCTCTCTGAGATGTTGACACAGGAAGAGCTAAGTTGTATCCCTAACTGAACAGACTCCTTACAGTTTCTATATGTTGGACCATGAGGTAGATTATCAGAATCCAGGAAGGAGCAGGAAGCCGTTCTCCACCATGATGTTAAGATGGACCATCCTATCCTTTCTTCTCTCTTCTCTTCTCCTTTGCCTATTTGTGGTCTGACTTTGTCAGAGGAGACAGTGGATGTTTGTAAATGAAGAACTCAGCAATTACGAATTTCCTAGACACATCTAAGTAGGTGGGTCCAGGCTTTTAAAAGTGTGTTAGCTGAATAGACATTTCACTAGGAAAATAAAATAAATAATGGAGATGATTTTTATTGAGCATGTTATGGGTTAGATCGATTTTTCTGTACTTTATAAAAATTTAAGTCTCCCCATTATTCCATGAAGCATGTAGTATTATCTTGACTTGAAAGATGGAGAAATATCCTCAAACTGAATAGAGATTTTTTAAGGTCAATCTGTTCTTTAATTTTTTTACATATAATTTTTTCCTTTTTTAATCTTAATTGTTGTTCAAGTACAGTTTTCTGTCTTTTACTCCCATCCCAGCCCATCCCCCCAACCCTCCTGACCTCCCTCCCATTTCCACCCCACACTAGTTTTTGTCCATGTGTCCTTTATACTTGTTCCTGTAAACCCTTCCCCTTTCATATGATTTTTTATTGTTGCTCAAGTATATTCATCTCCATTTTCCTGCCACCATTTCCCCCTTCCCCACCCACCCCCAACTCACAGCCTCCATCCACCCCCATTTGTTTTCTCCATGGGTCCTTTATACATGTTCCTTAACCACCCTTCCACTTCTTTCCCCCATTACCCCTCTCCGCCACCCCTCTGGTTACTCCCAGCTTGTTCTTAATCTCAGTGTCTCTGGTTATATTTTGTTAGTTCTTTGTTTTGTTGATTAGGTTCAGGTATCTTGAGATCATACACTAGCAAGGGCTGGAGGAATCAAAGGTCTTTCTTAATGTTTATTTTGTATGTTATTATTTATGCTATTATTAATTATTGATCACTTTGCTATTATGTTATTATATTATGCTATTATTTATGTTTATATTAATTGTATACATTACAACAAATCCTAGCATATATATTAACATAATAATATGCTATTTTTTATGTTTGATTGTTAGGAAAAAAATTAATACCTATTCTAACCTAGAATGAAAACATCTAAATAGAAGTGTGAATTTGCCATTTTCATTAAGTTCCCAGGCCTCAGCTGAGTCTTCTGCTGGCTGTATTATGCATTGATTTTCAAACAAAAGGCAATTTCTTCAGTATGAACATGGCAGCTTGTTTGTGTTTCTCTGTACATGTATATGTGTATGAGTGTTTGCACATGTTGCGTGTGTCCTGGATATAATATGCTTGGTGAGGGTGGATGGCTCTTCTTTGGGTCACAGTGTGGTTTTTGCTCAGAGTCTGAGGTAAGCAGCAGGTTCTTGACTGTCCTCAGGAGATTAGTTTTACCTTTCCCCCAAATTGATTCCTTTCACTTAAAACTGTGAGGGATAGGACTTTCAAGGGAAAAGGGGAAGGGTTTAGAGCAACAAGTATGAAAGACACATGGACAAAGGCTAGGGGGGGTGGAAATGGGAAGGAGCTGGGGAGGGCTGGGACAGTGGGCTGGGATGGGAGTAGAAGACAGAAAACTGTATAAGAACAACAATTAAAATTAAAAAAAAAAAAAAAAAAAAACTGTGAGACTAACTGTGGTATGGTTATGGTCTGGGGGTGCTGGTGAGCACGCTTGGGGTTGGGGAGCTTCTACCTAGGCATGGAACATCTACTGAAGATTTGGTAAAACAAACATGGCTATATTTTGAAGGGTTGGGTGAAGTTGGGTGTGGGATCTACAGAACTACATTTATAGGTGTGCCCACATTCCTACGGTGTTGTAAAAGGCCTAACTCGGAGAAAATACTTGTATGTAAAATAAGCATCCAGTAAATAAGCATCCAGTAAGGCATTATGTTAAGAATGTCTATATCTTCGTAACATCTACTCATCACATTGACTTGGATCTATATGTATTAGTTCCTCAGCACAGCATCTCAGGAGAATACAGAGATTCTGTGGGGACAGGAAGTTTGGGACAACATAAAAAAAATAAACAATCCCTAAAAAGGAGGTGGAAGGGTGCTCTGGATGAGTGTCTCCAACTTTCTGTGGTGGAGAAGCACTTACTTTCCCCCAACTTGTTGCAGACCAACACTGGTATCAGCTCACATCAAATGTGACTCATTGCTTGCATTGAGCAACAGTAAACTGGCTCACAGCCTGCTCAGTGGGGTGTGTTCACCAATTATACACTTGAGTATCAGGCAATGTCAAATGGCTACACAAGTGTCTGAACATTCACGTTCAATTTCTGTTTTTTTTTTTTTTTATCTCATCAGACACAGGCAACAGTCAGACCGCAGCTGGTCTCTGGACCACACTTGAAGCAGCACTGCTGCAGATGAGCCTTTATTATTGGACAGTTCCACCCATGGCCAACACGGCTAGTAGATGTTATGGGATGTAGACAGTCTTGAGACAATGCTTTAAATAAGGCGTACATATGTACAAGGATGCTCTAACTCCAGTGTTGCCTTCACACAACACTGAAGAGTTTGGGTGCTGGTGGTTTCTTGACCATTTGATTCCTTATCACGTAGCCATGCTAAGGGCAAAATGAAAACTCTTTAGAAATTGCAATAAGCAAATACTGTAATTTCAAAAACAATTAAGATCATTGCCCATATCTATACAGAACCACTGTCAGTAGTCTCAGCAACTTGTAAAAATGTGAAGAATTGTGGATCAACCCAAAGAGAAAAACCGTAGCTGGTGACAATGAACAGAGAAAATGGTGCTGCTTTGGCAGAAAATTAGGGGAAAGAGTACAAACGTTTAAAAGGATTCTATAAAATTTTGATCTTTCCCCCTTTTCTACAAAACCATATTCTTTCCCCTTAAGTCTTTTTGAAGTTTGATTTATCAATATTTTTAGAATTTTTCAAGGGCTCATTCCTGGAGAGACTTCAAATTGAGTGGTTAAAGTTGCTGGCAGAAAACATGCTATTCAAACAGAGAAATGGATAAAGTAAAGAGTGTATTTACTTGATCTGAGTAATTTCCTCAGCTTGAAAATCAGCATCAATAATCCATGTTTCATTATTTGGGTGACTGCGTTTATTTGGCTTTCATTCAACATAAAACCCATCCCTCCAGCTGTTTGTCACTGAGATCATTATGATGAAGACAAGTCCCTCTGTTATTTTTCTGTTTGTGGAATGTGTACCGGAGAGGTTGTTGGACTTTTCCTTTTCAGCACTTTGTGTCAGGTGTAAACGTCTATGGGATGATGAAATTGAGTGGGTTGATTGGGGATTAAGTTTTGGTGCAGAGAATATTCAGGCTGAGATGGCAGGTAGTTATTAAGGTAAACATTTGATCTCCAGTGTGATAGGACGATTGCTCCAAAGCTGATTCTACCGTCAAGCATTTGATTGTTAAGCACATTCTCTCCCTCGATCCCCAGGCAGGGTGCCCATTTAGTAGGTAGGGTTTCCGTCTCTCACCTCTCCCAGCCCAGTAATTTTAACATCTGTGTGTACTTTGTAAGACAAGCCTGGAAGCAAGGTAAGAAAAAAATTAGAAACAACAACCTTGTTTTTTTCAGGAAGCAGGCATGATTCTTGGCAATCTGTGCCCACGAGTGGCAACTTTTTTTGTGGAGGTGAAACTATGCAAAGGATGGAATTCCCCATGCTCCAAGGAACTGTTGTTGGTTAACCTTGAATTCTAGGCATAGGGGAAATAAAGGGGATATTTACAATTCTGTAAAATGTGGTGAACTTTTAGAATGGAGACAGTTAAAAATGAGTCTTTTTTATTAAAAGTATCATGCAGTCACTGAAAAATATGTATTTATTCCACTTTTATCTGAGACACTAGCAGAACCGTGAGCCTTGAGCAGAGATGGCAGTTTTATACTTACAGGTCAATTAATTAGTGGCCTTGTGCACAAACAGGAACAGCCTATGGCCTGGAAAGTGTGTCAGAAAATGAGGATGAGTAGATCCTTACTGCACATAGCAGACACTTGCAGGATGTGTTACACGGGGGGCCAGCACAAATGAGAGAAAGCTGAGATGGAGAAGTAGGAGAGAAAACACTGGTGAAGCATTCAAAGTACCTAGTTTTGAAGCCCCGTGGTAGACCCACTCTGCTGGATACAATCCTAGGGCACCCTGCAGCCTCCAAGGTTGTAGAGAAAGGGCTATTAATACATCTTAAAATATTTCCTTTGATTCTTCTGTTGGCAGTTAACTGTTTTTCACTCAATCTAAGCTGACATCAATTATGATGGAGAGCTTATATTATTTCCACTAAGAATAGAAAAAGCCCCGCTTCTAATTAAACTATAACACAATCATGCCTTCTTGTTGAGACTTTTTATTTTATGCTTTTTGTGAGAGTTTTCTTATACTTTTGATTAATTAGTCACACCAGCCTCTTAGTACCATGAAATATCTTTTCATCCTTTCTAGGGACATGGCCATTTATCCTCTCTTAGTTGCATGTTTGATGTGTGTTGGGCAATCCTTTTGCATAACTAAGTAAGAAAATTTTAACAAAGCTTTATGTTCCCATGAATTCTGTCCCCTCTTAGGTTCCATAAACCTCATTCTTGTGCAAGAAAATATGTATAGGTATATATATATGAATAAAACAAAATCACTATCTTTTTAAAAAGGAATTTTATTTATTTATTTTTTAGAGAGAGGGGAAGGGAGGGAGAAAGAGAGGAAGAGAAACACTGATCCACTGCCTCACATGTATCCTCAGCCAGGCACCTGGCCCACAACCCAGACAGGTGCCCTGACAAGGAATCAAACCAGAGACCTTTCTGTTTGTGGGACAACGCCCACGCCCCTGAACTATACCAGTCAGACCACAAAATCACTGTCTTGAAGATATATTTATTTGCACACCCTTGTTCACTGCAGCATTACTTATGATAGCCAAGACATGGAAACAATTTTAATGTTCAATAGAAAGTAAAAGAATAAATAAATTGGCAAGTGAATGAATAGAGCAAAAATACATTATGAAATACTATTCATCCATATAAAATAAGGAATCCTGTCATTTGTAAAAACATGGATGGATCCTGAGAGCCTTATGCTACATGAAATAATCAAACAGAGGAAGACTGTATTAGCTCACTTATATACAAAATCTAAAAAAAACCAAAAATAAAAACAAAAACAAACTCATTGAAATGGAAACAGAATTTGTGGTTGCTGAAGTTGGGGAAAGGTAAAATGTGTAAAGGTGGTCTGAAGGTACTAAATTCCGTAAGATAAAGAAATTCTGAGCATCTAATGCACAGATGATGGCTATAGCCTACAGTGCTGCTCTGTATATTCGAAAGTTGCTGAAAGGGTAGAGCTTAAAGTTCTCAGCACAAAGAAAAAATAGGTAGTTATAGGATTTGATGAATGTTAACTAAGGTTATTGTGGTACTTATTTCACAATATATACATATATCCAATCAGTATATTGTACATCTTAGACTTATATGTTGTTATATGTCAATTACATCTCAATAAAGCTGATATTTAGTTCAATGTTGAGTCAGGAAGTAACATTTTAGAATACATTTTAAGTGGATTTTGGAATCCATTTTAAATGGATATAAAACTCATGTGGTTATTACCAAAAACAAACACTGTTCAATTAAATTGACGGTTAAATAACTATCAAGTTCAAACATTCACAGACAATGCTGATGGTTGCATGGCCAACAGCAACTGAGAGAAACTGTGAAACCCGTCCAGCTATCAGAGAAGTCAGAGCATTCAGAAAACATATTTTAGGATTCAGGAAAGTAATTGAGAGAAGTGGAACCCTAAAATGCATATGGTATGTTGCTAAAACATGTACAATTAGCTCTGACTATAATTTAAAGAAATACTCAAATACTACATTATATAACTGAAGCATGTGAGTATCAGATAAAGTGAATTCAGGTGAGAACTGTATTTAGAGGATGACCAACATGGTTTTTCTTTGCTGTATCTTCTCAGATTTCTTAGTTCCTTATGAAAAATGTGCTTTATTTATAAGGGAATTTCTGTTTTGCCTCTGCTCACTGATCCTTGATGATCTTTATCCATATTAAGATAAGTTGAAAAACAAAAATTTTGAATTATTCTATTTTGATAATAACAAAATTATCTTCTACAAATGTTAGGAATGCAACAAAGCACAAAAATTTAAACGAAGATAAAACTTTTGATGCTAATGATAAAGATAACCTCTACTGCTGAATAATAAAAGATATTCAAAACATAGTCTTCAAAAGACACTTACTGTCTGTCTCATGAATTTTCAATAAATGAAACCTTATCCCAGCTCCCAGTGCCAGTAATTTTATAAGAATCACCCAAATCACTGCAACATGAGGTAATGTGTTAAATGTCATGAAACCGGTACTGAGTTACTGCTAAGGAGTTTGGAGGTCAGATTGCAGGCAGTCCAGTGAGAAAACGTTCTGCAGGGGAGGTCATAACGTGTTAGGATGATTTCTCTTGCAGTGTCCTGTTGAATGAGTTGGGGGAAGTACGATAATCAAGAGAGGACATTAAATAGGGTATTAGTAAGGTTGTGAAAGTGGGAGCTCTTTGAATTCAGGTAGCAATGGTGGGAAGAGAGAGTAAAAGGTATTGCAGAAACAAATCAAAAGTTAAGTTGAAAAGATTTGTTGACAAAGTAATTATTACATGGCACTGTTGTTATCAGTTAAATTGTGCCCTCTCTCTGAAAAAGAGAGGTTTGAGTTTTAACTCCTAGTACCTCTGAATGTGACTGTAATGGAAAATAGTGTATCAATTCAGGAAGTCAAGTTAAAGTGACATCATTAGGATGCATTCTCATCCAATATAACTGTGTCCTTATGCAAAGGGTTATTTGACATGGAGACAGACACGCTTAGAGGGAAAATGACTTGAAGGGCCACAGACAGAAGACAGCTACCTACAAGACAAAGAGAGAGGCCTGGAAAGAAATGTCCCTTACAGCCCTTGGAAGGAACCCACTCTGGAACACCTTGATTTCAGCCTTCTGGCCTCCAGAAATAGGAGACAATGAATTGCTCTTGCTTAAGTCACCTAGTTTGTATTATTTTGTTATGGCAGCTCTAGCAAACTAATATGACCTTAAAAGTATTTTAAAATGTTAGTCTCTTTGATCTTGAAATATTTTAGACCTCTCCTTCTTCTTACAGGTGCTTCCGTTATTAACTAAATTATACCAGAAGCAAAGTGTAACTTTCTCCTCTTCAGTGTGTAGACCAAGTCTGTTGTTCTTGACTTTGTTCAAAGTCATATTTTATCTTTTACCTATTGCCTCCCTTCTCACATTAGAAAGGTAGTAAAGTGTAATGTGTTTTTGCAACTACAAGCCTGACCTTGACAGATGGAATAGAAAGGGTACATTTTAAGAAATCCATCCTGAATTGGGCCTAATTGAAAAAAGCCCTTTGGTGTGATGAATGTAGTCATTAATATCTGGTTCCATTCAAATCTCTTACAATCAGCTTTTGCATTAAAAATGTGAAGGTAAAAGCCTACCAGACTTTCGCAGATTCCCTGCCTAATGGAAATGGGTTGCACGTGGGGGATTCTCATTCGCTGTTCTCTAAATTCTACAGAATGCAGAGGTTATGTGAGTAATGGGAATACAGGATCACTGATATTTATAAACTCTTATACATCAAATTTTAGTGCCCAACAGTTGATAGACTATTGCCTTATGAAATTACATTTACTATTTAACTACACTTTGAGATCACTACATTTGAAACATGTAAGTCATTGCTTTTGTAATCTTAATTTGCTCCTGGGAAATTCAATCTCTTATATTTTGCAATGAGTATTGAATCAAACTGGAGTGGAAAATTTGACTCAGTAAATTCTGCAGTTAATATGTTATGCAAACCTTGAATTATTATCTCTTTCATTTTATTCATTCATGGTAAGGATACAAACTCCTCCGTTTAAAAATGTCTACCTGGATTTCCATTGTAAGGTGTTTGGAGATATAATAATTTTATTTTTAAAAATTGAACTGAAAGACAGCCTTAAAAGAACTCAAATTTACGTAATAAACTATGTTTTAATTTCTCAAGCAGTGCTATTGGCAGTGTTTAAAAGTGACCGCAAATTAAGATATTGCTGAAAATTGGGCATACCAAAAGCCTGTTCTAACACTCTTGATGTTTAAGAATTAGTAAAACTATTTGCAAAATCATGGCACTTAACATTTAATATTTATATACTTAATGTACCCAGAGTCTCATTATGGGGGTATTTCACATGTAAGATGGACTGAAGGAGACAGTTACTCACTTAGCAAACATATAATGAGGCCCTATGGATCAAGCAATATTTTAATTACTGGGGATTCAAAAATGTTGACACATTTTTGAAGGAAGCTTATCTGTAAATGAATAATAGAGATATAATCTAATAACACATATTTACATGCATTTATTAAGCCTGAGTCTGGTGTGTTGGAATAGATTTAAAGTTATACTTTATTTACCTTCTAAGAACTAGCAGATGATTTTCAATAAAAAAATATGGTGGGTATTCTAGGCAAATGAAGAAGCATAAAAACCAAGGCTCAAAAGCATAGAAGTATGTGGGCAATCCGGGGCCGAGTACAGATCAGACATGGTTGGGGAAAGAACTGGTTGTGCAAGTGGCAAATGATACAGGTTTACACAGGATATTGATCTAAATAACAGAGAATTTAGGGACTACAGAGCTGATGAAAACAGAGATGAATCCAATAGTCAGACTGATTCATTCAGCACATGATGCCAGAGAAAAACCAAAATGAAGATCATCTGGAGCATGCATAATTGCATCATTTTGGTTCTAGCTCTTTAACTGATTATTTGGGACATCTTTGCCAATTTATCTAGTCTCTATGCACTTATCAACTGAAATAGTTGACTCAGAAGGCCTCTAAGCCTATTTACATCTTTAAAAGACCAGCTGGAGTTCTGAGATGACCACTTCGGTTTTTCCTGGATACTAGCATCCATGACCACTTTATCAAATACTTGCATAGGGCACCATTGGAAAGACCAACTAGAAAGCAATAAGTACTGATATTTGATACACATTTTGTTATTTTCTTAGCATTTCAAGGGCCTTGAAGTATTTGTTCAAAGCTCCCTTATGTGCTAGACACTTAGTATATGTTTTTAGATACCTACCACCACTTGAATGTCTTTCCTATGAGCAAGTTTTCTATCCTCTGTGTTCTATGCCCTTAAGGTAGAAGCCAGGAAGTCAGTTTCCCACTTCCTTTTTAGCTGGGGCTTCACACATGACCTTAACTCCATCATTTGGAAGCATCTGACCAAAATTTCGTTTAGAAGAGGGTGAGCTGAGGATAGAGGAACCCATGTGGTGGAGATACCTATCTTTTCAAGGTTGCGGTGAGAGAGGTCCTGGTAGAGGACCCACCGTTAGTGATTCAAGCTGAAGTGCCCATGTCACTGACAGCAGCAGCCAGTCTCCACGGCTGCAGTCTGTCAGTGTGACCCAGGCATCTAAGCTGGCTGTGTGCCCCTCCTGGGAAGTCCATGTGCTGCTTATATTGTTCAGTAAATTTTTCTTTACTTAAACTAATGATACGGGATTCTAGTATTTAGATGTTAAGAATCCTTTCTCATCCAGAAAACTGACTTCCTCTTTTGGCCAAACTGCCTGTCTGAGTAGAGCTTTCCATCATGAGTCAGTGCCAGAATATTGTTCCTCTTGAAATAAATAAAAATACATTTATTTCTGATGACGTTTGACGATGACAAAAATGGCTGATCTCCAAAAAATGCATTTTAGGACTTAACAGTGAGTCAGTCTGGTGTTATTGGGGTTCTCTTCTGCCATCTCCTCCTAAATCTGATGTAGCAAATTGGTCTAAGAAAAAACGTGCTGAAACTTGAAGTCTCTTGATAGAGAAATTGAGTGAAAGACAAGGTAAGGGAAGAGGAATGAGAAATACTAGGAACAAAAGGAATCTATGATTAGAGCAGCAACTCAAACAGTTGGAAGGAAAGATGGTGAAGAAAGTATCACGGGGGCTGGCACTTGTCTGCAGGAGTTCTGAAACTAGAAGGACCCTCTACACTTAAATATGGCACCCAGCCTAGGGCTCTATGACCAGATTTCTTGTCTGCCGCTAAGTTGCCTCCCACACTTGCTGTTCTAACTGTGACTGTTTGCCCCTTTGTCTTTTTACCTCACACTTTGGAAATTGCTGCTTCTTTTGGCAGTCTATAAAAGACACTCTCGGTAACAGTGCCTTTGCAAAATTACATAATGCAGCTTCCTCTTTGTTAGGAAATAATGAATTATCTGAAATCTGTTGTCCATCCATCCTCACCTAGAATCACTCACCCACTCAACACGTACCCAACTGACTTTTCTGGAAACAGGTGTGTAAGACACTAGCCAAAATCTTTACTTGATTCTGCTTCAGCAGAGCTGGGCTTACGCTTTAGAGCAAATAATGACCTTTATCAGGAAGCAAACACTTTTACTTTGTAAGGGTTAAAAGAGGACTCAGCTAAGCATAGTTCAAGATAGTAGCACAATTGAACTACGAATTAGCTGAACAATGTTTTCTGCCTCTGTTCTATGGTATCCCTCAGCCACACACCTTGAAGGCTACTGATAATAATTAGATACACACAGGGTGAGGGCTTTCCATTGTCTCATCACCAAATCAGTGAAAATCAGACATTCTTAAGGAAGACTCACAGGCTTTGAATCTTGAAAACATGTAGCCACATTAGATTTTAGTTTTTAGATAAAACATATTTAATGAGATCTACACATTGATACTGTGAGGATGGAGGAATTAAGAACTCAGATGGTGTGATCTTATTTTTATTATAATTATATTTGCAATTTACAGAGAATGTATTAATTTAACTGAAGACATAGTTTATTTAACCAACTTAAGTCCTTTGGAATCCTCTCAACTTGACATGAAGATTGTGAAAGATTGTCACATGATATTGTATAAGATATATATTCTGTATATATAAATATATCTGTGTAAGACATATATCTGTATAATATATGTATGTATATATATTTCATTTGCTTCATAAGTGCTTCCCGGTATAAAATTACCTCCTGGCAATTTCAATTTTTAATAATGAGAAGATAGAATAACTGTACTTGTTTTAAATAGTTTTTACATGGCTTCTGCAGAAAATATTTCTGAAATATTGATTTTCTCATTCATTTTGAAACTATTTCCAGTGAATTTAGCCTCCAATGGAACTTATTTACCTGTCTTTGTAACCCTAATATTGTGCAGATTTTCTTTCTGAAATTGTCATAAATAAGAAAGCTTTGGTTTTAGCTGGTGTCATTTTGTAGGACTGAAAAAGGTTAGTTATTGCAGAGTCTAAGTGGAAAGCTGTTGGTAAATTGATACTCATCAGAAAGGCCCACTTGTTATCTCTGTCTAATTAAATACAATAAGCCCACTTTAAGAGGGTTTGCTCGTGCATGATGTGTAGCACTGTCTTTATTGCGGACAGAGAGGCTGTGTAGTCAGTCGTAGTGACAGTGTCCAGATTCTCCTGTCTGTGCACATGTTGGATGAGAAGCTTTTCCATGTGCTCCATGCTATTCCTTTGTCATGGTACATGGTCTGTACAAGGTGATGGCATAAGGGCCCCTTTTTACAGAGTATTAATCTTTGCTTCTGAATTTGCTTAGAGTACAGTGAGTCTCATGAGGCCTTAGCAATTGGCTCCCTTGCAAAGTGTTGGCTTCCCTCCATCATGCTCCGGGGAAATCTAGCTGAAGCTGTGGGCTGCTGCCAGTCCCTAACTCAAGGGTGTGCTCCTTCAGCATCTCCTATGCTGAGACCAGCCATCCCACATACATGTTTATGTTGAGGATAAGACAGTTTGTAAAGCTTCACAGTGCTTATAAGGTAACATCACTGCCATCACCAAGGTGACACTTAACTAGAAGCTACTGTTAATCACTTTGTGCCCAGCAATACATGCCAATAAAGTACATAGATATGTATATATATAAACACACATAAAGAGAGAGATGACATATTGTATAACATGTGTACAGAATATTCTATTTTCTTTTTTTCATTAAATTTATTGGGGCGACATTTGTTGTTAAGATTATATAGATTTCAAGTGTAGATTTCTATGATACATGATCTGAATATTGCATTGTGTGCCCACCACCCAAAGTCAAGTCATTTTCTGTGACCGTATTATTTGGCCCTCTTTACCCTTTACTACTCCTACCCCCCTTCCCTCCAGTAACCACCATACTGTGTCTACGACTTTCAGTTATATACCCCACATATGAGTGAAATCATATCATTCTTTGCTTTTTATTTCACGTAGCATAATATTCTCAAGGTCCACTCATGTTGTCAAAAGTGTCAGTATTTCATCTTTTCTTACGGCTGAGTAGTATTCCATTGTGTGTATGTACCACCTCTTCTTTACCCTGTCATCTGTTGAAGGACATTTTGGTTGTCTCCATGTCTTGGCCACTGTGAATAAGGCTGCAATGAACATAGGGGTGCATATGCCTTTCCAAATAATTGTTATCGAAATTTTTGGATGGATACTCAGAAGAGGAATTACTGGCTCATATGGTAACTATTCCTAAGTTTTTGAGGAACCTCCACACTGTTTTCCATGGTGGCCGTACCAGTTTACATTTCTCCCAGCAGTGAATGAGGGTTCCTTTTTTTCCAATGGCCTTTCTGAAACTTATTATTACTTGTTTTGTTGACAGTAGCCATTCTCATTTTTCAAATATGTGTACATATAAAGAATTATTAAAAACATACCAATGTTTTTATATAATAATATCCCAAGGGCAGTGTCTGTGGTGGTAGAAAACACAATAAAACCCAACAAGCAAGCTCTGGGTTCTATGCTTAACTTGTCAAGGAATCACCAAGCTGTTTTCCAAAGCAGCTGCACCATTTTATACCACCACCAGCAATGCACAAAGATTTTTTTCTCCACATCCTCACCACTAAAAAAAATTATAGCTATCCTAATAGGTGTGAGTAGTATCTCATTATGGTTTTGATTTGCATTTCCCTAATGGCTAATGATGTTGAACATCTTTTCATGTTTATTAACTATTTGAATATTTTTGGTGAATTGTCTGTTTAAGTCCTGGGCTCATATTTCAATCAGGTTTTTTGTTTTTGTTGTTGAATTGTAGGAGTTTATATATTCTGGATATTAAGCCCTTATCAAATATATGACATCCTTTGATGCACAAAATTTTTTACTTTTGATGTAGTTCAGTTTACCTATTTTTCTTTTATTACCTGTGCTTTTGGTGTCACACTTATGAAATTGTTGCAAATCTAAAGTCATGAAGATCTTTTCCCAATGTTTTCTTCTAAGAGGTTTATGGTTTTAGCTCTTAAGTTTATTGATCTGTTCTGAGTCAATTTTTGTATATGGGGTAAAAGTAAAAGTCCACCTCCATTTTTCTTTGCATATGAATATCTAATTTCCCCAGCTCCATTTGTTTCTGGGAATTTGTCTATACAGAAATTAAGCTGTAGATTAATTTGGGGTTCTTATAATGATACTTATGTAAATGTTCACTAAAGGTTATGTTTCTTTTCTAATTCTTATACTTTTTTCATTCTTTCATTCTTTTTTGTTCCTATGTCCCTTTATAAATAATCTTTTGTTTCCTTCATAAATAATCTTTATGTTACTAGGATTCACCTTAAATCCTGTCATCAACATTGATTCTTGATGATTAATTACTTATGGATTTGTTCTTTATTCTTGCTTTCCACCAGTTCATTAATAGTTTAAAAATGTGTTTTTTTGTAAGTTATATCCAATATTTTCAGTTTTTCTCTCTTTATAGTGGTTTCTATGAACACTGCTTCCTTACTTAAACCAGTCAAACAACCAGTCTGTTGTTTGCGAACAAGAGACTCGGTGAAACTGGCCTCATGGGAAAACAGGGAAGATCCAATGGCGTGATTTCTGTGTTAACACAGTGTCAATTATATTTTAATCATAAAAGTTAGTATAACTATTTATCTTATGATTATATTATATAATTTCAGAAGCACTTTATCTAAAACAGAAAAGGAAGATCCTTAAAAAAAAAAAGGATACTCCTTACAGGACAACACTTAGCTCAAAAACCTATGTTTCTTTTGGGCGAATATCAGGCATGGATGAAATAGGTGTTCAGCAGGAAGAGAGAAAGGCCCTGTCACTTCATGCATTATGGGCAGAAAAATAGGACATTTGTTTTGGATATGCCACTTATCCTTCCATAGGTTTTACTTTAATATGGAAAACATTCCAATAGATATCAGGGCAGTATTTCCTGGGTTTCTTTTACACTGTAGAACAAGAGCAGGACAGCTAATTTCATCTTCAGAGTATTGATGTGTCAAACTACTGAGCACTACTGCATAGCCAGACTGTACTCCTTCAGGATGGAAGTTGGAAAATAAGCAAGAATTGAACTTTGAATCTTCTGAATTTCTCTTCAAACCATAAAGCTCTTAGGAGACCACTCCATGCGTATGCACAAAGAGTGACTAGTAGTAGTGCCACATTTGAATTTCATGTGCTTCTGGTTTGAGTTAGATTTCTAATCTTTAGTATTTTAATATAATTTGCAATTTCCTTTTTAGTTTCAAAATTAAGGTTTCCCAGTATGTTATGTACCTTATGCTTCTTTCTAGAAACCTAAGTCTTTTCCAGTAGGTTTTGTGCTATAATATATGCTATCATTCAGAAGAACTGTAGTAATTTTGGTGCATTTTAAAATTTGTTCAAATGTGTTGGGAGATCCTCACTTAATCTTATAGGCTGTCTCCATAAAAATTAAACATTCATTAAAAGATTTTAAATTTTTTCTAAAGAAAGTTTAAGCATTGGCAAGCTATTCTCAAGCAAATCTCACCAAAACTTATTGTTACTTTCTTTAAAAAATAAATTCCACATTAGCAAAATTAATAAAACTTTGCTAATTTCCTTTGAGAAAACATTAAAAAAATTATACGTTGATATTGCATATTGTTGTAAGGAGCAATCAGCTTATTGAATTTACCATCACTAAGGAAATAAATTTACAACTTCACTTTGTACAACTCAGTTCTCTGCATAGACAATTGTAAAAGATCTCCTTGCACTCTTTTCAAAATAGTTTGTTCATTGTAGATAAAATTTTTTTTGTGCCTGCTTCTCTCTAGTATAAGGGTATCAAAACTACTTAAATATTTTAAATCATGATGCATATAAGGGGATATGATAGGCAGAATAATGTCTTCCAAGAGGGTCACATCCTAGTCCCCAGAAACTATAGCTATATTAGGTTACAAAGAAAAGGAGAATTACGTTACAGATGGAACTAAGGTGGGTGACCAGATGACCTTAAAATAGGGAGATTATCCTGGATTATTTGGGTGGGGCAAAATGTAATCACCAACCTCTTTAAAATGGGAAGGAACAAAGAAAGGCAGAAAAGACAGAGCCATAGGGGTTTGAGACTCAGCCACAGGTTACAAGATAGAAAGCAGTTTCCCTCTAGGGCATCCAGAAAGGATGCACCCTTGTCCACACCCTGATTTTAGCTTAGTGAGTCCCATTTCAGATTTCTGATCTCCAGAACTAAAAGAAAATAAATTTGGGTTGTTTTAAGCCACAAAATTTATGGCAATTTGCTACAGTTTCAATGGGAAACTTATACAAATGGTAAAACAATGTGATAATATATGAAGTGGCAGATACTGTTTTAAGCAGAGAATAAAAGAACTGTAGGATACCTGGCCTCTAGTTTCCACCTTTTTTAATGTACCCTAATCTGGAGACATTGACAAGTGTCTAGTACAGCTCAGGATAGATGAGTGGGTACCTTGTAGTGGTCCAGGTGAGTATGTTGAAGCCAGAGGTTTCATTTCCTGTAATTGAAACAAGCGGTCAGACTCTTTCTGGTAGTTACACTCAGGTTGGGTCAGACTGAGAGGACATCTGTGGAAGATATGTTTTAGTTTTGTCAGAGCAGAATAAGACAGTTCAGCCATCCCATGCTCAATTCTTTGAAGGCACTAAATAGAAAGTGTCACGTTGGATCTTATCATTAGACTTTAGAACAAAATTTTTATTTGGAGAAAATCAAGCATAAATGTGAGATCAATGCAAAGAGGTACAGGATCAATGATGTATAACTGGCCACAGAAAAGGTAGAGTAGCAACCCTGCCCTCAGAGCCAATGGATTATCTTTAAACCGAGTTCCTGCAGCTCGTGAGACACAGTGCATTGAAAAGAGATGGAAAATCAAAAAACAAAGGTTACATGATTAATGTGCTAATATTTATTGGGTTCAAAGTTATCCTTGTTCATATCTAAAGCCAATAAGAAATACATAGTAGATATTTTTTCTATGTGTTTTTATGCTAGGTTTTTTAAATAACAAATCTACTTCATGAATGTGTATTGGTGGAGAGTGACACCCTTCCCCCGATTCCAGGGGTTCCCTCACAAATGAAAGAGAAAGTAGAGGACTATCTAGATCGAGAGAAGTGGGTCTGAAGAAGTGTGTGTAGTAGAAGCCCAGGGGACCTCAGATTTCTCTGCACGTAGCATGCCATTTCTAATTTGCAGTGATGAATTCCGCATTAAGTAGGGGGACTCACATGGATGTTTTAGTATTGGCTGCAGTAATGAATCAGAATGATGCAGAAACCAGTATCAGAAAGACAGGGACTCTCATCTCTACTTATAAACAAAAACTTTCTAACAAAGTGATTGGCAAGAATTGTTGATAAATTTGAAAATCATTCTACAGTATCATGCCCAATAGTTATAGTTCTTGTGACCTTGTGCATTGTAAGTATATATGTCTATCTCTCTCTGTGCTTAATTGCAGTAGATGGCTAAATCATTAAACACACCGAATTCCCTAGAATGAGTTCATGTTCTACAAATACTTTCCTGTCTTTGTAAGCCCGACAGTAGAATAATTGCCCTCTGCATTGTTTATGAGAAGATCTGAACTAGGTGAAAGCATTGTTCTTTGAACAGGAAGCTAAAACTAAGAGTTAATGATTACCTTACAAATGGTCCTTAGACAACACCTAAGTTTGGGTGCCATTCTTCATGTAAATATTATTAAGAGGAGGAGTAGCAAAAGTAACATTGTGATAACAATAGTTTTTAATATTATCATACACATTATATTTACAAAGACTTAAGTGGCTTTTCTAATTTAATACTCGGAAAAGTACTACAAAACATGGGCTATTATCATCCCAATTTTATAGATAAGAAAACTGGGGCTAAGAGATACTGGTAATTTTTCCATGATCAGGTAATAGAGTAACACCATCAGTATTTGAACACAGTCCTGCTGATCGATCCCAAAGGGTACACTTTAACAAGTATGCTATGAGAAGACACAGGGGTTAGGTCAAACACTTTACCAGTATCTGCACTTTTTATTTTGAGATTCTCCCATTCTCTGAATACTGAAACCTTACCACATTGGACTGGATGAGACCTCAGTCCAACGTCTCCACACCTTTAATTTCGCAGTGATGGAGCTTGAGGCATGGAAAAGGCACGTGCAGGTCACCATCGAACATGCCCTGTGTTCTCGTCTCAGCCTTTCACCCAGTTCTATTATTTCCTCTGTTTCAGCTTCTCCACCTTCTGCATGGACCTCACTGCTGCTGAGAGGCTTGAATGAAGGAATTTTCCTCAAATCCAACATGCACCTCCTCAGCCTTTGTTATGTTAATAAACACACTGACTCAGGCACCAGAGAATTTGACTGAGTTTGACACAAAGTTGTATATTTCCAATTGTGAAAAAAACTGGTGAAACACCTCAAACCTCACAAATGCCTTGGCTCGCACACGATGATTTATTCAATGACATTCAAAATAGAATATTTGCATTGTCATTTTTTCAAAGAGATGGCAAGACTAAATAAAGCAATGCAAGTGGCTGAACAGATTGATCATTTTTTAGCAAGCCTGCAGATGGCAAATGCAGTTCAGTAGAAGAATGCAAAATAAATTGATCACAAATGTTATGTGCTAATCATATGACATACAGATTGGAAAACAGATTTTTTGTGGCTATTATATGAAAATGATGAAGACCATTAGTGTAATGCATACCTAGTAATCTCCATTTTTATATCTACTGTAATATATGCATGCATATATTTAAATAAATAAGGTATTGCTCAGTATATTTGATGTAGTCTGAGAACTCTTTAAGCTGGGCCATATTCAGCAAAGGGTTGCTGTATGGCTGTAAACATAAGAAATTAAACACAGTAGTGAGTGTTTTACATTCAGGCATATTCACGTTGAAATACAAGACTTCAACATTTTAAAGCAAACTGCTTGAAAGGATCAATAAGAACGTAATAATAAACAGAAAGCTGTTTATTCTTTTAGTTTAAAAAAATCCCTTAAGTAAGACTGTTACACTCTTCAGTTGAATCTGTATTCCTGTGTAGTTTGCTAGGGCTGCTGTAACAGAATATCATGGGCCAAGTGGCTTAAACAGGCAGTTTGAATAACAGAAATTAATTTCCTCACAGTTCTGGAGGCTGAAAGTGTGAGATCGAGGTGTCATCTGGGTTCCTTTCTTCTGAGATCTCTCAACGTGGCTTGCAGATATCCCTCTTCTCCCTTCGTGGGCACGCAGTTTCCTTCTGTGTGAGTCTGTGTCCTGATCTCTTTTTCTAAAGACACCAGTCATATTGAATTAGGACCCATGCTAATGACCTCTTTTTAACTCAGTGATCCTTCTTAAGACCCTTTCTCTAAATACAGTGACATTCTGAGGTCCTGTGGGGGTAGGACTTCAACAAATTATGTTTTTGAGGGGGTGCAATTTAACCCATAACACTGTCTTATTATTTTGACAATAATTTTTCTTATTGCAAATCAGTACTCTTACTATTGAATAAACAAACTGAGATATATTATATGATACATATATAGTTATGTTGAAGTTTGCGATTATAATTGCCCAGAGTATGGAGTCTAACTACATCCTCAAATAATATTCTTGTTCACACAAACACAGGCTAGATTCTAGGTGCTTTATTTCTTCTCCTCCCCAGTGGTAGATCTTATTGGCTTTTGCAGGCTCAGACCCACTTCCCAGTTCCCAGATGAATGAATGAATTAATTGTTCATTAAATATTTGTTGGAATGTTTATACATTCCAGAGTTTATTATTACCTTATTGTCTATTTGTTAGCTTCAACAATGATGCTTGGTTTGAATTACAAGCTACTATGGGTTTGGCTGTAATACAATTACTTACATTAACTCATTAATCCTCACAAAAATCCTATGAGGCAGATAAAGTTTTAAGCCACACAGATGAGAAAAATGGGGTACAAAGAAGTCATATCAGAGTATTAGGTCTCTATTAATGCAGAACAAATGATCACAAACTTTAATAGTTTAACACAACACTCCTTGATCAGCTAGGAGTTCTGTGGGTCTGAAGTCTATCATGGTGTGGCCAGATTTTCTGCTCAGGATATCACAAGGGTGAAATCAAAGTGTTGTCTCACCTCAGTTCTCATGCAAAGGCTCTGGCGAAAAAATTTGCTTCTAAACTCATTCACATTGTTGGCAGGATCCAGTTCCCTGTGGCACTAACCCTGAAGTCCTCTTTCCTTGCTGGCTGTCAGCCAGAGGACTACTCTCAGCTTCTAGCCACCTGGATTCCTTGCCACTTGACTTCCTCCTTCTTCAAGCCAGTGACTGCACATCAAAATCCTTCTCATGCTTCACATCTCTAAATCTAGATGTAAAGGGTTCATATGATTACATTAGTCCTGCTCAGATAATCAATCTCCCTTCTCAAAGTCAACTGTACCATATAATATAACCTAATTATAGAAGGAAACTTTATTTTATTTGAAGTCTTTATTTATGCAGTCATGCACACTAGGGTGTGAAAAACTCTTGGAAACCATCTTAAACTTCTGCTAGTTCAATGGTTAGCTATGGTCCCCAATGATGCTATATAACAAATCACCATAAAATCTTAGTAGCATGCAAATTTATGTGTTTGTTTGCCTCACATATATGTGTGTTGCTGTGTGTATATGTGGGGGTTCAGCTGATCTAGTTCAGGCTTAGCTTGGGTACTTTAGCTGGGTTAGCTTTGCTCCTTGTGTCTCTTCTGCTTCAGACTGTAAGCAAGCTAACTGGGCAAAATGATGGCCGTGCAAGAGGGTGAGCAGAAGGATGAAACACTCTCATGGTCTAGACTCGGAACTGACACTTTGAGTACTGGTTATTCGCTCTTAATTTTATTGGCAAAAGCAAATCACATGTCCAAATTTAAGGGGTAGAGAAATATTCTCTTCAGTGGGAAAAACTGCAAAGTCAGAAAGCAAATAAGACAGATACAGGGAGGAGTGAAGAATTAGGACAAAGGTAAATCTATGAGATTTATGCATTGACACGGTAACCGTTTCCTCAACTGCACTATGTTTCCTCTTCTAGCACCAGTGCTGTCTGAATGGGTGAGTTTTGTTTTAAGGAAGTATAATTGATTCTTCTGTTTGGTTGGCCAGTGTTCTCTGTAAAGAGCCAGACAGCAAATATTTTAGACTTTGTGGATTATATTGTGTCTGTCACAATTGTTCTGCTTTGAGGCATGAAAGCATCCACAGTTTGTCTGTCTGTCTATCGATCTATCTATCTATCTATCTATCATCTATCTATCATCTAACTTTATTTACAAAAACTGGCTACAGGCTGGATTCAGCCTTTGGGCTGGTGTTTGCCGACCTTTGATCTATATCCAATTACCTATGGTTTGACTATATCTGGTGTTTTCGTTAAATGATGCCAAAACAATGTTAAATAACAAATTATGCAAACAGTCAATTGCTTCTCCAAGCAAACATGTATTTTGATGCCAACAGCTCTGCAGATGACTTCAGTTTGCTAGTCTACCACCAGTGAGTCTGCTTCAAGGTGTGGGTTGGTTGGGCTTGGATCCATGCAGCAGGTTGAGTCAGGCCGGCTACACAGGTGTTTCTTCTGTGGCCCGTATTGATGGGTTGGTGGTTACATGGTGTGAGCTCTGCTTGATGGTTCGCCTGAATGGAAGATACAACCAGAGCTCTGTAAGGCCTTGCTCGTATCATGTCCAATAACACTGCATCAGCCAAAATAGTCAGAGTCAGACTGAACATAAACAACATGGTAATGTATACTCTGTTCATGGTGAGAAAAGGAGGGAAGTGAATATGTACAGGAAAAAAAATCCAAAGGATCACATCTGGCTGAGTTATAAAACATGACAATTTCCACTAATTATTATCAATTTCTTTTATGGGCCTAGAAATATTCTGCACAAAGGAACTCATTTATTGTGGTATCAGTGTGACTTTAAATGTTGAAATAGACTTCCAGCCAAGATGGAGGCACAGGTAGACACACTGTGCCTCCTCACACAACCAAAAGAAGGTCAACAACAAATTAAAAAACAAAAAAACAACAGAACTGACAGAAAATCAAACTGTATGGAAATCTGACAACCAAGGAGTTAAAGAAGATTCATTCATTCAGACCAGTAGGAGGAGCAGAGACAGGCAGCTAGGCAGATAGGACTTGCAGCAAGGTGGTGGCTGGAGGACTGGGGTGGGCGAGGCTGTGGCTGGTGGGCAATGCCATGGCTGGTGAACACAGTGAGGTGGTGGATTGCTACCTGGGTGGTCCCACATTTGCGTGCAGATAAACTGGGAAGAACAACTGGGGAGTGACACAGACTGCGCAACCCAGGGTTCCAGTTTGGGGAAATAAAGCCTCAAATCTCTGATTGAAAACACTGGTGGGGCTTGAAGTGGCAGTGGGAGAAACTCCCAGCCTCACGGGAGAGTTAGTTAGAGAGACCCACAGGGTCCTAGAATGTACACAAACCCACCCACCCAGGAATAAGCACCAGAAGGACTCATTTTGCTTGTGGGTAGCAGGGAAAGTGACTGAAAACTGGCAGGGAGTCGGGCAAGTGGCACTGTTCCCTCTTGGACATTTCCCCCATGTACAGTGTTACAACACTGAGACATGGGTTGCTCTGCCCTGATGAACACCTAAGGCTCCACCCCTTACTACATAGTAAGTGTAGCAAGACAAAAAAAATGGCCCAAATGAGAGAACCAGAAAAAGCTCAAGAAAAAATACAGCTAAGTGACAAAGAGATAACCAACCTATCAGATGCACAGTTCAAAACACTGGTATTCAGGATGCTCACAGAATTGGCTGAATATGGTTGCAAATTAGATGAAAAATGAAGACTATGCTAAGTGAAATAAAGGAAATGTACAGGGAACCAATTACAGGAAGGAAACCAGCACTCAAATCAACCATTTGGAGCAGAAGGAAGAAAGAAACATTCAACCAGAACAGAATGAAGAAACAAGAATCTAAAAAAATTGAGGACAGGCTTAGGAACCTCCAGAACATCTTTAAACATTCCAACATCCAAATCATAGGGGTGCCAGAAGGAGAAGAGGTGTTGGGAACTATCCTGCCTGGTTTCAGAAACTGTAACCATTTGTGACTAGGGCTGAGTAAAAAGACCTTGGGACCATAAGCCACTAAGGAGACAAAACTTATCTCCCTGGTAGGGGCACCACCTCTGCCCCCTTTCACTTCACCCTGCTTGGTCCGGGGTAGATGACTGGTTAGCCAATGACAGGTAAGATTCCTCAAAGAAGGGATGACCTAAGACAGGAATGGTTGTGAAGGAGCCCTCAAGGAAGGACTTGGAGGGGCTATAGAAAAAGGGGGTGATGGACCCTTGCCCTTCAGCTTTGACACAGCCCAAGTACTCATTATGTCTGCCAGAAGTCTCCTAATCTCTTGGCTGCCTTATTTCCCCTGACTGACTTAAGCCTGAAACAATGACTTAAGCCTGAAACAATGCTGGAGGTGGGTGCAGCCCTGTCTTAGTGTTCCTTAGGGCAATCAGGCCTAAGGAAGAATGCATAAAATCCTATGAAACCTACTTTGCTAATATCCTCAATTTAAATGATAAGGGTCCAAGAATGAAATGAGTTTGTTCCCCAAAGTTTTATGGCCCTTTAGCTATCTGACCCTGACTCAAAATAAGCCCTCAGAGTTCTTTGAATGTTATCTATTGCTTGATCATTACTGCTTGACAATGATTGATGAGCTTTACCTATACACCCTGTATTCCTAGGCAAATTAAATTCAATAAAAGCCCATTGAGGAACAGGTTCCTGGTCCTTCTCCTTTGAGAGATTGGTCACTTTTTTCCTCAAACAGATCATGTCTTGGTAGATTTATTCTCATCTGCAGTGGATGGGGGGCTCTGAGGTCAAAGCTTCCCCACAAAGAGGAAGAGCAAGAAATTGAAAGCTTATTTGAACAAATAATGGAGGAAAACTTCCCTAATCTGGCAAAGGAAATAGACTTCCAGGAAGTCCAGGAAGCTCAGAGAGTCCCAAAGAAGTTGGTACTCTCAAGGAGGAACACACCAAGGCACATCATAATTACATTAGCCAAGATGAAAGATACGGAGAGAATCTTAAAAGCAGCGAGAGAAAAGGAGACAGTTACCTACAAAGTAATTCCCATCAGACTGTCAGCTGATTTCTCAAAAGAGAACTTGCAGGCAAGAAGGGGCTGGAAAGAAGTGTTTGAAGTCAAGAAAGGCAAGGACCTACACCCAAGATTACTCTATCCAGCAAAGCTTTCATTTAGAATGGAAGGGAAGATAAAGCACTTCCCAGATAAGGTCAAGTTAAAGGAGTTCATCATCACAAAGCCTTTATTATATGAAATGTTAAAGGGACATTTAAGAAAAAGAAGATAAAAAATGTGAACAGTAAAATGAAAACAAACTCATAGTTATTAACAACCAAATCTAAAACAAAAACAAGAACAAACTAAGCAAACAAGTAGAACAAGAACAGAATCACAGAAATGGAGATCACATGGAGGGTTATCTCCATTTGAGCAGGGGAGTGGGAGTGGGAGAGAGGGAGAAAAGGTACAGATAATAAGTAGCATAAGTGGTAGGTAGAAAATAGACAGGGGGAGGTTAAGAATAGTATAGGAAATGTAGAAGCCAAAAAATTATGCATATGACCCATGGACATAAACTAAAGGGGGGTAATGTGGGTGGGAGGGGGTGTGCAGGGAGGAGGGGAATAAAGGGGGGAATGGGACAACTGTAATAGCATAATCAATAAACTATATTTTAAGAAAAGAGAAAAAATAAATGCTGAAATAATTTTAAATAATCAGGAAGCACTCTAGATATGTACATAGGAGAGAGATGTTCATATTATCATTTATGGTTCCCTGCAACCCCCCATTAATTCACTTGGGCTATTTACCATTTACAAAACCACAGGGAAAAAATGACTAGAAGAGTTCAATCACTCCCACAGAAATTATGCCAAGTACCAATCAAATTCCCAGCAGGTAAATTTGCAGAAGACCTGTAAGGGGGTGTGTAAAACCTACTGCAGATCAGTTCAATTTTATTCACTACATGGTGCAACTGAGGGAGATTAGGTCACATAAACCACGTAAGAAATTGGCCTAAAACTTAGGAGCTTAAAATAACACTTTATTATCTCTAACTGCAGACTAAAAATTTGGATACAGTTCAGCTGGGTTATTCTAGCTCTAGGTCTCCATCAAGCACGATGGAAACTGTATTGCTTTTCATTACCCAGCTTCAGAAGTCACTAGTGACATTTCTACCACTCTCAACTTAAAAATTCAGTCAGAAAAAGAGCCAGTCCAGTTTCAAGGAGAAAGAACACAGACCCTGACTCCTGGTGGGAGTGTTGTCAAAGCCACATTGTGATGAAGCATGTAGAATGATGGATATCATTGCAACTGTCTTTGAAAAGGATTGTCTTCTATACATCATATTCCTATGAACCCTGAAGACACAAGTAAGTGAGGAGAAATTACCCTCAACCCTAAGACCATGGTGTTGGCATGTGTGTAAAAGGAAGATGAAGCAGCCCACAGCATGAGGTGGACCTGGGAAGAAGAAAATCACCAAATAGCCAACAGATATAGATGGGAAGTACAGCAAGTGGATTTCAGAATAGCAGCTTTTAAAAATTGATTATGCTATTACAGTTGTCCCAATTTTGCCCCCGTTGCCCCACTCTCCCCAGCACCCTCCACTCTCTCCAGCAAACCCTGCTCCTTTGCTTATGTCCATGGGTCATGCATATAAGTTCTTTGGCTAGTCCATTTCCTAGACATACTCTCAACATCCCCCTGCCTTTTCCGTAACTACTAATTTGTGCTTCTTAATCCTTTTTCCTTTTCCCACATTCTCCCAGACTCCCCTCTCCACTGGCCACCATCCCAATGTTCTCTATATTGATGATTTTGTTTCTGATCTGCTTGTTTGCTTAGTTTGTTTTTTAGATTTAATTGTTGATAGTTATGTATTTATTGCCATTTTAATGTTCATAGTTTTTATCTTTTTCTTAAAGAAGTCCCTTCAACATTTCATATAATGAGGGTTTGGTGATGATGAACTCCTTCAGCTTTACCTTGTTCAGGCAGCACTATATTTGCCCTTAGATTCTAACTGATAGCTTTGCTGGATAGAGTAATCTAAGTGGCAGCTCCTTGCTTTTCATCACTTTGAATCCTTGCCAGTCTATTCTAGCCTTCATGGTTTCTTTTCAGAAATCAGCCGACAGTCTTGTGGGAATTCCTTGGTAGGTAATTAACTGCTTTTCTCTTGTTGCCTTCAGATTTTCTCTCTATCTTTAACCTTTGCCATTTTAATTATGATGTGTCTTGTGGTCCTCTTTACATCCACCTTGTCTGGAAATCTCTGCACTTTTTGGACTTGTATGTCTATTTCCTTCACCAAATTAGGAAAGTTTTCTTCTACTATGTTTCAAATAGTTTTCCAATTTCTTGTTCTTTCCCTTTTCCTTCAGCAGAATAACATCTTAAATATTGCCTTTTCCAATAGCAGGGGATGCAAGATTTCAGTGTTAAGAAGACTCAAAGAGGCTGGAGAAGTCTAGCTTTTTTGTGCTCTTGAAACAACATGCTGGTGCTTCATTATAAATCAGAATACATAATAGGGAGAAAATTGTGGAAACTGAATGAAAATTGAATAGGATGGGTCATTAAAGATAAAGGGAAAGATGCTCAGATCAAAGCATGGAGGAGAATTGAGTCACGCTATCTCAGAAAGGAAGTTGTCATATTTTGGTACCAAATGCAACAGGATATTGATTATCAAAGACACAGACTAAGGCTAAACATTCTGAATTCAAGAATTTAGCAGCTAATTCCAGGACCCTGGCTGACAAAACATAAAAGAGAATGTAAAGCAGGCAAATGCCAAATAAGCAGAGGCTAAAAAACATGGTGCTTTGACACAAACAGATTCATGAGGAATAATTCCAAAAGCAGTAGGTGATAACTTAGTGATGTTGTTTCTTTTTTTTTTCCAGTC
Organism: Anoura caudifer; assembly: GCA_004027475.1. NCBI lineage: Eukaryota > Metazoa > Chordata > Mammalia > Chiroptera > Phyllostomidae > Anoura > Anoura caudifer. Next base: position 311,158 of record PVKU01001103.1, read on the forward strand.
CTGTGTTTATAAGACATGACCAGGTAAATCAATTACTGGCTGGCAATAACCATCACACTTTTAGCTAGTTGAACTTCACTCATTTCCTTATGCATTTGCTCCTTCGCCCATTAATTCAATACTTACTGAGCCCCTATCATGTACCAGGAACTGTGAGAGGAGCTAGGAATGGAGATTCTGCTTCTTTGCTCACCTGTATCTTACTCATTTGATTCCAAATCTGGCATTTTTGCATGCTGACTTAGTTCAACTCTAATCTCTTTGATTTTCATGTGGTCTCTTGTGTTTAATTCCAAGTTTAACTTTCTGTTCTCTGTATTTGCCGTGGATGGGCTAACCACTTTGTTTTCTTGCTTTGCATTGTGAATAGATCTGTATCCCATAGACGTGGATACTGGTGCTCAGGAAAAGTTAGTGTTGTTCTCCTTCCATTAGGATAGAAGAAGTTTGGGTAGACCCTATGGTGGGTGGGTGGGCATGATATTTTGACATGACAAACCATGATTGGAAGTTTACTAATATATTGGCCTCAAAGGGGGCAATATTAGACATAATTCTCATATTTTAATACAGTGATGTAACTTAGAGAGCACAGAGAGATGGGTAGTTACTATGTTTCTTACTGCATTTCTCAACATCATGTCTTAAGAAAAGTTGTGTTAAGTCTTAGATTGAAGTCAACTCATATTTGATATTTCATTAGCACTTGAAATATTACTCATTGTGATATTCATTAACAAGGGAAATCACCATATACTTTAGTAATCAGATGTATGAGTGATAGAATTGATTATTGATTTCAAATATTAGGAAGCCAGCCTAGTTAATATTCTTGCCTGAAAGTAATACCACTACTTTCATAGTAAACTTGGTCTAAAGATGACCAGCAAATAGGACCTAAATTCCTTTTAATCAAAAATGTAATTTTTTAATCTGAAAATTGGGGTAGATCAATGTTTTGGTGTCATATTGACCTTGAAACACTGATTTTAGCATTAAAAATTGAAAAGACCGTGCTAGTAATCAACAGCTTCCATGACAATAAATCTCAGAATATCCCTCAAAGAACTGCCAATTTTCAGTAGAACTTAGTGCAATTCTCCTGAAATTCCTATGAGTTAATCACAATAAAATGACTTACTGAAGAACCATTTAACACTGCCCTTTTAAAATTCGAAGACTGAAATTATAGCATAAGTAATTGGTGCTAAGTTGTTCTTTCTGACAACATTTAGCTAAAAGGTTTAATTGCTTCTGTAAGGCAGTATCTTTGTGTGTGTGTGAGTTACTTAAACAGTACCCTACCAATAGACAGTGCTTGTCTACTTATAAGTGATGGCAATTAATCATCTATTTAGCTCATTGAGTACACCCACTGTTATTTAAACGCATCTCTGGGAGATGGAGAAGCAAGCTATATAATATAGCCTTGCTTTATAGCATTTGAAATAGGGATTCTATTCATTAAAACATTGATCTAACTCATCCTGGGTCTGGCTAAAGAACAATACCACTGTATGGGACTTGAGAGAGCATAAATAGCTTTGAATCTATACTGAAATTATATAACTTGTCAAAGACACAGTTGTTGATCAATACAAATCATTTACTCTTTTCTTTGGTGAGATGAAGGTGAGTAGAGCTTTGCAAAGCACTTGTCTGGTACTATGCAAAGCCCTTGGACATACAGCAACTATTTGATCCTCACAGCAATGTTGCTCACTACTTCTTGTTTATTTATAAAATAAAACTGAGACTTGCAAACTGTAATTTATCCAAGACATGTACAGAACTAGAAACCAAGGCTTCTGAATTCAATGAAAATAATCTTTTTATAAAAAGGTATTATCTCAGTGTTGGATGGCAAATGTTTACATCTGGTTTTGTAATCTGGTTCATGTGTAAGAGGGTAAGGTAACCTGATGACTGAGTGGGACCATTTTTCCTGGAATTGACTATTCATACCCTGGAGTATAATTTATTCCTGGGGGTATTTATAGCTGGGGATTGATGATAAAAGATGCTATTAACCCCACAAATTGAGTTCTGAGAACTACAAGTGATTGTACCAGCTTCATGCCCTTAAAGTTTACAAATGTGTCAGTTGAGAGAGCCAGCCAAACCACCATCATCACATCTTCATATTCTTTTGCTCTGCTCCCTTGCCCCACCTCTCATTCTTCGGAGTAGTGCAGTATCTGTGAATAATTACAATTTATATTCATTGAGCACCTACGAGGTTCCAGGCACTGCTCTGATTGCTTGCAAACTCTCTTGTGCCTTCCACTCTCCAAAGGAAGAAAAGCACTAAGGGAATGATATAATATTTTCTAGCAATTATGCAAAGAGAAAAGAAGTATGTAATTTCCTGGCTTGGTGTTTGATACTAGTGAATAATTGACATGGCCTTTTCTACAAGAGGGTGTGTGCTGTGGAGATTTCAGGAAAAAAAGTTATGGTGGATCATGGTGGAGAACTACCAGACAGAGATGGGCGGTGTTACTCTCCCACTCTTGAATTTCCAGCTTCTGAGAAGAAAAAAATTAAAAAAGCATATATACACACATATAAATGTATACATATGGATGTGTAAAATGTGTATACACATATATAAATATAAATACATATCAATGTCCCTGAATATGTGTGTATGTATGTCTGTGTACATATAAACATGCACGTGCACATATATGTACACATATATGCACGCACTCATGCATGCACAATAAGAAAGAGAAAGAAAGAGATGGAATTTAAGAAATTGTTTCACATGATTGTAGGGGCTGGCGAATATGAAATCTGAGGAATAAGCCAGAAGACTGGACACTAAAGTAAGAGTTGATGTTTCAGTTTTTAGTACAAATTTCTCATGGAAGAAGGTTAGAAACTTCAGCAGGGTTTCCATGTTGCAGTCTTGAGGAGAATTTCTTCTTTGTTGGAGAAACTGCAGTCTTTTTCTCTTAAGATTATTTACTGATTAGATGAGGCCCACCCCCATTATGAAGAGTAATCTGTTTTGCTCAAAGTCTACTGATTTAACTGTTAATCACTTCTAAAGAATACCTTGACAGCAATTGTTTGACAAAACAACTGGTAGCATGACCTAGCCAAACTGACACATAAAATCAATCATCACAGATAGGACTGGGGATTTTAGTTTAATAACGATGACAACACAGATTGGGGCAAAGTGGACAGTGCATCAGAGAGACATAAAGAGATGCATCCATCTCAGGGTACTGCCTAGAGAGTACAAGCAGATATTATCTGAGAATAGAAGTGGTTAGATGTTTAGTTTGGATGAGTCTATCATCAGTAAGCCTAATGGAGCTCTCATGGGTGGAGTTAGTCTTTCACACTGAATCCCTTCTTGACATCTAGTTGGCTCAGCAGGTATGTCTCAGTAGATTCACCACAGACAGCAAGTTCACTTTTGCTTTCAGAGCAAATACCATCCCCAGAGGGAGAAATATAAGAGAGACAGGACATTCTCTGAACTATTAGACTTTCTCTTACTTTGGGGATAAATGGGTGGAAGGATGGGATGTGATAAGGAGAGAAGAATTTAACATCACAGAAAATCATGAAGTGACTGTTGCTTTAATAGAAAACTTTATTAAGAAAGTTTTATTTTTAAAGAACAGCTTGAAATTACATTAATGGAGCTTTTTCCCCCTCAAAGGCAAGTAGGTAGAGGGTAATAGAGCTTAGCTAAGAGGAAATGTAAAATAAATGCATATTTATCCACTACTAATAAGATTTTCCACTAAAATTATGTTAATTGGATAGGAGGTCCTGCAAAATATTAGCTATATGATACAACAACTCTCTATATAATGTCAGGGCTGCTCTCTCTATTGTACAGATGAGGGACCTGATTTAGAGGAATTATGTGATATAACCAAAGTAACACCAACTACTTACTATGGGGCAGATTTGGAAATTTTACTCAAAAGCATTTGGGATTGAAATTGTTTCTTTTTTCCCAACCTTTGTTGCATGTTGCATTTCCCTAAAACCCACTTTAACATAGATTTACCAGATTAATAAAATCCTTATAAATGCAATTCAGGTTGAGTCAGCATGATGTCATTGGAAATCAGTTACTGTGTCTATCCATACATTTTATCCTTAGGCTTGGCTAATTCTTTTTTTTTTTTTTTTTCATTTTTAAAAAGATTTTATTTATTTATTTTTGGAGGAGAAGGGAGGGAGAAAGAAAGGAAGAGAAACATCAATGTATGGTTTCCTCTTGTGTGCCCCCTGCTGGGGACCTGGCCTGCAACCCAGGCATGTGCCTTGACTGGGAATTGAATTGGCAACTCTTTGGTTTGCAGGTCAGCACTTAATCCACTGAGCCATACCAGCCAGGGCTGACAAATTCCCTTTTGAAGCATTAGGAAACAATTGGATTTGGCCACTATTCAACTGAAATGGTAAATTTCTTTTCTTCTGCGGAGATAGACAGGTCATATTTTGATTATCAAGAGTTGATAGTGTTTGTGTATTTGTGTATGCTCAGAGCAATCCTTTAATCATCTGAGTAGAACTCTGCAGGGAAAGATTTTCACAGAATGCCCAGTCTCACCCAGTCCTTTTGCTAACGATCCTTTTACACCTTATCTTGTAAAAGGTTTTATCTTTCTGTCCTCCATCTCTTCTGATAAACTAACTTTGATTAACGCTGTTCCTCAGGCTTCCTTTTTTTTTTTTTTTTTGTTATATAAAAAGAACTCATCACATTTACTTTAGTTTCCCAGGTAGGGAAAATTTGTAGTGTGCCTATATAATTGCTCTGTCCTGAAGCTAACAATAAACCCTTTGAAAAGTATTGGGTTTTTTGTTTCTCTGTCAAGTCCTTGATGTTTATACTCAGTTGTCCAGTAGACTTTTATTCCAAAAGAGACTGAGTTTTCCCAGAAAAAGAAAAAAAAAATCTCAAGACTACAACATTGAAAACCTGCTGGAGTTTCCAGCCTTTTTCCATGAAGAATTTGGGCTAAAACTAAAACATCAGTTCTTACTTGAGTCTTCGGCCTGCTGGCCTGGCTCTAGGGAGTGCATACTTGTCAGTCTCTACCATCATGTAAGCCAAATGAGATTAAAAAAGGACATTTCTAATTATATGTCTTATTCCTTAATAGAATTGTAGGTTAATAAAAATGTACATTAGTTATTTAGTACATTTTGCTCAGGATCCTTAGCTTCATTATTTTGAATTTCCTTGAAACAGAGTAGGTATGCTTATTAATAATTTTTATTCAATGAGTATATCACATTCACTAAACTATATTTCATATAAATCTTCTAAATTAAAATGCTGAATATATTATTCTTTTGATAATCATTATCAGTAGAAGTATGTCTTTCTGGGAAACTCTAATATTCCACTTTTATGACTGGACAGAAGAATGTTTTAGTAATTTTAGCAAAGAAAAACTGTGAATCTTCTTGTTCACTTGAAGGCATCTCAAATATGAAAGTGAAAAACCAGGATCCAGCCATCTGAAAATGTGTCAGTGCTGTGTCTGGTCGCTCTCCCAACAAGCAGTCCCTCCTGACCCATCCCAAGCCCACTCCCCCTGGTGAGGGTCTGTGGGATTTGCCTGAAGCTCCAGCTCCAGGGACAGGCCCTTACAAAGCCCATCTCTCCAGGCTACAGTAGTTAGTTCCTAAGTTGGCTTAAATCTAAGGCTTTTTTTTCCCCCCGGGAAAACCAGCATCTCATCATCTCCAGCCATTATCTAAATTCCTTCTTGGCTCTCCACAGTTTTTTGAAGAATGTTCAAACACTTTCCCTCAGCATACAAGGCTTTTTGTAAGTCACCCTGTACATTTATCTAGATTCGTCGATTGCCTCCCTTCTCCCCACACCCTTTCTCTGACACATACACACACACACACACACACACACACACACACACACACTCAAATTCTCTTTCAAGATTTCTTTTCACTAAAACTTTTTAAAATGAAACTTTTGCAAGCTTGATGGCTTTGCCCCCTGGAATTCATTGCCTAGAACTCCTGTGTCCTAATAGCCTCTTTCCCTACATGCTAAGGTTTTGTCTTTCTAGACTTGGTCAAGTATCTTCTCCTTTGAGAATATTTCCTGACAGATACAGTCAGGGTTTGGGGTGATCGTATATGCTCCCATGCTTAAGCTTTATAGTGTATCCTAATATTCATCATATCGCATTGCAGTTGTTGGTTTATTATCTGTCCCTAGAGAGCACTATAATCCAGAGAGCATGGACTGTGTCTCAGTCACCAGAATAGAGTACTTTGGAGTGCAACGTACTTTTATTGCTCAACATCTCCCTGATGTAAAACTATAAGCAAGTTCCTTTACTTTTCTGAGCATTAGCTTTATTTTAAATAGAACTACTAATATCTATTCTCAGGGAGTTTGTTTATATAGGAATACCACATATGGAATTACATAGGAATACCACTTAATATGGTACCTAGCATATATTTTGTTATTCTAAAACATTTAATATATTTTCTCGATAAAAGAATAACTTCTTATTAGTAAAATGAAACAGTCAAAGTTTGCAGGAAACTTAGATTTAATTCCCATTGAGACGGTGGCTTCTTCAACACCATTCTAGCCACTACCATTTAAAAAGATGGTCTCTACATCACCAGTGGCTCTCTGTATATAGGTTGTACACTAACTCTTGTTCTCCAGGTTTGGATCATCAGGAAATTTGAATGTTATGCCAGCTTTATCCCTATCAAAGGTATTCACAATTTTTAGGGAAAATGAAGGATTTAGATTAGGGCAAGAAAGTGACTGCAGCATAATTTTTAGATTTTGTCAAAACTCTTTCTCAAAATCAAACAGAACCACCAAGAATATATACCAATATTTAAAATCCTATAGAGAACATCTTCAGCACATATAGTTGACAGGACTCTGGTGTTCTGATTATTTATAGCTGCTAAGCAAACCACTTCAAAACTTAGTGGCACAAGATAACAACCTTTCATTACATGTCGTGATTTGTGAGTAACAAATTTGAGTAATGCTGAGTTTTCTATATCATAAGCCATCAGCAAAGTCCACTCAGAGGTGCTTAGTTAGTCTGTGGGCTGGTTTGGAGGATCCAATATGCCTTCATTCTTCGCAGGGATGGCTAAAAGTTTGGTTTAGCTGACACTTTTGGTGAAAGACTACGCATGGTCTCTTCAGTGTGGTGACTCAGAGATCCAAGAAAGAATGTTCCAGTAAATACGGCAGAAGCTTCATAGTGTTTTAATATAAGAACCCAGTGCCAGGTGTTACATAAACTTACTCTGTCCTGCTCTGCCAGTTGAAGCTTTCCTGTATTAAAGTGGAGGGTTCATAGCGCCTAATTCCGGATGGACGCAGGTGCAGATAATTTGCAGCCATGTTTTAGAATGAATACAATCTATTTGTGGCCACACATTATTCATATGCGAAAACCACTCACTCCTTTCCGAGATTTCTCCTCCCCACTGCCACCCCAATTCTTGTCCCATTTGTAGAATCAGCTCAGACTTGAGGCCAAGGGTTCCATCACATAGATTAACTCCAGGCACTAATGAGGTTACTAAGATATACTACCTCTAATGGTGAAGACCAATAAAATAAAGGAATAAGTTGTCTGCAAGGACTCCAGCTTTTTACTTAGAAATTTGGCAAGTATAGAGAAAGACTTAAGTATATGTCCTGACTTTTCTATAAAAATTATATGTAAGTCTGGCTAAATAATGTGATTAATTAAAAAATTCTTTACAGAACAATGTCTCTAATTAATGTGCAAGGAATGTGTAGATTAGAAAATCACCATTTTGGCATTAGCCTTGGTTAAGAATGGATAAACCATTTGGTGAAACATTAATGGGAATTTTACAATGAGGGGTCAGACTTTGCCTAGCTGAAGCTCCCAGTTTATCTTAATTTTAGTATGATAGCTAGACATTACATTTTTGTATGATGTAATATGAATTATATAGCAACTCCTTGCTAAAATTTGGTGCTACCAACATACATAAGCTTTTAGAATTTACATTTATAGAAAATACTGGAACTGTGGGACAAGAAAAAATATACCATAAGGAAGCAAAACAGACAAATCCACAATATAATATATTCTAGAGAATAACTGACTCAGTCCCTTTAACAAGTCATTAATGTGCATGCAAAAGGCAGGGAGGGGCACTGCTTTGTACTGATACAGTGGACCCAAACAAATTATAAATATTGTCATTGGTTATTATGTTATTGTTTGCAAGCACATGTTATGTGTTTCTCGCATAGTTATTATTCCTCATACTTACTCTTTGCCTTATTATTTATGGCTTTGTTGTACAAGTTCCCTCATGTGCTTACTGGGAAATTCATATTATCTTGATATATTGGTAATGACCTAATTTATTAGTGATTATCAAACAGCAATTGTGTCAGGCACTGAGCTTGGTGTTAGAGAAAAGTTATTAATATAATCAGAAGCAGGTCTGGCTTTAAAGAATAAACCATTTTCTTCTTTTTGTTTGTTTTACTGCTGGGATCTCTGGGTATCCTGCGCAAATGTGTAGTTCAAAACTCATCCAGGGAGATGGCAGGACTGGGAAGAAAGGGACATTGTATTCAGGTTTTTTTGCTTCAGCTCTTCTGAGTTTCCTTATTTTTAGAATAGATTTCTTTTATATTCTAGTCATCTGCTCTGATGGCCCGAGCTTCATCATCAAGCACTTCAAACTGTAAGACAGTAATTTTCTGCTGTTGCAACTGGGGGTATTGGTGGGTTCTCCAAGGCTTAAAATTCATAAACCCATAATTCTTACTTAATGAAACAGGTGACTTTCAGGTATAAAGTCTCTTCAAGTTTCTCCGCACTATGGTCAGTTTCTATTGCTTTCAAATTACCGTTTTGAATATTGTTTGTTTTATAATATTATCTTATTATTAAACTGCCAGACCTCTTTATGCCATTATTGAAAATCCTGCCTTTAAAAACATTCTGAGCCACTTATTTTTTTAATCTCTCATTTTTAATGATTTTTTATTTACTGTTATAGAGAGAGGGGAAGGGAGGAGGAAAGAGAAGGACTGAAACATCAATGTGTGGTTGCCTCTTGTGCACCTCATAGCAAGCGTTAGAGATGCTTAGGCTGCTTCTAACACTTGGCTATTATAAATTGTGCTGCTATGAACGTTGGAATGCATAGGTTCTTTTGAATTGGTGTTTGAGGATTCTTAGGGTATAATCCCAGCAGTGGAATTGCTGGGTCAAAAGGCAGTTCCATTTGTAGATTTTTAAGGAAACTCCATACTGTTTTCCACAGTGGCTGTACCAGTCTGCATTACCACCAACAGCATACTAGGATTCCCTTTTCTGCACAACCTCACCAGCACTTGTTTGTTGATTTGCTTATGATAGCCACTCTGACAAGTGTGAAGTGATATCTCATTGTGGCTTTAATGTGCATCTCTGATGGCTAGTGATGCTGAGCATCCTTTCACATGTCTCTGGACCCTCTGTATGTCCCCCTTGGAGAAATGTCTGTTCAGGTCCTTTGCCCATTTTTTAACTAGATTGTTTGTCTTCCTAGTGTGTAGTTATTTGAGTTCTTTATGTATGTTGGAGAATAAACCCTTGTCTGAAGTATCATTGGCAAATATAGTTTCTCATATGGTTGGTTCCCTTTTCATTTTGATGTTTTCTTTAGCCTTGCAGAAGCTTTGTAATTTGAGGTCTTAGATTTTAATCTGAAGAAAGGCGGGGTTGATTAAAGATTTTCACAGTTTACACAGCATTCCAATGCACCCATACATTGATTAAAAATCCTTTTCTAATAGATAGAATTTCTCACCTATTTTTATCATTAATACACATTAATGAAAAAATACTTCTAATGAGCAGATTAAATATACCCTAAAGAAAGAGAAATACTTAAATACTAAAAATTTTTAATTTATCTGGACTAAATAATGACCTTTTGCATATAGCTAAGATAAGTATAAATGCTCTAGGATATTAAAAGTGTAACAAGATTTGGGCATCATAATACCCCAATTATAAAATTATATGTCTGATTATATATCACTCTTTGATCCCTTATCTGCAATCTTTGAAACCAGATGTGTTCAAAATTCTGTAGGTTTTAGATTTTAGAATGGTAATATCATGTTATTTAACACTTCAAAAAAGTGCTTGGAGAAGCTCACCATAATCAAGCACATTAATATTTCTGTTGTGAAATGTATAGATAGTACATTCATGGAATAAATGATAAGTATGTACAAGTTTATTTCAGGACTTATTCAGGATTTGTCACTAAAACCACAGAATTCAGTAGATTCAGATGAATTTTTGCTTTTCTTGTTATAGTTCTAATTAATTTTTTAATGTTTTTATGATTAGACATATTACTCAGATAATCTTAAATATATTCTTGTCATAAAAATTTTATATTGTCATTAGAATCTCTATTAAGAAGATTTTGTATTTAGCCCTGGCCAAGTGGCTCAGTTGATTGATGTGTCATCCTATACACCAAAAGACTGTGGGTTTGATTCTGAGTTAGGGCACATATCTAGGTTGTGGATTCAATCCCTGGTTGGGGTGCTTACTGGAAGCAACCAACTGATATTTGTCTCTCCCATCAATGTTTCTTTCTCTCTCTTTTTCTCTCTCTTCCTCTCTCTCTAAAATCAATGAACATATCCACTGGTGAGGATTAAAAAAAGATTTTGTATTTAGATTTCATCATTTTTAAATTTAATTGCATTTTGTTTAGATGAGAGGTCAACATTACATAGCAATAAATCATTGCCTTGTTGAGGTCCTGCTTTAATGAATGAATAAGGGTGATTGATTCATGATTTACACATCAAAACAGCAGGTAAGCATAGTTCATCACAGGCATGCACCACGTACTGGTATAGAAGATTTGTTTTACAAAAAGGTCTATGCTGTTGATGTATTTGGAAAGGGTTTGCCTCTTGAATGTCTTTCAGTGTGGTCATTCTGCACTTTTGCTAGTTGTGTCCATTTCTGCATGCACAATGCAAAGGTCAACTTTCCTTTATTTTCTTACTTGACTCTAAACAACAAATTAAGTTTTTAAGTGTCATTTGACAGTGCCTGTTAACTAACAGTCATTTCCTCATTTTCATAAACTTTTGCTAGGAAATGATGTTTTAACTTTCCCTTCTTTATTCTACTTGCTATTTCAGCAAATTTCTCAGTGCCCTTGGACTTGATTCTCATTCATCTTTATTCTCTGTATGATTCATCTCCATTATTTGAAGTGGGTAGAGGCCTTATACATAAAAGAAATACACAACCTACAGAATGGCAATAAATATTTGCAAATCATATGTCTGATGAGGAGTTAATATCTAAACTATATAAAAAACCTATGCAACTCAATAGCAACAAAACAAAACAATCTGATTTAAAAATGTGCAGAGGAACTGAATAGTCATGTTATTACTAAAGAAGACACAGAAATGGCCAACAGATAATGTAAAGCAACACACCATCACTAATCATTAGGGAAACACAAATCAAAACCACAGTGAGATATCTAACAATGAGAGTTGTTAGAATGGCTGTCATCAAAACACAAGAGACAAGTTGGTGAGGACGTGGAGTAAAAGGAATGATTGTGTGCTGTTGGTGGGATGTAAGTTGGTGCAGCCACTATGGAAAACAGTATGGAAACCCCTCAAAGTTACAAAGAACTGTAACATGATCCAGAAATTCCACTTTTGTGTATGTATCCAAAGGACATGAAGTGAGGATCTGGGAAAATATCTGCACCTCCATTTTCACTGCAGCATAATTTACAAAAGCCAATATATGGAAATAGCCTAAAATGGATCAATGGATTAAGAAGATATGAGATTCTATACACAATGGAATATAATTCATCTATGAGAAAGAAGAAAATTCTGCCATTTGTGATATACGGATGTACTTTGAAGGTATTGTGCTAAATGAAACAGCCAGAGAGAAAAAGATAAATATTGTATAGTGTTACTTACATGTGGATGTAAAAAAAAAAAAAAAAAAAAAAAAAAAAAAAAAAAAAAAAAAAAAAAAAAAAAAAAAAAAAAAAAAAAAAAAAAAAAAAAAAATCAAACGTAGAAACAGAAACCAGAAAAGTCATTTCTAGGGGCCAGGGGTGGGAGAGGTTGGAAACAATTCCAAACTTTTAGTTTTAAGATAGATGCTGTAGATGAGGATCTAATGTAAAATGTGATGACTATAGTTTATAACATTGTACATTGTATTACATAATTAAAATGTACTAATAGAGTAGAACTTGAATGCTCTCACCAAAAATAACAAATAATACATAACTAACTAACGAACTAACTAGGTAGATGTGTTAATTAACTAGATGTTGGAATCCTTTCCCAATGTACACATCTATTAAATCATTGTGGTGCACACTTTAAATATCTTATGACTTTATCAATTAGACATCAGTAAAGCTAAAAATAAAGTGGATATAATAAACAAAAAAGTTTATTGTAAAAATTATGTTCACTTAAATTTATAAACTTCTTTAATCAGTTTTCTTTTATTCACTAAGGGTGGGTTGTAATTAGTTACTAATGGCATCACTAATGTATCTCTAATTATCTTAACTAGTTAACAAAGACTATGCATGTTTTCATGAAATTAAAATGTCACTCTGATGGATTGACTTTAAAACCAGCGCTGAGTCTCATATCTGTCTCCCCAGAGCTTAAATGCCTGTCTTAGAGGATCCAGGCACTTGGGGCTCATCTCATTCACTGATATTTCAGTCATGGTTCTTTTTCCTATTACCTAATAAAAGTCTGTCTTTTGGATGGAATATGCATGTTTTCTACTCATTTTACATAAAATTCACTGATGTTCTACAGCTTTAATTTAGAAGAGAAAAATTTAGCTACAAAGGTAATCCAATCTTTTCCCATAAAAGCATGCATAGCTGAGAGGATTCTTCTTAGAGCTCTGATAATTATTTTCCATAGTAGGAAAATGGACAAGGGTGTGTGCATAGAGTTGTGGATCAGCTAGATTCAATGCCCCAATTTGCCTCGTTGGAATTGCCTATATGCTTGATAATGTTTTGTAGCAATAATGTTAAAATATAAATTACAAAGGCTAACAATCTGATTTGCATTGAAATATATAGAAAGCATGTGTCAGATTGTAATTGATTTATTAGTGAAGAAACCAACAGGGTGGTAAAGCAGATTCAGAAGAAAATTTGCCATACACATTATGTATCATCACCACACATTATGTATCATCACCACAATAAACAATGCTGGAATCAGATTGCTAGGTAAGATACAAAACTGTTTAATGTCCTGAAGGGCAATAAAATTATAACTGTTATTATTTTTTCTAAGCAGGTGAAAATTATTTGCATTTCCAGCTTCCAAAATAATTTATAACTAATTAAATTTCCACAAGTTTAATATTATGCTGGCCTGATTCATAGTAATCAATTAAGTCAGCCAATGGTACATTAGATGATTAGGTAACACTTGATTGGGCACAGACCTGTAATATTCAAAGCACATACATTTTAGCCCTATTTTCAATTGTTAGAATGTATTGTATTAACAATTATGGTTTTCTATAAATGGTAACCATCTTTTTAACCCTTCTAAATGTTTTAGAAGCAGAACCATATTCTACAGAGAACCAAGAAAACCCGTGTATCTGTAGTACAGCTTTGGACTGATACATGTAATTGTCTCATAGGGTCTTTCAAACAACCTTTAAAAATATTGACAGATTCCTACACTTTGGACTTACTTATTTTACATTAGCTAGAGTTATAGATAATTGCTTAAGATTTGGTTTAACTTTGCATTTTAAAATCTGAATAGTTGAGGATGCTGGAGTATTCTGCTGGGGCTTAGATTAAAATATTGGACATGGTGACATTCCAGAAACACTCTATCCAAAAATGGATTGTATTCTGGGATTCACACCAGAAAGAAAGACTATCTAGGTTGACAACAATACAGGCAAAGAAAAGCTGGTGTTATACTTCTACCACAGGTATCTGTGTTTCTAGCTAATTCTTCAACTTGAGGGAAGATGATACAATGGGTAAGTGAATAGTGCATGCATTAGAATTATATTCAGGAGTTTTCAGAGTTTTAAAAATATGTACAAGTAAATGTGCCATAGCTTTTTTATGCACTCATCTATACACATTAAAATATACAAATGATATATTATAAAATTATACACCTGAAACCTATACAATTTCATTAACCAGTGGTACCCTAATAAAGTCAATAAAAATTTAAAAATTAAAATATGTACAATTAATTATGGGTTATATATATTTCTAAAAAGAGGGAAAATTATGACAAAATCATTGTGGTGGTGAAGAGAGTATTTGTTCAAGGAATAATATCAAGCAAATTATCTAAAATATGTGATATGGCCCTGGCTGGTGTGTCTCAGTTCATTGGAGGGTCATCTGGTAACACAAAGATCGTAGGTTTGATCCCCAGTCAGCCTACATACCTAGGTTGTAGGTTTGATCACCGGTTTGAGCATGTATGGGAGGCAACCAGTCTATGCTTCTCTCTTGCATCGGTTTCTCTCTCTCTTCCTCTCTCCTTTCCACTCTTCCTAAAAAGTAATAAAATAAAATAAGTGATATATACATATAAGAGGTAGAAGATAAGACCAAAAAAATAGATGGGACCACAGTTTGTTTTGAAATACCTGTCATGGCCTTTCTAAAACTGGCAAGAAACTGGGAGCAGGTGAAATATTTTGATCAAGAAAGTAATATATACATAATGGAATACTACAGAGCAGAAATAAAGAAGGAACTCCTACCCTTCTCGACAGTGTTCTGAGGATTATGCTAAGTGAAATAAACCAGGTGGTGAAAGACAAATACCATATGATCTCACTTATAAGTGGAACCTAATCAACAAAACAAACAAGCAAGCAAAATAGAACCAGAGACATCGAAAGAAAGAACAAAGTGGCAGTAATCAGAGGGGAGAGGGATAACAAGGGAAAGAAGGGGAACAGTCTTCAAGGAGCGTGTACAAAAGACCCATGGATAAAGCCAAAAGGGGGCAGGATTGAGAGGTGGGGGTGGGTCGGGCGGGGGAGAGTCGTGGGGAGAAAATGGAATGGAAACAACTGTACTTGAACAACAATAAAAAAACAATAAAATAAACATGTTTTTCAATACTCAACATTATTAACAAAAAGAAAGTTAATATATACATAAAATTTTTCTTCTATTTTTATTAAACTAAAAATTAAACTGGCATTTATCAGAAGTTGGTTTAAAGAGTCTGCAGACTGGAAGTAAGGAAAAAAAATAGCAGAAGGCTGCAGTCATAGAAACAAGATCAAAGGAGAGCCTCAAACCAGATAGTGGCAAAGAATGGGGAATAGCAATGCTCCTGAGAGCAAGGGGTAATTAATTAACAATAGTTTTAGGTAGGAGTCCCTGTTAGACATGTTAAATTAGAGATAATGATTTCCAGTAGAAAGAGATCATAGAGATAAACCAGTTCAAATGCTTCATAGTGCAGATGAAAAAACTGAAACTGAGTTTAGGTTTGGAGGTCCAATTACAGATAAATATGTGTAAGATATTGGCAGATAGAGACAGTTAAAGCTCTGGACATGATAAAATCATAGAGAGGAATCGTGCAGATAGAGAGTAAAAGTAGAATGAAGGCAGATCTTTTGCAAATATCTACATTTTTTCAGGCAAAAGAATAGGAAACCAGAGAAGAAAGTGTGCAAAGAGTGTTCAGTTGTAAGATAAGAAAAAAATTGGCATTGTGACTTATGAATGTTGAGTATTAATAACTGTTTATCATTGAGTTTTGTCATATGTCAAAGTCTGAGTAAATGTCATTGATTTTAATTCATTAACTCATTCAGTTCTTTATCACTCAAAAAGTATTTATTGGATTATTTGTCAAATGGTTCTGCCTTTTGACCCAGAAATTTTACTGCTAGGATTATATCCTAAGAAACCTGAAACACCAATCCAAAAGAACCTATGCACCCCAATGTTCATAGCAGCACAATTCACAATAGCCAAGTGCTAGAAACAACCTAAGTTTCCATCAGTAAATGAGTGGATCAAAAAACTGTGGTACATTTACAGAATGGAATTCTATGCATCAGAAAGGAAGAAGGAGCTCCTACCCTTTGCGACAGCATGGATTGAACTGGAAAGCATTATGCTAAGTGAAATAAGCCAGGCAGTGAAAGACAAATACCATATGATCTCACCTTTAACAGGAATCTAATCAACAAAACAAACAAATAAGCAAAATATAACCAAAGACACTGAAATTGAGAACAGGCTGACACTGACCAGAGGGGAGGGGGGAAGGAATTTCAGGGGAAAAGGGGAAGGGTTTGCAGGAACAAGTATAAAGGACACATGGACAATAACAAGGGCGGGTGGAGACGGGAGGCAGGTGGGGAGGGCTGCGGGGATGGGCTGGGATGGAGGTAAAGGGCAGAAAACTGTATTTGAACAACAATTAAAAAATAAAAACTAAAAGAGAAAGAAAAAGGAAAAAAAGCCAATGTAAAAGCCATTAAAAAATTCTCTGAAGTAATAAAAAGTGTTTTCTAATAAGGTATACAGAAAAATTTGTTCCTCATTGGAGAAATGAAACTCGTACAATATTAGAATATTTTTATAGGCAAAGGATCTGTAGAAACGATGTTGCCAAAGAAATTTCTCTCAGAAGACAACTCTAAAAATGGTAGGATGAGATGTAATAAATCCTCTGGGCTAGATCACTGCAAAACTAAAAATATTTTAAATGTCAAAGGAAACCATTTAAATAAAACTTTGGAAGAGGATATAAGGAGGATAATGGTAATAAAACAAAGAAATATATGAATAAATGAATAAAAATTTTTAAAAAAATCAACAACTGCTAGCATTTCTCTGCTCATTTGGATTATTGTATATTAAATTTTTCAGAAATAAATCATACATTCACCTATGAAGCTTGGAGTTTGCACAACTATTAAATAAAATTACAGCTATTTTATGTATTTTTTATTTTTCTGATCTTATAAGCTGTAATAAATTTCTCATTTAAATGTATTTTATTGATTATGCTATTACAGTTGTTCCATTTCCCCCACTTTATTCCCCTGTGCCCTGCACACCTCCTCCCACCTGCATCCCCCTGCCTTAGTTCATGTCCATGGGTCATACATATAAGTTCTTTGGCTTCTCCATTTCCCATACTATTCTTAACCTCCCCCTGTCTATTTTGTACCTACCAGTTATACTTCTTCTTCTTCTCTGTACCTTTTCCCTTATTCTCACCCCCTCCCCTTCCCTGCTGATAACCTTCCATGTGATCTCCATTTCTGTGATTTTGTTTTTGTTTTTTTTTTGTTACGTTCAGTTGTTGATAGTTACGTACTTTTTATTTTGCTAAACTAACTGAAGAAGCTACAATGCACTAGCCCATACTACTGTGACTATAATGTGTCTTATTTGACTACAATTTCCTGAGAGTAGCTTTTTGAAAATACTAAATTAATTGAAGAATCTTATATACTCACACCTCTTGATTCCTAAAATTAAAAAGAGGGAAGTTACTCCTAAATTGCATGGAGTTGAACAAAGCAAAAATTCATTATTAGGGCAGTGAGAATGGTAATGTTTTGCCTAGTAAACTTAAGTAACTGACTATGACTCATACATTTATTGACTCTATAATTTTACATCCTAGAAAATTTTTATTTACATTTCATTACATTGTTGGAAGAATTTCTCAAACAAATAAATGAAAAACAGAAAATAAGAAAAATATTTATTTCATGTCTGTCTTCTCCTGCCTAATTAGTGGGTCAATGAAATGATGACTACTTAGTAACATGTAGAGAGAGCCACAAAGTTAGTCTAAAATCCGGTGCAGGGAGCTGGAGAGCAGAAGGTCACAGGGAGTCTCAATTTTAAAATCCACCCCATGTCATATGAACTGGAGACATTCCAACAACTGTCCAATCTTGCAGGGGTGTCCAACCCCTGGCCCGCAGGCTGCATGTGGCTCAGGATGGCTACGAATGTGGCCCAACACAAAAACATATTACTTAAGGCATTGTGAGATTATTTTTGTGATTATGTGTTGCAATGTATTTAATGTGTGGCCAAGACAACTCTTCTTCTTCCAGTGCAGCCTGGAGACACTAGAAATTTGGACAACACTGTACAGGATTTATAAATTTTAGAACCAAATTTATAAGGAAATGATTATTTGGAGGCCCCAAGGAAAGGGAGCACATAAGGATATGTTTAGTAATAAAGTGTGAAGAATAATAA
This sequence comes from Anoura caudifer, assembly GCA_004027475.1. NCBI lineage: Eukaryota > Metazoa > Chordata > Mammalia > Chiroptera > Phyllostomidae > Anoura > Anoura caudifer. The sequence continues at coordinate 329,503 of PVKU01001103.1, forward strand.
TTAAGTTTTTTATAAATATGGGATTAGGTAAATACCTCACCTGAAATCTAAAAATCACCTTAGAGGGATAATCAGGTTGGGGAAGGGGTAGAGAGGAGAAATAGAATGCATGACTGAGTGTACGTAGAGACGGATGGGTGACTGTTTGCTTTATAATTTCCTGACCCTCCAAAACTTTCCATTGATGACTTGGTTACTCCCAACTGCATTGAAGGGAAAAGCAAACATTTCATTTTAACATGTTAAGGCTTAAAAATGCTCAAGAGATCTGACAAGATATTTATCTCTATCAGTAAGAGACTCAACTGAAGTCCTGTTTTTTTTGTGTGTGGTTTTTTTTTTTTTTTTTTTTTGAGGTTGATTTGTGAATGAAATTGACCAGGATCCTGAATATTTGTGGGGCTGGCCCCATCAATGGGAAGATCTAATAGTACACATAGCAGCGGTGACTTATGTGTGACACAATTTCCACCAGCTGCACATTATTGCGTAGCTGAGATTATTACCTTCTTCAGTTTATTACCTACCACTATTACCTACCTGACTCACCATAGCCTGGATTGATATATGGGACATATCTGTGAGGCTAATATTCTTTCAGAAAATTTGCTAAAGAAAAAAATGCACAAGGGGTTTCTATTGTTATAAAATACTGGCATTATGATTCAAAAGTCAAATCTCTAGCCCAGAGAGCTAAATGAAATTATTTTTCAAATACTAAGAATTCATAAAAATCCATGTTTATCATTATATAAATGATGGAGTTACTCAGCCCATTTCATTAGATACCATGCAGCCACGGACTATTAAATTTAAATTTTGGAACTGTGGATGACTTTCTGAGATTGTATGACTGTTCGTAATCTTAAATACCCTCTCTTTGAAAAAGTAGTTTCAAATTACTTATTTGTAGCTGGTGGTTAAGGTATTGGTCCCCCCTTAAAGGTTGTTGCTGTTTCTTTTCAGGCATTAAAATGATGAGTCAAAGAATAATTTTCAAAAGTTAAAATGTAAACATGACTATCATGGAAGTATTCATAAATAAAGTTAGCAGAACTGTATAGCTGGTACAAAGGATATTTCAGGAACTGTGTATGTGCAGACATCTAAAAAGGAAAAAATATTAAAATAATATTATTATTCTGTAAGACATTCTAACTCCTATATTTTATAGGTTAATATCACATATACCAATAACACCATAACCCAAGGAGTTTTCATTTCTATTCAGAGATAACATTTGCATCTGAGAAAAATCTACTATTCAATGACTAACTGGATACATCTAGGACTCTAATCAGTGGTAAACTGCAAGACACACAAAATCATATTTCCTTAGAAATGAAATTATCCTTGGTTGAATTTTAAAGTACTTTATGTTCGTGTTGTCTTTACTTTATTTAAAGTTTTGGTTGCTTAAAAATGTTTTGATGTATAAGAAAGTGAAAATAAATAAAAAAAAAAGAATCAACCAAGTGCTATTGTACATATACATTACTTCTGTGGAGTATCTGCTGGCCAAGGATGTGTTAGGGTGTGAAGTGTGAGCTCATTGCTACTGGCCAAAGAATCTCAACTTTGCTTAAGGTTGTTAGGTTGGCAGTATCCAACACACAATGGGAAATTTCAAGTTGACTGCCCCGTTTATGTGGAGATCATACATAATATTATGAACTTGAATGAAAATCTGTAAATCACAAAATTAACAGAATCATTGAAAAATAACTCACATGCAAATTTATCTTTAATACTAACATGTAATGCTTTTTTCCCCAAATAACTTATTGTTTGTGAACTTACATCAACATAGTTAGGGTAACTACAACTGTTTTCATAGTGTATTAATTTAGAAGGAACATTCCAGTATACTTCATTGCCTATAAATCAAATTTATATTCTATCTTGAATGAGAAGACTAACAATAAAATAAGATAGATGTATAAAGTAAATAGCATGTTGGATGGTGATGAAGGAAGGATGAAATAAAGAAGGCAAGTATGTATAAGAATGCCTCTGACTCCACTTTTGGTATTTGACTGATGATAGATTTCAAGCCCCATCGCAACCCTTTCCTCCTTTGCCACACATCCTTGCAAAAACTGATGTGAAAACCTGGGTGTTGCTTTGGCTCCAGCAGGAAGTTAAAGCCATGGGAGTCCCTGGCATTGCCCGTGTGCAAGAATGCTCACGGAGCCTCACCCACTAACTGCCTGAATGAAACCCCTAGCCAGCCTCCTTTTCCTGCACTCTTATCCCATTTTGACCTGCCTGGCGCACTAGCCTTGCTCTCGCCAGTTAACCTCCTTTCTGTGTGTGGCGTTATCAGTCTTAGCATCAGAAAAAAGTGTGTATGTGTCTAGGAGACCTAGACTCAAGGACGTCTGATCACACAAGGGGCAGGGAGTATTGTTATTGAGAGAAGGGCTACAGAAGACCTCACTGAAAATAAGCCATTTTAATGAAAACCCAAAGGAAGTAGGAGCATGAATCATGTGGATATTTTGGAGACTGTGCCCCCCAAAAAGAGAATAGATTGTGCAAATTCCTGGAGGCAAGGATATGCTGTGAATTTAAGAAACAGCAAGAAGGCCAATGAGGCAAGAGTTGGGAGAGTAGGAGTGGATATGACCAGAACAGTAATTGTTGAAAGAGCAGATCAGGTAAGACTTGATGAGCTGTCTTTAGGATACTTTGGCTTTTTCTATGAGTAAGATGCAAAGATCCTAGACAAACTTTCAGTAAACTTATGGTTATATAGAATGGGAATATTTGAACTTTACATGTATCAAAATCAGTCTGTTGCTGTTTTCAGAATGGACAAAGGTTATGTGTACAGATGATATGAAACACTTGGGAGGCACAAAATGGTAACAAGGTCAGACCTGTGTAGTAAGTGGTAAGAGGGGGTCAGATTCTCTCCTGAAGGTGAACCAACAGAATGTCCTCAGTTTGGGTGCAGAGTGAGAACAAGACTATAAAGTCTGTGGCCTACACAGATGGACACATGGGTTGGGCATCATACATCTCATAGAAGGGAAGAGTAATGAGGTCAAACACAACAACAGATGAAAATGATATTTGTTATTTCATAGAGGTAAACTTTAGGGACAGTGATCAATGTGACCAAGCAATGAGGGAGGTATTGTGATGTGTGCACAAAGAAAAGAAAACATTTCAGGTTTGATTTTTTACGCTAAGAGAGAGGAATATGGAAAAGAGGAAGCCCCTCCAGGTTCAGAAAGGGGACCTGCAATTCCAGGCATTACAATAACTGTCTACGGCAGGGGTTTCAAACTCATTCTCACTAGGAGCCACATCAGCTTGGCAGTTGCCTTGAAAGGGCCGAATGTAGAGCTCCTTGGCCCTAGTTAAGGAGTAGTTACACTTATACAGTCCTAAAATTACATTTGGCCCTTTGAAGGCAACCAGGAGCCTGATGTGGCCCCTGGTGAGAACAAGTTGGACAGCCCTGCTCTATGGCCTGAACTCCCAGGGACAGTCATTTCATCCATTCCTGGCCTTAAAAGAAGTTTGTATATTAAACAATACATCTGGTTCCTTCCCTTTAATTCACCAGTTCATAAAGTAAAACAAAGATTTCTGGTGACCAGCCAACTTTCAGTAAACATTCTTTTCAGGTGAGCTGTTGATTAAGTTAATTTGTAGTAAGGCTTGAAGGACATTTTAAATATCTGAATTATTTGGAATGAAATACCAGAGATATACTCACCCTAATGTAATGCAAGATATGCGACAATTCAATTAAAAAATTAGTTACTCTGAGTATGGAATTTCTGAGCTGGAATTTGACTTATCAACAGTGTGCTCTGGCATCTTGGAGGCACGGCTTGTGTTCAACATAGAACAAATCAAAACCTACGGGGATTGTTACCATATCTCTAACTATTGAATGGAAGGGCTATAAATGTGGTTTCTGTTATTTAAAATCTCCATGTTAGATCTGGTCATCAGACTATGATTCCCTAGATTATATAGGTGCTCAGGAGATTTTGAATCACTTCCTAATCCAGACTGCAGATTCCTCTGCCTGTTGTTTTCAATTAGTCACTGGATTTATCTAGATTCTAAGTATTTAAAAAATGTTTGTTAATGTCCATATTAGTTTCTTGATCACTGTTATCTATTTCTGGTGATGAAAATGTTCTGGAATTGGATAGTGTGTATGATTGTACACTCTGAGTATACTGAAAAACTGAATCAGACAGTCTGAAGGATGAATTTTTGATATGTGAATTATATATAAAAGAGAGTTATGTATATTAAAAAATCTTATTCATACCAACCCTGGCATGCTGCTGATAGCCTCTTGAGGAAATGTGCTGATGGTATGGGGGATGTCTCAGGCTTTCTCAAAAGCCGTGAACATGTGGGAATTATCAGACAGTCCTGAATGATGACTCTCATCATGTTAAGCATTAATGCTGGCTGCTCACTTTCTTCTCTACTCTTAGGGTCATAAATAGCTAATAGGTATCCTATATCATCCTAATAGGAGAGTGGTACCATGATTTACTAGTTTTGATTTCATGGTAGAATAATAAGTACTCAACTTAAAGAGCTGTCCAAAATGATATATGTTTACACCATAATGTCCCCATAAATGTGGTAACACTATTTTGCCATTAAGCTGAAAACAGAATAAAGAAGGTTTTAGTTATTTACTTAAGGTCACATAACAACTTGGTAGTGGAAGATTCATGGATCTTAGTACCATCTTTTTCATGTACATCCGTGAACATTTTGTTAAAAAGAAATCTAGCCAATTATCAAGATATTTCGATGCAGTTATTTATAGACTGGAGTTTGCAAGCTGCTGGCCCATTGGCCAGACATACGTTTGTTTTCATTTATGTCTTACAAAACTATAAACATTGGTAAGCAAAATATTAGGTTCTTAATTCAAGCTAATTATACCCGTTGTCTATTATCTGCCCATTGCAATGCATTTGTTGATTCCTGAGTTGCACCAGCTTAAGGACTCCTGTTTGCTTTGGTCGTCTTAAATCTGAATGATCTCTGAGGCCTGCTTATGACACCAACTCAAATGACAATAACAGCCCATGCCAGCATTTGCCTACACAGTCTTCTTACTTAAGATAACCAGAATGATTGATTATCAGGGCTCATTTAAGTTCTCAGAAGGCTAGCTTTGCTTTATTGTAAGTTGGGGAAGCTTTTGAGATATTCATTATGGTTTACCAAATATTCTGATCATCCCTGCAATTCCCCCTCCTTGTGGGAAAGTTTATGCTATCGTTCTCTAGAAATCACAACTGACCATGTGAACAACTTGCTTTGTCACTTTTCGGCAGAAATTTCACCATCCTGAAGATGGCCTGTCATTTCTCTCTTCTTTCTCCTTCTACCATGGGTCATTTCCAAGATACTGAGAATGTTTCCTGACAATTTTGAACAAGTCCCTTCTCTCCTACCATCAAGCCCCTGGCCTGTTTGATTTCTGTTGTGTAAGAGAGTATCTCTGAGTTATTTAGCTGTAAGCTCATTCTTCTTGCCCTTGATGCCTGAATCCCAGCTTCACCTTTGAATTTTTCAAAGAGAAGGAGAGAAGATGTGAACAGTCCTTGGAATGTAAAGGAGAAGACATGTCTAGGAGTTGGAAGGGCAACTGGGTCACTAAACTTTTGCCGACACTTGAGCCCCATCTTTAACCCTTCCTAATGGTTAATGGGAGTTAAAACTCATCCCTGAGGCATCTCAAAATCTGTTCCATCAGCTGCCCCTCATGACCACTTGCTTCTGATAGCTCCTGAACAATGTCTGTGTGTACATATAAATGTCAATCCTGTTGCTATTGTTGACTATTAATTTTCCTATAGGCTCATATTTTTTGCTCTTATTAAGGCAGCCATTGTGCCAAGCTCTGACATATGAATGGAGATACTTCCTCTCCCCATCTACCCAAATTCTCCTACCCCCATCCCTGACAGGGTGCTCTATCCTTTCCTGTTCCTTTCCTTTTCTCACCTTCTTCTGAAGACCCTGCAGAGAGTTAAAACGCTTTCCCAGATGCCAGCCAGATACACCTTTTTACCTTTTTTGTGCTCATTTGATGTTTCTTTTCACTTTCTCTCACATTGGAGGGTTCAATCTTTCTGTAACAGGATTAGCAATTCTAGGAGCTAGCTAAGTCATCTCTACTTGATGCTGGAGGTTGAAGTCCCACGGCAGGCGGTCAGGCAGGAAAGATGGAGGTAAAATGGAGAGAGGAAGCACGAGCTGATATCCACAAGCACAAACTGGAGTCCACGAGAGGAGATTGAAACTTTCATCAGTTCTTTTTGCCTCTGACCTGGGTGGAAGGGAAACCCTGTAAAAGCTGGATTCCTTGTCATAAAGCTAAACATACACCCTTGGGCCAGGAAGCAGAGAAGCCAAAGTAGGACCCAGGGGCCAATGGAGTGGTTGCAGCTCTTGCTGTGCCTCACGGCAGTGCTGTGGGTCAGCAGGTCAGCAGCAACGGAGGTGACCTGAAATGGTCATTCCTTCACTTCCACACTCCAGTTCTGCACAAACATCTTTCTTATGGAGCACTTTAAAAGGGACTTACGGGCGTGGGTGAAAGAAGGTCTACAGTTGTTCATATGGGAAAAGACATTCAGGTTATGTTTATTATAATAGTTTTATTAACTCAAATACCACAATGAAACTGTAAACCTAATTTTGCCCACCCTTGCATAGGCTCAATCAGAGATCGATCCTAAGACATCCAACTTTAAAAATTTGCCTTAGACAACTCTGAGGCTTTGAGTCTGGGTAAGTGGGGAAATGGCAGAAGTTACCCACAAAAAAGAGGTAAAACAAGAAAAAAGTTCTGTTTTAGAGACTGGTTGACTAGGATCTAGTATATTGCATTCTAGTTGCCATTAGCCTTAGGTAGCTCTCATGTATAAAATTTACTGAACTCTAATCCAGAAGTGTTTAAAATATTATACCTTTGTAATGCCTCTCTGAGATAGATACTGTTTCTCTCAATTTTATGGGTAAGAAAACACACCATCAGGATTAATAAGCTTGTTCTGCTCAAGGTCACAGTGGATAACTGAGAGAGCTGGGATTTGAAAACAAGCAAACCTACTCAGGAACCCACGAGTTTTACCATCATGCAGCACTGCCTCATGTATGCCGTATGCAGCTGGAATTTCTACCTGATCTGTTGCCATGGAAATCAAACAGGCTTGATTTTAACAAACTTCTCTAGCAAATATTAGAGCTGAAAAATACCAAACATAAAGGTGAAGGTGAATGCTTCGTGTCAAATATAATGGTATCACTGGAAATATTATTTTTGTCATTCTTTGAGATGTGTTTGTTTTCTAAGAGGAAGAGTATTTCACTGAAAAATAAAAGAAAAAATGCTGACAGTTAACAGAAAGACATGAGGAAAAGCTGAGAAAAACAAAGTAAAAATATGTATCTCAAAATTTGCCTGGAAATTTCCTCTTAAAAATTTTCTTTTAAAACAAAGAAGATTATTTTATCCACATTGTTTACATTAATTACAGGAATTGTCATAATTGTATAATTTATGGTCTGGTCTGTATTTTTATATTTCTGTGTACCAACTTACCCCAAGTGTAGCATCTTATTAACACACACACACACATACACACTGATTATTATCAGCATCCTTTCTGGAGGTCAGAGGTTCAAGCTGGTTCAAATGGTCCTTTGTTTCAAGTCTCACAAGACTAGAAACAAAAAGTTAGGCTGAACTTTGACCTGGAGACAATAAGAAAAAAAAAACAAACCCTGCTTCCAAGATCTTTCAGGTTGTTGGCAGAACTGAGTTCCTTGCAATTGTGCGTCTGAGGTCTTCATTTCCTTGTTGCTTGTCTGGCCTGGCCAGGAATTGCTGCCAGCTTCCAGAGAACACTAACTGGTTCTTTCCCATTTCCCCTCCCCCAACCCCAACCCAAACCTGCACCCACCAGCTAGCTGGCAACAGCCCTGGTGCTTCCAGTTTCTCTAAATACCTCTTGTGCCTCCAGTCAGGGAAATCTCCGCCTTTAAAGAACTAGTGTGATTAGATTAAGCTGACTTGGATAACCTCCTGCTTGTCATAGGAGGTAAAATAATCATGAGAGTAATGCTGGAGTCTGAAGGTCACAGGAGCCATCTTAAAATTCCACTTACCACAGGTTTTATCGTCTATGACCAGATAGAAGGACTCGAGCTAAGTAGGTTGAGACAAATGAAGACATGTACTTACTGCAACTTATTAAATGAAATATAGCAAGGAAGAGGATTGTACTTAATGTGACCATTAAGTGAAAATTTATCAACTCTCCCCAAGAAGCTTATCAAAATGTATGACCTACTTTTTGTAATTTGGTCAGGTACAAAAATGAGTCATTCTTAATTCAGGAAGGTTAAAAAATTCTCAGTGAACTTTGTTCGGATTTCAAGGAATATACATTTGTAGAGCATTTGCTTCACAATTTTGCCCTGGTTTGCCTCTCATGGAGCCTTTCCTAATATTCTTGATGTACTTGAACTTGCCATAGAAATATGTTTCTTTAAATACCACACACAGATAATATTGGTGGAAAGCCATGGTTGAAAGGTGGTTAAGATAGAGTTTATATATTTTTGTGTATGTATATGTGTGTGTGTATAAATTCAGTCCTGAAGATGATTGGAATTAAGAGGGCATTTTTGAAGAGCCAGGGAGTAAGAATCCAGCAGAAAAGGTTGTAGGTGATGCTTCACTAAAAAAGATGCCAGCTGTGGGTGACAATACAATGTCCCCTTTCCTTCTTGTATGTATATTTTCCTCATCTTTGCATATGAGTCCATGTTCATCCCAACCATCTGGAAAGTAAACCAACTAATGACATTGGTCATTCTATAGAGAAGAGAATTCACAAAATATTTCACTGAGAAGTGGGATTCTGTATCTGAATCAATTTAAGAAGTCCTCCTCACACCCTATTTCTCTTTTTAATCCAGATTTTCATCTTTGTAGCTGACTGGCTTGTGGTACAAAATAGCTCTTGTAAAGAATCTGTGACCACAAACACAGTCATTATTGTAAGTAGCAGGGCATTCATTTTAAGCATGTTTAAGCACCTAATGATTCATCTCAAGAGCTCTTGAGACATTCTTTCAATGACTGCAACAAGGTGGTTCCACTGAATAATTACCTCAAGTTTATATTGGACTCTGCTCTGCTGAAACTGACCTTGGTTTTATTCTATCTGAATGACTCTCTCATTCTCTCTGATCCTTTCTAGATTTAACTTATTCAAGCTCCTCTGCCCTCTTCTCCCAATAATTACTGTTTCTACTTCTTTAATGTGTACCTCCATTCATTTGATGGTAATTCATTTATCAAGTTATATCATACCCTATTTCTTTAGATCATCAAGGTTTCTTGTCATGTTTAGAGGAACATGCGATGCATCTAATTAGGAAACATTCCTTTTCCAATTATGGAAAGGAAAATACAATAGGCAATTTATTACATAGGCTATATTACATATAAGTCTTTTTGGTTTAAAAAGAATATTTTAAATTATTTTCCTAAATCAAGTTTTTAATACTGAAAACTATCACAATCACATCTATTCATTAATCTAAATGTGGGACTTTAAAAAAAGATGACATTTCTCATGACTTCCTGAGAGCTTTCTATATCTGGTAAACAAGATATTACCACTCCTTGGTAACTGAAGCTTTTGAACAGCTGGCAGGAATAAGGAAATAACCCGCTGGAAAAATGCAAGGGTCTGACATTGGGGCAAAGACAGTGTACCTCTTCTAGACTGTCCTGTGCTACATGCTGAGAACTGGAAAGGATGAGAGGTTTTGCTCTCCTTGCAAGTTATCAAGCAAGCCTGCCATATTTGAAGGATACTGTCAATTATGTCAGAAGATGTGAGACTACTGGGTCAGAGACAAGGACTGTTTATTACTCAAAGTAATAGCAGTATCCACGGTATAGCATTTGCACTGGTTCCCTGAGTCACAGTTGGCAGGTGACATGACTGGGCTACACCAGCTGCAGCACAAGAGTGGAGCTGTGAGCATAGGAACCCAATTTTTTTATAATGGGAAATGAAGCTGTCTAACTTTTGCCTCAGTGGGAGACGTTATCTTTATTACATGGAATAATAAACAAACCTCCCCTTTGTTCCTGAGGGGCACATTATGTCTATTTTCCAAGGCTTTGGCTGTACAAACACTTTTGAAAAGATAGCCCAGAATGAATGCAGTCAGTGCTCATAAAATGTACAAAAATGTGAGAGACCCATGGAGAATTGTCTTCCCAAAATAACGTTGTTGAGATTGGAAGAGACAAGTATGAACAGCAGCCTAAGGCCTTTTTTGCAAAAGTGCTGATGCAAAGATTCAAGCCAGCCTTGGTCTCGCCTGGGCTTCTCACCTTTCCTTCCCTGGACACCTGCCCTCATTGAATATATCAATCTATCAAAAGTCTGATTTCAGAATGCCTCTTGAGATTACCTATTTCTTTCCATGAGTGCCCGATTCAAGATATCTTCCTTTCTCCTCTGCACTCTTATAATTAGTAATAGTCTTCTATTTTTTTATTTGTTCCTTTCCTGCATTTTTACAGTGTCTCCATGGAGCAGTCAGAGTGATCGTAGTGATCATTCACAACCGTAAGTCACATCATGCAACTTCTTTTGAAAAGCCCTTCAGTAGTTTCTAACTGTAATTAGAAAGAAGTTCAAACCACTTGGCACATGAGACTAAACTAACGTCATTCAACTTCTCTCCTGGTCCTCCCAGGCTTTGGCACTGCTTCTGTTCTTCTGCTGTGCTTTTGCATGTCTGGTTCCTGATCATTCAGACCCAGCTCAAAGATTTTCTCCTCTCTCTGTTTTCTACTTTCCCTACCACCAAAGTCACTCTCTACAGTAACTACATACATAACCTATGTAGAAACCCTGTTCATTAGATTTATGTCATGTATCACTAGGTATCATCGTATTATTTTACTCATATTATTTCCTCCTCCTTCTTTCATTCCAGCCTTAAAGTAGCTTCTTGAGATCAGGGACTTTGCCTCTTTTGATCAGTTATGTTTTTTGCCCTTAGAGCATTGTCTAATACTGTTCAGAAAATATTTGCTGAAACAATATAGGACCATAGCATACTTAATTTAGCCAAGGATACAAAGTTTCTAGAACGTCTCTAGGTTCCTGTTTTGTGATTACTTAAGATGGGTGAATATGCTATGTAGCGTTGCTCTTGGCAACCTTAGCAGAAGTAGTAGCAATGTATAAATTCTCCAAGTGGCATAAGAATTCTGCACAGGCTCTAGGAAGCCAGCCAAGCAGACTGGAATAGCAATAGACTTACCATAGCAATCTGGAAGCATGGTACCCATTGGGAATTGAAGGAAGATCATAGTTAGAAAACCTGGGGAACCTTTCCTTAAAAAAACCCATTAACCTCATCCCTCTGCATTCAATACACATAAGCTTTATTTATCTACCTTTAATAGACTATTTTTAGAAGAGTTTTGGGTTTACTACATTATTGGGCAGGAGACATGAAGATTTCCTAGGTGTGTCCTGCTTCAACATATGTTTAGCCTTCGCTGTTATCAACATCTCCCAACAAAGTGGTGCCTTTATTACAAGTGATGGACCTACACTGACACATCGCTATCACCCAGAGCCCATAATTTACATTACAGTTTACTCTTGGTGTTCTACATTTATGGGTTTGGACAAATGCATCCATCATTACAGTATCGTACAGAGTATTTTCTCTGCTCTGAAAAATCCTCTCTGTTCCATTTATTCCTCTTTCTCACTGACCCCTGGAAACCACTAATTGATTTAGTGTCTCCATTTTTGCCTTTTCTAGGATATATTTGGAATTATGCAGTATGTTGCCTTTCCAGATTGGCATCTTTCACTTAGTAATATGCATCTAACTTTCCTCCATGTCTCTTCATGACTTGGTAACACTTTTTAAAAAATCAATTATAGAATTGTATAATTGAAACATATTTATTAACCAATAAATAAAATAAAATAAAATAATAAATAGAAAATCAGTGAATAATCATCTAATGTCTGTATGTACCACAGTTTATTTATCTCTTTGCCTATGGAAGAACATCTTGGTTGCTCTCAAGTTTTAGAATTTCTGAATAAAGCTGCTATAAACATCTGTGTGCATGTTTGTGTGTAGACATAAGTTTTCAACTTCTTTTAGTTAATACCGAAAGCGTAATTGGTGGATTGTATGGATTGCAGGAATATGTTTAGATTTATAAGAAACCAACAAACTGTCTTCCAAATGGCCATCCCCTTTTGCCTTCCTATGAGCACTGAATGGAAGTTTCTGTTGTTCCACAGCCTCACCAGTGTTTGTGTTGCCAGTGTTCTCTGGGCATTATAAGCTTTGACTTTTGTCCCCTTTCCCCTTTTCCTGGTGCAGAGGACAGAATTTGGAGGGTATGAGGTGCAGAAGAGCTATTGTATTATTACCTTGCAACTATAGTTGATAGTCTAGACATAACTGCTTAAATGTTTGCCCACATTTTGATTTGTGTGGTTCATGAGTGACTGCCTTGGATAGCCTGGACCAGCACCCTGTCTCCTCTGGTTTTACATGGTGCAGTAGGCAAAAGCCAGTTGGATAATTTTAAAAAGTTTGCATTCTATATTAATATTTAATGATAAACTATTAATAAGTCAAACTATATATTATGTCAATAATAGCATTAACAAACTAAGCTCCATAATTATTTTATAGTTTATTGGTAACTATAGCTACCAGTATAGTAACTACCAATATAGTTACTATATTGGTAAATTGGCTTACCAATATATTAAATTTGTATTTTTGAGTACTGATGTCAAAAATAATCCTGGTAAAATGAATTTTAATTGTTTTTAATAGGCATGTGTTCTACTAACTTAATATGTACTGAAAAAGGTGTTATGACATAATAATCTGGTATCATAAGAATGCAAAATTGATATTAAATAAACTATCACTTGTTTTAAACCTGAATCAGTTAGGAATTAGAAATGTGACCCAGGAAAATCAACTTCATTGAAATGTGGAAATTTTTCCAGATTCATTGTGGGAAAGAATGAGTCCTGGAGGATATTTCAGATTATTAAATGACTTCACAAAGGAGAGATACTCCAAGTTTATAAAAATCCTTATAACTTTGATATAAGTGATTTGAATGATTTTTTAATCATATGGCTGTGAGTTTTCCACTGTGTCCTCATGACATTTATTCTATTGTAACTTATAAAGAAGACTTGTCCACCCCCTCATCTCTCACCAACTTAGAATTTTTGTCTTCATTAAGAAATTGCCATCACAAAATCTATAATTAACAAGTTGACAGGGTTGATCATTTCTGGTCACTATAAGGGAGAACCTGACCCATGCCTGGTGGCTGCAGGTAATTCTTGGGGTTACCTGGCTTGTAGCTGCATAAGTACAGCCTCCGCCTCTGTTGTTCCATGGGTTCTCTCTCTGTGTGTCTCTATGTGTTCACTAGGTCTTTAATAAAGACACTCACCATTGGATTTGGGGCCCACCAAGATAATCCAGAATGATCTTATCTCAAGATCCTAATCTTAATTACATCTGCAAAGACCCTTATTCCAAATAAAGTTACAAGCTGAGTTTCTGAGTAGACATGAATTTTGAGGGGCACTATTAAATATGTTACAGATGACAAAAAATGGTTTCAGAATGTGCGAGGCAACCCAGTGCTGCAGAAAAATTTCTCACCCCTATGTGAACTTTAAATTTAAGAAAATACAATTTGTAATAGCATAAAGATTATGAAATACTTCAAGATAAACTTAAAAATTATGTGTAAGACCTCTGTAGGAAAAATTTAACTTGAAATGGATTAAGAATAAGTGTGATAAGGAAAAAGTTCCTGAAGGAAACCGAGAAGAAAGTTGTAGTAACCCTGGGGTAGGCCAGGGTTCTCCAACTACAAGAAACATGGATTATAAAGTAACTGAAAAAATAAAACCCTCTACTCTTCAAAAGCCATTGTGTATTACCAGGATTGTATTAGCATGGAGAGGTAGTGTAAAAAAGTTTATTATGGTGCTAAAACAATTCTGTATCTTGATTGTGGTAGTGGTGGTTCCACAAATCTACATCTCTCATAAAATTGCATACATACCTACATACACATATAAATGAGTTCATATAAATATTAATACAATCTGAATAATCTCTCTAGTTGCTTGTATCATATGAACATGCCTCAGTCAAAAAATGGGCAAAAAATTTGAGCCCTTGACCAAAAGAGAGAGGCAAATGGAAAATAAGTGTGCAGAAAAATATCCAACATCATTAATCATTAGGGCATTGCAAATTAAAAGCCCAATGACATACTACTACACAACTACTAGGATGGCTAAAATTACAACTGAGAAAAATGAATATTGGTAAAGATGTGGTCCAAATAGAATTCTCATAAATTATGGATGGGAATGCAAAATGGTACCACCACTTTGAAAAATAGTTTTATATTTTCTTATAAAATTAGACAATTCTGCCTCTAGATGTATAGCCAAAAAAAATGACAATATGTGTCCACATATATGTTTAG